>CM042177.1:32908531-32958531 GCA_023376005.1 Doryteuthis pealeii | reverse complement strand
GAAGTGAATCCGACGGTATGTAATATAGTGAACATTTTGAAAAAACACAGGTTCAAATAAAATAAGTGATATTTATTCAGCCAACGCTGCAGTGTTTCGATCTGTTTAGTAGATCTTCTTCAGGGCTTTTGTTGATATAAGAAAAAGTAAAATTTATCATAAAATAATAAGGAGACTGTGATAGTTTTTGTTGATCAGTTTGATAAATTTTACTTTTCCTTATATCAACAAAAGCCCTGAAGAAGATCTACTAAACAGATTGAAGCAATGCAGCGTTGGCTGAATAAATATCACTCATTTTATTTGAACCTGTGTTTTTTCAAATTTTTCACTATATTACACACACACACACACACACATATACATATACATATATACCAACCCGTCCGTACGAGCAGTATGCGACACAAAGTCAATTTCTTAAGCGGAGTTTAACAGGTTTGAATTCAGAGTTTTCCTTCTCCTAGACTCGTTACCTAACAAAGGTTAAAGAGCCCATTCTGCCCTACTATTTACCCATAGCTGGAGGGAGAGTAGTTGGATTCATACCTTTCCTAAAGGGATTATCGCCATGTGAAAATGCAAATAGCATCACATTTCCCGAGGACTCATTCAAATCAAACAGATGCGTCCCAGAACGCACAAAATTAAAAAGCTAGCAGTATTACTGTATATATAAGAAAATTCACCAATGAAAATATATGATAGCATCAAGGGTTCAATCCTCACTGAAGTATTTGTTTTTAAATTGCTACTAGAGTTTTAGTTTTTCCACGTTAGAAATTTTTACACCAGGATGTGTTTTTATTAGCCCGATAAAAAGCAACAAGCTTAATTTTTTAGGTTCCTGAATCGACGACACCCCAAAGCCCTTCTACTGGTTGACTGTGGGACCTCAAGACCATAAAGGGGATTATCTATGGGTACCATTTCCTGTTAGTACACTAACACTACTTAATCCTCACCAATTAATACTACTAATGCGTTAAGCTTTTCTACAAAGTGGGTCTTAGTTTTGGCACATGACTAAAGGGTACAGTGGCACCCGGTGCGAATCTAACTCACTCGTCAACATTGCATCGTAGTGAGGAACGTTCGTATAGGTCAGTAGAAAAAAAAACATTTCAAATAAACATGCATTATTTTTATTTTATTTCGGACTGTTATCACACACACACACATATATTATATATATATATATATATATATATATATATATAACATCGTTTTGGCCGTTGTGCCCTCCGGCCTTCTTCGGGTGTCCCTTGTCTATCAGAGTATAGCAATGATTCAACTCGAGAAACCATTTTTGAATATAATTAGTTTAACTGTTGAGCAAACAAAGTGTTTAAGAACTTATAAAGATCTAATTAAAAAACCAACAGACATAGTATTCTAAATTATATATATATGAAAGGCGTTAATCAGTTGACCGAAAGAGTTATTATAGGTAGAACAAGTACACACTACCTTGATAATGGTTCAGAAAAGAACCGAAAGTACTTGGTTTAATAATAACTTTTGGACAACTGATTAATGCCTCGATAATGATAACATTAGAAATTTGGAATGTACCTGTCAAAGATCATGATACCGGATACATGACGTATCTTAATTCTCTCACGACTTCCTCGAAGTGGACACAAAGGTATACTCTTTATTTATGCTTAAGGAGATTATATATATATATATATATATATATATATAAGGTAATTTAAAAGACTGGTAAGTTAGGGATGATTTTATTTTGGATCATCGAAATCTCATTGTACAACCATATTGTATGCTCTTGTAGGTGCAAACATATATACTCCATACAAGGATTTTTATAAATCCCCAAAGAGAGCTCAATGTATAATAATCAATAAATTAAATTATATACAGAGAAATATTTAACTTTCAAATAATGAAAAACTTAAGCCGTCATCCCGTTATAATTTTATTTCAACCAGAAACTCAAAAGATTTGAGCTCTAGCATTATCAGACGGATTTTACAAGATACTGGGATCCTTATCTTTTTTTTTTTTTTTTTAAGGATCCCTGTATTTTGTAAAACCCGCCTGATGAGGCTAGAACTCAAATTTCTTTTTAGTTTCTGGTTGAAATGAACTATAACGGGATGACGGTGTGTTAAGTTTTTTCTTTCTTTGAAAGTTATATATATATACGGATAGGATAGGAGTATGCAAGATTTCGAATCTGAGTGGCCTCCCGTTTTGGAGTTATAGATCGACACGTACATACCAAACTTCCTTATATATATATATATATATATATATATATATATTATATATATATATATATATATATCTTATTATATGGAGATTGTGTGTTTTTCTGTCTGTAACCGAACTATATTACTAATCGAGTCACAATTAACATAGTTATTTTCATCACATTCTTCATGATTTTTTATATTTAAACCTCAATTATTAATAAAATTGCTTCACCTTTTTATTAGTGTTGTCCATATCTACATACTAATAACATGCTATTGTATTTATATATACAAAAAATAGCGGTTTACAGTGTGAACGGGAAGGCTAATTTGCATATTGATATTAAAAATGTGATTTTATTAAATATGTGCTTAGTATTATTGATTTCTAATTGTTTGGTTTTATTTTAATGAATATAAGCAAAAATCTCTCCAATGAATCTTAAATGAAATCCATTAACAAGAAAAAATAACTGTCATTTTATTCTTTATTTCCTAATTTAACTAAATAGTTAAATAAGTAAAATTCAGCAATGAAAGACGGCAGTGATGGAAGAGTAAGTTTCATTTCTATTTTTCTATTATACCCCCACTCTGTTTCATATCTTTTTATCTGCCTTCTTATTAGACTTTCTAATTTAATACGATATTTCATTACATTAAAACTTAAATACTTGCACCCGGAGGGTGCATATATTTGCTAGTATATATATATTGTCTATAGTTATATATATATATATATATATATATATATATATATATATATCCGATATGATGGGATAGGATTACTTTTGTAAACACAAAACAGTAAAGGTTATTTTCACAATCATATTGCCATATTAAGGTTAATAGTGGGGTGGGGGGTTAAAAAAAGGCAGAGGGGGTTAAGAGCGAGGGTACTACCAAAATTTGACAGCAGCGACAACTTGGTATGACAGGAGAACGGTTTTATTTGTTCCTCTATATCATTGGGGGCCCTACATTAAATTTGACCTCGGGTCAACTCTACCTTCATTGAAAGAGGGGGAGAGAAAATAAATGCCCCCCCCATCCCATTTTTTTTTCAGTAAATATCTACGTATTTTTTTTTTTTTTTTTTTTTTTTTTTTTAAATGTAAGGAAGTACTAAACCACCTTCGAACCTGTTGGGTTTTTGTGATAGCAGTCCTTGATGATACTAGTACTTCTATTCAGGAAGGAGTGAACGATTTTTAATTGTTTCTTTATATCATTGTGGCCCTATATTAAATATGTTCTTGGGTCAACTCTACCTTCATTGAAAGAGGGAGAGAGAAAATGATAGCAGTCCCTGATGATACTGATGCTTCTATTCAGGAAGGGGTGAACGATTTTATTTCTTCCTCAATATTATTGGGGCCCTACATTAAATACATTGGCTGGGTTAGCTCAGTCGGTAGAGCGTTCGGCTAGAAACCACAAGGTTCCTAGTTTGATACCGGTCCTCGCCAACTCAGCGTATGAGTAGCACAGGGATCTGTGCAGTAAAGTAAGGAGCTGATGGTAGGTGAGGCGCTCCACCTCAGACGCTAAAAATAATCTCCTTGGTCTAGAGCAAGTGAAAAGGGGATAGACTCCCTCGCTGATTGGCTGATACAGACTTTAGACCGCCACATTTTTTACATTAAATATGACCTCAGGTCACCTCTATCTTCATAGAAAGAAAATAAATACCCCTCCCCAGTTTTATTTAAATAAATATCTAGGTATATTTTTTTTTTTTTTTTGTTGAAGTTAGAAAGTACTAAGCCACCCTCGAACCTGTTGGGATTTTTGTTTGGTGATAGCAGTCCCTGATGACACTGGAGCTTCTATTCAGGAAGGAGTGAACGATTTAAAATTTGGCATTGTCATAGTTAGGTGTGTTATAATGAGAATTTGGGTACTAAAAAGCAATGTTCAGTGCTGACGCAGACCCCACAAAATTGAACGAGAAATTGTTTTTATTCTCATGACACATTTTAAAGAGTGTAGCTCTGATAAAAATCTCGATATGATTTATTTTTATTGGGTTACAGTTTATTTATATATATATATATATATTATATATATATATATACCACACACACACACGATCACATATATATACACAGTCACATATATATATATACACACACACACACACACACACACACACAGTCACATATACGCACACATACAGAGGCATGATAGGTGTTAACCAGAAAAACCACTTCTTGGTTGTGGGGTACAATACAAAAAAACATACATACATAAACACAAATATGAGATTTTAGTAGTATATAAATATATAAACGAACTTTACAACATATTGAGCACCGTCTGCTTAGAAATATAGCACTCATTATCTACAATATATATATATATATATTAAAAAACAAACGTAACTCCGAAACCTCTGAAGATGGGATTTTATCCCGAAAATTTAGGAAACAGGTAAATAAACACCAATTTCATCACCTATTGTTTCTCCATTGCATTGTCAATAGACTTCGAATTTCTATTTTATTTTCTTAAACATATATATATATATATATATATATATAAATTTATTTCGACCAAAACTTAAGGGGGTTTAGAAATTTCTAAAACTCCGCAAAGGAAATTTAGCCTCATCAGACAGGACACTACAAAAAAGAGGTAAATATTGCTCTGTATTTAATCTAAAAAGATTATTATACATTGAGCTCTCATTAGGGATTATTAAAATACATGTATTTGCCCCTACTAAACAATAACCATACAGTGTGAATTTAAAAATCAGTTTTTGGATACCTTACACACACACACACACATTATATATCTTATTATAATGGAGATTGTGTGTTTTTCTGTCTGTAACAGAAATCAAATCTTTTTATCTGCATTCTTATTAGACTTTCTAATTTAATACGATATTTCATTACATTAAAACTTAAATACTTGCACCCGGAGGGTGCATACATTTGCTAGTATATATAATATATATATAGTATCCAATTGCTGCTTTAACCTTTATAAAAAAAAAACCAAGAGTGCTCAATATATTAAAAACAGACCAGTATTAATAATGATAATAATAATAATAATAAAGGAGGAAAGAGGTAAGGGTCTACCATGGTTTCAATCCAAATCATTTCATCAGGACCCTACCTATATATATATATATATATATTTATTTCAGTCGGTAGAACACCCAACTAGGAATTGCAAGGTTCCAGTCCCCACCAACTCAGCACATGAATCTTACACATGGGGTAATCGGATAAGTGCAGTAAATTGGAGAGTTGACGGTAGGTGTGGCGCTCCACCTCACTAAAAACAACTCCCTGGTCTAGCTCTAGCAAAAAGGGGATAGACTTCTTCACTGTCCAGCTGATAGGCCACACTACCAACTTTGTATATATATATATATATATATATATATATATAACAATATTAGCATTATCCAAAATATATCATAGTTTAACTTAGTTAAGTGTAGGGTCCTGATGAAATCATTTGAATTGAAACCATGGTAGACCCATAACTCTTTTCTTCTAGTGAATAAGGGGATTTTGTTTAGGGGAAAAAAAAATTTTAAAAATAAAAATAAAATAAAAATAACCTATGTTTTTTTTAATTTATTTTCCTCAAGTGTAAGCACTGCCTTGTTCGGAATTGGGTTATAGAAAAAAAAAAATAAATAAATAAAAATTTTAAAAAAATAAAAAAATTTAAATCTCACAAAAATATATTGGTTTGGAGGTTATTCAAAATGGCGATAAATCAAACAGTGTTCCCAGCTTAAACAGAGGTCTGTCATCAAATCTTTGCTGGCTGAGAAGTGCAAACCATGTGAAATTTACACAAGAGTGGAATTACCTTGAACACTGAAACCGTAATAGAGAGAAAAACTTTTTTCTCCAACTATATATATTTATGTAGGAAGCGCGTGGTGTAATGGTTAAAGCCATGGGAAATGGACTCATCCCCCCGAGTTCAAATCCTGGATGTGATAATTGCATTTAACTTTGCGCTAATACCCTTGGGAAAGGTATGAATCCTGCTCTCCCTCCAGCTATGGGTTAATAGTAGGGCAGACTGAGCTTTTTAACCTTGGTTAGGCAACCAGTCTAGGAGAAGGAAAACTCTGAATTCAAACCTGTTGAACTCCACTTAAGAAATTGACCTTGTGTCACATCCTGCTCGTGCGGAGGGGTCGGTAAATATATATATATTTATGCTACTACAATGAAAACGTAGTAGTAACCTTTCAAGATATATATATATATATATATATATATATATATATATATATATATATATATATATATGGGAGTAGAATGATGAAATCAATCTGACATTATGTGGAGAAACAATTCCACAAACATTCATCATCTTTTGAACAACAAAAATCTATTTCTCTCTTCCTTTTATCATATTGTCCCGAAGAAGGTTTTATATAAACTGAAACGTTTGAACGTCGACATTACGACCAATAATAAACTTCCATCCAATGTAACATCCCGTGTTCGTCTACATTTCTCCACACACACACACATATATATAACATATATATATATATATATATATATATATATATATATATATATATATATATATATAAAATATATATAAAAGGGGTGTGAAAACACACAATACTGTTAAAATGAAAATATTTTATATCATATTCATAGCTAATATTGAACAATATATATATATATATATATATATATATATTGAAAGGATAAATAAATAAAGGAAAGAAAATGATGAATGGATAAAATTGATTTAATTAATTAATTACCAACACGTGTTTTGGCCAGGAGTTTGTTCATGTACACATTGTATTCTATTTATTATTTTAAATATAAAATAATAATAAAAAATTATAAAATATTTAAGTATTCAAAGAATAACGACCTTCTTCAGGGCAAAATGTTTGATATTTGAAGTTAAAACGGTAAAAATACAGAGAATTTTGAAGTGTTCGAAAAAAATAATTTTTTTGAAAATTTTTTGAGATTCTTACGGTTGGAGAAATAGAATGATGTTTGATGACGGTTACGGTTAGAGAATAAAGAATATTCAGTGAAGAGTTACATTTGAAAAAAAAAAAAAAAGGCGGGAATTTTAATTTCATAACGAATATTATTATTGACTTGTGCAAAAAAAAGTTAAGACTATCAATATATGATTAAAATTTGTTTTTTTAAATAAGCGAATACGTATATATATATATATATATATATATTAGCAAATATATGCACCCTCCGGGTGCAAGTATTTAAGTTTTAATATAATAACATATATTAAATTAGAAAGGCAAATGAAACTGAATAAGAATTCAGATAAAAATATTTAGAACAGAGGGGGTATGATTGAAAAATAGAACAACTTTGAAACTAACACTTCCATCATTTTCCGTTACTCCCGTCTTTCATTGGTAAATTTTCCTAATTAAACTGTTTAGTTAAAATAGGAAGTAAAGAATAAAATTACAGTTATTTCTTCTTGTTAAGGGATTTCTTTTAAGATTTATTGAAGAGATTTTTGCTCATATTCAATAAGATAAAACCAAACAATTAGAAATCAATAATACTAAGCATATATTTATTAAAATCAAATTTTTAATATCAATATGCAAATTAGCCTTCCCATTCACACTGTAAACCGCTATTTTGTTGTATATATAAATACAATTGCATGTTATTAGTATGTAGATATTGTTAACAGTATTAATGATGTAAAACAATTTTGTTAATAATTGAGGTTTAAATAAAAAATAAAATCATGGAGAATGTGATGTAAATAACAAAGGTAATTGTAACTTGTATAGTAATATAGTTTCGGTTACAGACAGACAAACCCACAATCTCCATTATAATAAGATATATATATATATATATATAATATATATATATATATATATAAATGTCCATAAAGTATGTGTGCACTTTAAAGTTATGTAAAATTGAAAGTGCACACGGACCTTGTGGACATTCATTATCAATCACAGTTAATGATAGGCCAAGCCTTGGACAGAAAAGAAAGTCATCTCATTCTTATTCTCCCAGTAATTAATGACTACAGCCTTTTAGCATCAGACTATCTGACACCCAGTGAGAACCAAGCTCACATTTATATATTTACCAACCCCTCCACACAAGCAGGATATGACACAAGGTCAATTTCTTAAGCACAGCTTAACAGGTTTGAATTCAGAGTTTTCCTTCTCCTAGAATGGTTACCAAGCCAAGGTTAAAGAACCTAGTATTTACTATCATTTACCTATAGCTGGAGGGAGAGTAGTTGGATGCATACCTTTCCCAAGGGTATTAGCCCTATGCGAAATGCAAACAGCCTCGCCCAGGATCACCGTCACATGTACGAAATTGTAAAATCAGCTAGCAGTATTGGGCACCCAGTGAGAATCAACCTCACACGTAGCAATATGCAATACCAGCTTGCTAGCCATTATAGTTATTTACTAAGCTTAGATGTGGCACAAGGCCAGTAGTAAAGGCGCCCAGTGAGACTCAAACACCCCAGTAATATGTATTATCTGAATTATTCGATCTATTGTCCTCATCTTCATTCTTATCTACACAATGTTTCGGCCTATGTGCCCTCCGGTTATTTAATCGTTCGAACTTATCTTTCCTTTAAAATCAATGAATTCTATGAATCGAAATCCATCAAAAAAGCCAATTAAATCCACACCTAAAATTTAAACGACATTGTAGATTTTTACCACTATAACAGGTGATTAAAGTTCTCATATCTCTGCCAATTCTTAGAATTGATTGCTTTCTTTTTTATCAATGAATTCTACGCATCAAAATCTATCAGAAAAACCAAACATATCGAAACTTTGAAGACTTTTAAAAATAGGTGATTTCTTCTGGACCTTACGGAAATTCCATAAAACCGACACCGACAATTTACATGAAATTTGTGATTTTCAGTTACAACAAAGGGTTTTTTAAGTATTCATATCACTGCCAATCCTTCGAACTTATCTTTTCTTTAAAATCAATGAATTCTATCAATTGAAATCTAGCAAAAAAGCCAATTAAATACAAATAAAGCCAGTCATGATTAACAGAATGAGAACAGTCTATCTCCGTGGATTGAATAAAAGGTTAGGTCCGAACTTCCATGAAGGCTCCAGAGTTTGAAGAAATTCCTGAAAAAGGCATTAGGGTACATTGGTCGAAACGTTGTGTACACAGTGATTCTGGTAGCTTTTTGATTTAGTGCCTCCAGGGACGCACGTAAATGCTTTGAAGGAGTCCCTGGGAAAATTTAGGGGTCCCAACTAAAAACCATCAAACTCCTATCTTGTAACCTATCCTGTGTAATTGATTACTAAGAAAATATTCAAATGTATTTACAGTTAGCTTGAAATGGTGAGGGAAGAAAAAAGAAAAACACTGGGACACATGGATATGATTTTACTGCGTCCTTTTAGATTTTTGTGCGTCAGGGACGCAGGACAGACACCTATAGCATTTTTGTGTACATAATAGTCTGAATAATCTAAAGAATCCAAATTATCAAGGCTCATCTCAAAAATTCAGAGAAATAGTATCCCCAGACTGCCGGTCTCGCTCGCTAATCATTATAGCCCAACGAGGAGGCACCCGTAGCAATTAGACCCTCATACATATATATACATATATATATATATATACACGTCGACCCCTGGGTAAGCCTAGCCTAGACCGTCCCAAACTGTGTGTCGAGACACTTTTACTGCGTTTGTCAATAATTTTCAGGCGTGTCGCAAGCTCCAGTCAAATGCGATTAATATTTACAAATATTTTTTAGGAGAGCGCTGTGGGAGGAGGGGACTGGAAGGTCTTCCTGTTTTGTTTTGTTTTTGGTGGTAAAAAATTCAAGAATGCCATAAGATGGAATTGTGGGTGCCTCTCTCTCAAAGAAT
Source organism: Doryteuthis pealeii (assembly GCA_023376005.1). Lineage (NCBI taxonomy): Eukaryota > Metazoa > Mollusca > Cephalopoda > Myopsida > Loliginidae > Doryteuthis > Doryteuthis pealeii. Next base: position 32,948,406 of record CM042177.1, on the reverse strand, counting down.
GCTATGAAATATTCAAGAAGAGCGTTCCTCACATCTCTAGCAATTTATTAAAATGGTAAGCTCTTTTTTTTTGGGGGGGGGGGGGGTTAATTAATTCAAAGTTTTGAATTCCAATTATAATTTATTTAAGATTAAGTACCTGTTCTTCCTTTAATAATTAAAATCTATTTTAATATATATATATATATATATATATATATATAAAGCAATCTACAGACGCGCGTTTCGGGGTTTACCCCTCATCAGTGCAGCTATACTTATTTTTCAGCAGCTACCTCTGGTCGGGTTCGAGGCCCGAACGAACTTTCGCTCGTCAAGTCTCTTACCGATGTGTCCACAAGCAGCTGCCAAGGATAGAAGGCAGAATAATCGCTATATTTCCTAAACCGGAAATAAACTCACCAGAGGTCTCTAACTTGTAAACAAGTGAGACTAGCTTTGCGCCGAAGCGGGGAATTTACGCAATTAGTCCCTTCTAAACAGAGTGCTCAACCTGAAAAGTTGGGAGCGTATATATATATATATATATATATATATATATATATATATATATATATATATATATTATAATATGTTAATGTTTTGAAGGCAATTACAATGCTTATAAAAAATGAGACAAAAACAACATCTTTTTGTTTTTATACACATTGTAATTGCCTTCAAATCATTAATATATTATAACATACTTAATGCTTCAAGCAAATTAATTACTTATATATATATATATATATATATATATATATATATATATATATATATATATATATAGAGTTAAGAGTAAGGAAATGAATCCCACAGTATATGAATAGATAAAATGGTATGAAAAATACATGTTGATAAATTGAATTTATTTTTACAACTTTTTCATCGCTAATATTGCCAATATTTCGATGTCATCAAAAACATCTTCATCAGAGCATAATGATAATGTTGACTGTTTTAAGATGTGAATGTTTTTAAAACAGATTTTTCAAGAGAGACAAACAGAATATTTTGAATTTAAACTGGAAATACTGTTTTTTCCAAAAAAAAATTTCACATCTTAAAACGGTCACGATTATCATTATGCTCTGATGAAGATTTTTTTGATGACATCGAAATATTGGCAATGTTAGCAATGCAAAAGTTTTAAAAATAAGTTCAATTTATCAACATGTGTTTTTCATACCATATATATATATATATATATATATATATATATATATATATATGTATGTGTGTATGTGTGAGGTATCCAAAACTTGGTAGTAAGGGATGATTCTATATGTGATTTCTAAGACACACTGTATTATTATTGTATGATCCAGTATGTATAAATACAGTGAATCTTTAAATCACTACAGAGAGCTCAATGTATAATAATTTTTCTCATTTGACTTCTTGTCACCATGGTGACAGTCTTACAATGTAAAAAAAAAATTTATTTTTTTATTTTTATTTTTTTTTAAATTTATTATTTTTTAAATTTTATTTTATCTTATTTTATTTTTTTTTTTGAGAAGTAAAATTTTTCAGTTATGCAATTCAAATAACCTGATCTTCCATCTGATGAGACTGAATTTTGGGCAGCTATATTAAATCAGCTTAGATTTATATAGGCCCCAATTTTGGTCGAAATAAATTTATTATGGATTTACGGTGTTGAGTTTTTCCTTCCTTTCTAAGACATATATATATATATATATATATATATATATATATATATATATATATATATATATAGTATCTAATTGCCACTTTAACATTTCCGTTACAGTGGTATCAATAAATAATCAAAAAATGTTCAATATATTAAAAACATAGAGCAGTAATAATAATAATATTAGTAGAGGAAAAGTTAAGGGTCTACCATGGTTTCAATCCAAATGATTTCATCAGGACCCTACCCTACGTTCAACTAAGTCGATATAATTCCTTAGTTAAACTCTGATATATTTCAGATAATACTAATATTAGTATTATTATATATACAAGTTGGTAGAGAGGCCTATCAGCTGGACAGTGAAGGAGTCTTTCCCCTTTTTGCTAGAGTTAGACAAGGGAGTTGTTTTGGCTGAGGTGGAGTGCCGCACCTACCGCCAGCTCCCCACTTTACTGCACAGATCAGTAAGATTTGTGTGCTGAGTTGGCAGGAACCGGAATCAAATCAGGAACCGGGCAATTCCTAGTGTGTTGCTCTACCGACTGAATATATATATATATATATATATATATATATATATATATATATATATATATATATATATATATATACTAGCAAATATATGCACCCTCCGGGTGCAAGTTTTTAAGTTTTAATATAATAAAATATCATGTTAAATTAGAAAGGCTAATGAAAATGAATAAGAATGCAGATAAAAACATTTGCAACAGAGGGGGTATAATCGAAAAATAGAACAACTTTGAAACTAACTCTTCCATCATTTTCCCTTACTCCCGTCTTTCATTGGTAAATTTTCCTAATTTAACTATTTAGTTAAAATAGGAAGTAAAGAATACAATTACAGTTATTTATTCTTGTTAATGAATTTCTTTTAAGATTTATCCCCGAGATTGATGCTCATATTCAATAAGAAAAAAAAAACCAAACAATTTGAAATCAATAATAATAAGCATATATTTATTAAAATCAATTTTTTAAATATCAATATGCAAATTAGCCTTCCCATTCATACTGTAAACCGCTATTTTGTTGTATATTTAAATACAATTGCATGTTATTAGTATGTAGATATGGTCAACAGTCTAAATGATGTAAAACAATTTTATTAATAATCGAGGTTTAAATAAAAATAAAATCATGGAAAATGTGATGTAAATAACGAAGGGAATTGTGATTTGTTTGGTAATATAGTTTCGGTTACAGACAGAGAGACACACAATCTCCATTATAATAAGATATATATATATATAAAATGGACTCTCCCGTCGATTTTCGACGTATGAGGGTTCATACACACAATGAACATCCACACAGTAATTTGTTTATAGTGGTGAAGGCTTGTGTTGGACCATCCACACATTTTGGCACAGTTGATAGGAAAGAATTGGTGCATCAAGGGTTGCCACAAACCCAATCAACGATCGACCTCAGGAATTTTGAATTCAGAGTTATCCCTCATCATAGCTGGAGGGAGAATATATGGATTCATACCTTTCCCAAGGGTATTAGCGCTATGTGAAATGCCAACAGCTTCGTCTAGGAATTGAACTCGAATCGACGAGTCCATTTTCCACGACTAACCACTAGCCCATATATATATATATATATATATATGATCTCATGCTTATGACCTTGTGACACATCCTAACCATGACAAACAGGTTGGGTTATATATATATATATATATATATATATATATAAAATAATAATAATAGCCAATATGTCAATAGCAGAGAAACGAATTACACAGGATAGGTTACAAGGTAAGAGTTGCACGGCTTTAGTTGGGACCCATAAATTTTCCCAGGGATTTTGAATATTGAATTTCTAGTAGGTGTGATCAGGCACTTAATTAATAGAATTAACTCTTTAAATTTATTCATTTATATACTTCGATTAATTTTCATAAAGGTTATATCTTTAAAAAGAGTTCAGTCAGTAGAGCCGACTAGGATTCAGAAGGTTCCTAGTTCGATACCGTCTCTCGCCAACTCAGCGTATGAGTAGCACAAGGGTCTGATGGTAAGAGTGGCGCTCCACCTCAGATGCAAAAATAATTTCTTTGGTCTAGTGCTAGTTAAAAGGGGGTCGACTCCCTCACTACTCTGGCCGATACTGACTTCAGGCCACCCTGAAGAAGACTTATCTATACATATATAAAAGGGCAGGTGTGTGTATGTAGGTGTGTATGTCCAGAAGCAACTATGAAAATAAAACAATAACACACATATATATATATATATATATATATTATATATTATAATGGTATACATAGGAATAACCAAGTCGAGTTTCACCATAAGGATCTTCAGGGATAAATCCACTGAATTAATCAAGATATTGATATTGCTCTACTCACGTATTGAGCACTTTATGTTATATCGGTGTCTTATTGTGAAACTTGTATCAACTAACCATTGAGGCCAATTTCACTGGTAAGTCACCATTTTCATATATATATATATATATATATATATATATATATATATATATACACACACACACACATACTATCGCCTGACCTTGATCTTTTTGCAAAAATAATGAAATTTTATTTACATTCGTGAAGATATTTAAAAATTAGTATTTGAATTGCAAGAGAACAGAAAATCATTGGCGGCGTTTGTGATTAAAACGTAAACAAATCAATTATGGGAAACCAAAATAATCAATGGATCTGCGAGACTAACTTTTAATTACCCCCCCCTCACACACATACACCAAGGCAATGCCGGGTAGCCAATTCTAGTTTATATATAAAAGATATGGGCACCTAACAGGGTGTGATAGTTAGCAAGTTAGATTCGCAGACCATTGTTAGTGAGTTCGATGGTCATTAGGCACCCCATACTACTGGCCTTGCGCCACATCTAAGCTAAACAAATAACTAGGTGAAATGGTTAGCAAGTTAGATTCACAGACCATTGTCAGTGAGTTTGATTCTCACTGTGTGCCCCATATTTCTGTCCTTGTGCAAAAGCTAAGCTTAAGAAATAACTATACCAAAATTAGTCACCTTAGTGCGCTCGATTCTCACTGGGTGCCCCATAATCTGGCCTTGGATTAAGTTTCTTTCTTTGTTTTTTTTTTGTTTTTTAATGGTATATCATCCTTCAAAGGGTTATTAAATGCCAAATCCATCCTTGTAGAAGAACAGTAGTGGTACTATATTTAACCCATAGCTGGGTAAAAAAATATTTTCATACATTATATAAGAACAAAATCATTTGATTTTGAAATTAATCTAGAGACGTAACCCGTAACTGGTGTGATCATGTGGGTCGTACTCTTGCAGTGTCTTGATAGTTGAAGGCCGTGGTGTAATGGTTAACTGTAGGAAATGGACTTGTCGACCCGAGTTCAAATACTGGACGAACCTACAGTTCACATAGTGCTAATACCCTTGGGAAAGGTATGAATCCAACTACTCTCCCTTCAGCTATGGGTAAATAGTAGGGCAGACTGGGCTCTTTAACCTTGGTTAGGCAACCAGTCTAGAAGGAAAACTTTGAATTCAAACCTGTTAAACTGCTTGGCGTGGTCACTACTAGAATAGGCTCAGTCCTAATTAGTGATCTATTTCACTGGCCTAAAGAGCCCTTGGTCACTACTAGAATAGGCTCAGTCCTAATTAGTGATCTATTTCACTGGCCTAAAGAGCCCTTGGTCACTACTAGAATAGGCTCAGTCCTAATTAGTGATCTATTTCACTGGCCTAAAGAGCCCTTGGTCACTACTAGAATAGGCTCAGTCCTAATTAGTGATCTATTTCACTGGCCTAAAGAGCCCTTGGTCACTACTAGAATAGGCTCAGTCCTAGGCTCCTAAAGAGCCCTTGTCACTACTAGAATAGGCTCAGTCCTAATTAGTGATCTATTTCCTCAGTCCTAATTAGTGATCTATTTCACTAATCTTTTTTCTTTTTTTTTTTAATATGGATAGAGCATGCTACTCCAGGTCTATAAATGGTTTTAAATTCAGAGTTTTCCTTCAAGACCAGTAAGCATACCAAAGTTAGAGCCCAGTCTGCCCTATTTACCCATAGCTGGAGGGAGAATAGTTGTCTGGAAGCCTTATATTTGCAGCCCTGTGTCACATCCTACCTATGGTGAATGGGCTGGGTAAATACCATTCCCTAGAGGGGTATTAGCGCTATGTGAATTGCAAACAGCCTTGTCCAGGAATTGAACTCGGAGAGCCGAGTTGATTTTTACGACAATTAGCGTTATGCAACAAGCGCCACCAAATTTGTTTATATTTACGAAAAGAATAAAAATAAATATTTGAACATTTTTAGTATGAAAGACGTTGTCGCTACCTGAAAGTAAGACCAGAGGACCACTGAAAATAAGTGGTACGAGAAGAAATATAAAAGTTTGGTTTTGATGACAATATAGTTTTTACTAAGCTTAGCTTATGTGTGGCTCAAGGCCAGAAGTATGGAGCTCCCAGTGAGAATTGAACTCACTAACAATGGTCAGCAAATATAGCTTGCTAACCATTTAAAAATCTACTAAAAATAAACTCATTTATGGAATTTAACACTTTGCTTACTTTAAGCCAGTCACAGCAGCTCTCCAACTCAAGTCCAAAAACTGATGGTTAGTTCATTATAATTGAGCAGAAGGATTCGGATTACAATAATAATAGGACTTTATTTGAATAGAATGAGTTCTGAGGTGAATAGATAGTGAACTTTGAAATATCTCATCATATAGGGAAAAAAATACCAGGAAAATTTGGTACCACCATGGGGGAAATTTGGTAGCCAAAGAGTTAAGAGGACTATCCAACAGCTATCCCTACCTTAACTCCTTGCTTACTTTAAACCGCTCCCAGCAGCTCTCCCAGAACACCCAAAGCAAAGTACAAAAACTAATGGTTAATTCATTATAATTGAGCAGAAGAAGTCACGTTACAATAATAATAGGACTTTATATGAATAGAACGAGTTCTGAGGTGAATAGATTGTAAAATTTGAAATATCCCATCATACAGGTAGAAAATACCAGGAAAATTTGGTACAGCCATGGGGGAAATTTGGTAGGGAAAGAGTTAAACTCTTTGCCTACTTTCAATCGCTCACAGCAGCTCTCCCAAGGAAAATACAAAAACTGAGGGTTAGTTCATTATAATTGAGCAGAAGGACTCACGTTACAATAATAATAATAATAGGACTTTATTTGAATTGAATGAATTCTGAGGTGAATAGATAGTGAACTTTGAAATATTCCATCATATAGGTAAAAAAATAAATAAAATAAAATAAAGTAAAAATAAAATAAAAAAATAAAAATGTGAAGGTGCATGGTGTAAAGGTTAGAGTTGTAGGAAATGGACTCGTCGATCCAAATTCAAATCCTGGATTTCACATCGCGCTAATCCCCAAAGGAAAGGTCAGCATCCAACTATTCTCTCTCCAGCTATGGGTAAATAGTAGGGCAGACTGCACTCTTTAAACTTGGCTAGGCAACCAGTCTAGGAAAAGGAAACCTGAATTTAAACCTGTTAAACTCCACTTAAGAAATTGACCTTGTGTCATATCCTGCTTGTGAGGAGGGGTTAGTAAATATGTATTTTGTAGATACTATACAGGTACTATATTTCTAAGTAGATAATACTCAATATCATTGATAGGGTATTTATATTTAAGTTAAGTTAGCATAGATATGGAGTCAACACCTCGTTTACTGACAGTTTTTTTGCCTATGCGATCTTCAGACCAAATGGAGAATTTTCTTTTAAAATTTGTAACAAATTTCCCCCATTTAGAAATCAGAATTAGCCATAGGAGTACCTCGATTATTAAAAAGAGAGTACCTCGATTATTAAAAAGAGAGTACCTCGATTATTAAAAAGAGAGTACCTCGATTATTAAAAAGAGAGTACCTTGATTATTTTTAAAGCAGTTTGGAAAGCTTTGGTTTAACAAATCTTTGCCTTTTTTTTTTTTAAATTGGTAATTGGATTTGATAAACAAACAGAGGTGTACCCCGATATTTTAAAAGGAGTACCCCAGATTTTAACCCAAAATTAAAAATTAAAAAAAAAGGAGTACCCAAATTTTTAAAAGTACTGTTTTTTTTTTGTTTTTTTAGTTTATTTAAATAAAGCAAACCTTTGCTTTTTAAAAACAAAAAAACAAATTGGGAATTGATTAATGACCTTTTTTCAGGTCACTTTTTGACAACTGGGGAGTCACAGTACATTACGTACCACCAATTTTCCCTGTGAAATTCCCCTCCCCCCCTTATATTTAAAACAATGAAACTTGCATTTTTGTCCATTTGAAAGAAAAAAACATTAAAAAAAACTCCTGATGATTTTTTAAAAAATTTTCAGCTTATGGAAATAATGAAAATTATGAACGAAAAACAATGTTTACATTTTTGCACCGTTAAATCAATTGAAATTAATTAAAATCAATTAAATTCTTTTGTGTAAATTTTTTATTTTTATTTTTTAATAGGTGTCAATTTTTTTTATTTTAAATTTATTTATTGCTAAGTATATCACCGTGTCAGTTGTATTAACCGTGACAAAGAGACTAATATCGTTGCTGGTGTAACGATAACGTCACTAACACCAATAGTAATAACAATCTTTTTTTACGATTATAGTCGCACCGATTAGTGATTACAATATTATTTAAGCTGACAATAAAACAGCTACTAATCTACCAAGGTCTAGTGACAAGACCTGCTATCGAGGAAGTATTGCAATCATCGTATATACGTTTTCTGTTAAATGGTGACATATACGACTGGACATTTGCAACATGTTATTGCCCCTTTATGTTGTGGTTAACAAGCTATTTGCACTAGTTATTGATATGAGAATTTTTTTTAAAAATGTTCTCCCCCCCCCCAATCTAACACTGAAGGCCTCACGCTTACAATCTAGTGACAAAAAAATCTGGGGTACTCCTTTTTTTTTTAAATGTTGTTATTCCTTTAAAAAAAAAAATCTGGGGTACTCCTTTTTTTTAAATGTTGGTTATTCCTTAAAAAAAAAAATCTGGGACTCCTTTTTTTTTTAAATGTTGGTTATTCCTTTAAAAAAAAATCTGGGGTACTCCTTTTTTTTTTAAATGTTGGTTATTCCTATAAAAAAAAATCTGGGGTACTCCTATTTTTTTAAATGTTGGTTATTCCTTAAAAAAAAAAAATCTGGGGTACTCCTTTTTTTAAATGTTGGTTATTCCTTAAAAAAAAAAAAATCTGGGTACTCCTTTTTTTTAAATGTTGGTTATTCCTTAAAAAAAAACAAAAAAAAACTGGGGTACTCCTTTAAAAATAATTTAAAAAATTTAAAAAAATTATATATATATATATATGTGTGTGTGAAAATAAAATGGAAATTAATCCGACAGTATGAATAAGATATAATGAAAAAACAAACGATGTTTACAACTGAAATAGGCTCATCAGAAGAGAAAGTGTACAAACCGTTTCGGGGCCAAATCTCTTGACGGTTTAAAAAGCAACACTCGGCCCTCCTCAACTAATATGAGGACCCTATTGCATTATAATGTATCAACCGCACGTGGGTCGGTTTTAAACCATCAAGAGATTTGGCCCCGAAACGGTTTGCACACTTTCTCTTCTGATGAGCCTATTTCAGTTGTAAACATCGTTTGTTTTTTCATATATATATATATATTATATATATATATATATATATATAGGGTACTCCTTTTAAAAATTGGAATACTCCTTTCTAAAAATCGGGGTACACCTCTGTTAGAACAATTCCGATTCCCAATTTTTTTTTAAAAAAAACCCAAAGATTTGTTAGACCATAAAAAGTCCCCCCCCCCGATCTAACACTCGGTGAAGGTCTCATGCTTACGACCTTGTGACACATCCTAACCATGACAAACAGGTTGGGTAAATACCCCTAACTAGAGAATACAGACAAGTGTATTCAAAGCGCCACCTAGAGGGAGATTTGTGAAATGAGGAGGTCTTATGTATTAGATTAGAAAAAATACAGTATTAAGGTGTATATAGAAATAACCTACTCAAGTTTCACCATAAACGTTTTTCTATACACACCATAAAAATACATGTTCTCATATATATATATATATATATATATATAGTATTAAGGTGTATATAGAAATTTCCTACTCAAGTTTCACCATAAAGGCTTTTCTATATACACCTTGATACTAAATCCACTGTACTAACATACTGAGCACTTTAAATTTGTTATAACACTGACTTATTCGGTTAATACTAGTATCAACCATCAATATTGCGATTAACTCAATATTTTATTCCCTGGTTAGTCATTTCCTTTATCATTATATATATATATATATATATATATATATTAAGAAATTTGAAAAACGAAGTGTTCCAAAAATAAGATGAATTTATTTATCGACGCTTAAACGTTTCGGTTTATTTAAACCTTCATCAGGATAGATTATGGGGTGAAGAAATTGATGGATGTTTTGTAGATGACAGAAAAATATTTATAAAAAGTTTGTAATATATATATTACGTATGTAAATATGTTATATTTGGTCGGACTCATTTGCATCCATAGGATGTTGCCAGATGATAACGGTTTTACATATAAGGAACACGAGTATTGATATATCGAGATATATATATATATATGAGAAGTAAACAAACAATGTGTTTGATATGGCCTTAGTCGACAATTTTTGGGAGAATATGTGCTTAATTGAAGTCATACCTAATTTTGAAAATTAATTGATAATTAATGAATTAGACGGGCATATCAGTTCAAATGTAAGGCTAAACAAATCGAGAAAAAGTCAATCTCTGTATGTACATTTCGGCCTATTATGCCTCATCAGCAGAGTTATAGACAGGAAGACTGCGCTGTGTGTGTGTGTGTGTGTGTGTGTGTATATATATATATATATTATATATATCTCAAGCCGTCCGAATGAGTAGGATGTGACACAAGGTCAATTTATTAAGCAGAGTTTAACAGGTTTGAATTCAGAGTTCTCCTTCTAGATTGGTTGCCTAAGTAAAAAAAGTAAAGTCGTCGGGGTGAGCTAATGTCGGCATCAGCCAGACAGCAAGGGAGTCTATCTCCTTTTCACTTGCACTAGACAAAGGAGATTGCTTTTAGCGTCTGAGGTGGAGCACCACACCTACCATCAGCTCTCCACTTTACCGCACAGAATACTGTGCTACTCATTCGCTGAGTTGACGAGGGCTGGTATCGAACAAGGAACCTTGTGGATCCCAGGCGGATACTCTGCCGACTGTTGCCCTACTATTTATCCATAGCTGGAGGGAGAATAGTTGGAATGGATGCATACCTTTCCCAATGGTATTACTTATAACTGCATAGGGAATCTCAGCAACCCAATACTTATAGCCTTGTGTCAGACTTGCAAAGGTGTAATCGTTAACAAGCTGGACCATTCGATACGCACATGCTCAATACTACTGGCCTTGTGCCAGCCTATTAAGCCATGACGAAATGGTTAGCAAACTAGTGGACTTTACTACTGAGGAGCTTAATCCTCACTAAATGCTCAAAATTAATGGCCTTGAACCGGACAAAGCCAAAAGTACCTCACCAGGTGATAATCACAAATCAAAGTTCAGCAGACTACTACTGCATAGGGAGCTTGATTCTCACCGGGTGCCCCACGGTTATAGCACTATGCCAAATAAAACCTAGAGCACCCCTGAAATCCAAAAAGCTATTTCTATGAATCATTTATACCATGCAGTGATGTTGATTCACACTGAGTACCCATGCTGATATTTTCTGGGGTTCTGTAAGACAGAGACAGGGGTTCAATCCTCGCTAGATGCTTTGGAGCCAGGCATAAAAATAAAAGATATTTATAGAAAGACTCCCTATGGGAAATTTAGAGGCCTAGAACAAGGGCTATAATGGTCAGGGTGGCCTAAAGTCGGTATCAGCCAAACAGCGAGGGAATCTAACCCCTTTTCACTAGCGCTAGACTAAGGAGATCGTTTTTTAGTGTCTGAGGTGGAGCGTCATACCTACCATCAGCTCGTCACTTTACCACACAGATCCTTGTGCTACTCATGCTGGTGTTTAGGGTTCTTTAGCACTGGTGTGGCAATGGCAACCAGTCTAGGAGAAGGAAAAAAAACTGAACTTGCGTCATATCCTGCCCGTGGATGACGGAGAGAGATTGGTCGTCGTCTACATACGTTCCGTTCCGATCCCCCTCCGATTAAAATGGCCGCTAATTAATTCTTTTTACCAATAATGAAGTTTGCGGCATCGAGAAGAGGCCATGTTGGATTCTGGCACGCAGGGGGGTGGGGTGGGGTGTTGGGGTAAATGGAGCATTCCTTTTATCCGAGATGACTCCAGCATCCGATAACATCTGTGGGGATATCGATATTGTGGGTATGACGATATTCATCCTATCCGATATCTTTTTATTTATTTTCTGAAAAAATTTTTTTTTTTTTTCCGGTGATGCATAGATTCTGGAATAATTGTTGGTGTGCTCAACATGCAAACTGTTGATAGTGATGTTAGTATCGCAATTGGTTTTGGAATTTAAGAAGAAAAAGAAAAAAAAAAAAAAGAAAAAAAAAAAAAGAAAAAATAGGAAGAAAAAAAAGAAAAGAAAAAAAAATTGTGGGGGGGGGGTCTTTGGATTATCTATCTATACATATATACAGGGTAGTTTCTGTGTATGTATGTCCGGAGGAAACTTCTATCGGTAATTCATGAGGAAGTGAGTCCCGGTCTCCCGCCTCAAAAATTGCTACCCAGTGACTATCAAAATAACAACCCCAGCTCGTCGTAATTCTTGTTTATTTATCGTAATTTGTCGTAATTCTTGTTTAGATATGAAGATGGATATATAGTTTGGAATAGACTGAAATAGATAGATAGATAGATAGATAGATAAACAAACAAAATAGACATGAACAAATGGAGATAGATATTTTCGACAAGTAAATGTATTTGGGGGGGGGGTGCTTCTTTTTTTGTCGTAATTCTTGTTTATTATTGTTATTCTTGTCGAAGGAAACTTCTATCCATCTATCTATACATATAAAGGGCAGTTTGTGTGTATGTATGTCCGGAGAAAACTTCTATCTATACATATAAAGGGCAGTTTGTGTGTATGTATGTCCGGAGGAAACTTCTATCTATACATATATAAAGGGCAGTTTGTGTGTATGTATGTCCGGAGGAAACTTCTATCTGTACATATATATAGGGCAGTTTGTGTGTATGTATGTCCGGAGGAAACTTCTATCTATACATATATAAAGGGCAGTTTGTGTGTATGTATGTCCGGAGGAAACTTCTATCTATACATATATAAAGGGCAGTTTGTGTGTATGCATGTCCGGAGGAAACTTCTATCTATACATATATAAAGGGCAGTTTGTGCGTATGTATGTCCGGAGGAAATTTCTATCTATCTATACATATATAAAGGGCAGTTTGTGTGTATGTATGTCCGGAGAAAACTTCTATCTATCTATACATATATAAAGGGCAGTTTGTGTGTATGTATGTCCAGAGGAAACTTCTATCTATCTATACATATATAAAGGGCAGTTTGTGTGTATGTATGTCCGGAGGAAACTTCTATCTATCTATATATTATAAAGGGCAGTTTGTGTGTATGTATGTCCAGAGAAAACTTCTATCTATACATATATAAAGGGCAGTTTGTGTGTATGTATGTCCGGAGGAAACTTCTATCTATACATATATAAAGGGCAGTTTGTGTGTATGTATGTCCGGAGGAAACTTCTATCTATCTATACATATATAAAGGGCAGTTTGTGCGTATGTATGTCCAGAGGAAACTTCTATCTATCTATGCATATATAAAGGGCAGTTTGTGTGTATGTATGTCCAGAGAAAACTTCTATCTATACATATATAAAGGGCAGTTTGTGTGTATGTATGTCCGGAGGAAACTTCTATCTATACATATATAAGGGCAGTTTGTGTGTATGTATGTCCGGAGGAAACTTCTATCTATCTATACATATATAAAGGGCAGTTTGTGCGTATGTATGTCCAGAGGAAACTTCTATCTATCTATGCATATATAAAGGGCAATTTGTATGTATGTATGTCCGGAGGAAACTATGAAAATAAAATAATTACAAAGTAAATATATACACACACACACACACACACATTCACTATCATCAGATCTTGCTTTTTGAACAGAAATGATGAAGATTTGATTTATATTTGTGAAGATGATTAAAAGATAAAAATTTAAATGATAATGGATTTTTTAAAACTTTTTTTTTGCATTTAGTATATTGAATATTTTCTGAGTGTCTGGATCAACACAAGGTCATTTTTACATAGGGATTTTAATGGGGGCATCCTGCGAGGATCCAACAATAATGGATCTGTAAGACAACCCTTTTTTACCTCTCTCTCTACCCAGGTGATGCCAGGTAGCTGCTTCTATTCATATATAAGTTGGTTAACTGGTCAAAATCTCATGTTAAGATTTAAGGCAATATCTTACTGTTTACATATATGAGAGAGAGAGAGATCTAGACAGAGAGAGAGAGAGAGAGAGAGAGAGATCTAGACAGAGAGAGAGAGAGAGAGAGAGATCTAGACAGAGAGAGAGAGAGAGAGAGAGAGAGAGAGAGAGAGAGAGATCTAGACAGAGAGAGAGAGAGAGAGAGAGAGAGATCTAGACAGAGAGAGAGACAGACAGAGAGAGAGACAGAGCTAGACATCAAGACAGAGAGAGAGAGACAGAGCTAGACATCTAGACACAGAGAGAGAGAGAGAGAGAGAGAGAGAGACAGAGCTAGACATCTAGACACAGAGAGAGAGAGAGAGAGAGAGACAGAGCTAGACATCGAGAGACAGAGCTAGAGATCTAGACAGAGAGAGAGAGAGACAGAGCTAGAGATCTAGACAGAGAGAGAGAGACAGATCTAGAGCTCTAGACAGAGAGATCTAGAGCTAGACAGAGAGATCTAGAGCTAGACAGAGAGATCTAGAGCTAGACAGAGAGAGAGAGATAGATCTAGAGAGATCTAGACAGAGATCTAGAGAGATCTAGACAGAGAGAGATCTAGATAGAGAGAGAGAGAGATCTAGACAGAGAGAGTTAGACAGACAGAGAGAGTTAGACAGAGATATAATGGCACATTTTCTAATTAATTTGAATACGCTATTTCTTTACCAACATATTTGTTTTTGTTTTGTCTTTTTTTTTCTTGAAATTTTTTTTGTTTATTTACTTTTATCGTACCTTTCTCTAAAAAATTATCATACACTCGTCTAATAGCCCCCCCCCCCCATTCTATTCCCTAAAGCAAATACTCGTGTATAAATGTTGAATATAGAACACCTCAGATTTCGAGCCAAAACATTTTGGCGGGTAAATAAAAAAACAAAAAAATAAATGTAATGATTGTTAAATTTAACGTAAACTTAAAGAATTCGAAAGGGTCGACTTATACACTAGTATACACGGCATCTGGGAATTTCTTGGCCATTTAAAAAAATTACACGTTTTTTTTACATGAAAAAAAAAGAGAAAAAATATGAAAGTTTTGTAAATATATGGAGTTGGTGTCTTTATTTCTGTTCTTAAATAAATATATCATCTATGAAATTGTGTTAATGTTTAAATAATAATAATAATAATAATAGAGATGCTGATAGGTACGCATCCTGCGTCCCTGACGCAGAAAAATATAAAAAGACGCAGAAAAATCGTATCCATGCGTCACAGTGTATTTTGTTGTTGTTTTGTTTTGTTTTTTTGTCTTCCTCCACCATTTCCAGCTAACTGTAAATATATTTCAGTATATTCTTGGAAACGAATTACACTGTATATTGGGTACAGGGTAAGGGCTTAGATGTTCATAAATAAAAACCCTACAATTTATTAAGAAACTTTAGTTGAGACCCATCAAATTTCCCGGGGACTCATTCAAATCAAATACATGCGCACTAAATTTAAAAGCTATCAGCATCACTGTAATAATGATAATTATTATTATGTTATAATTTTTATTATTTATTAGCGACAAACTCACCATACATAGGTAAAAAATTTGGAAGACATTTTGGGATATTGGGGTGGACATTTTGAAGCTCCTCACAAAAATAAATCACAAAAAAATTAATAGAAATTAAATTATTTTCCTAATCTTTCACCGAGCAAGATTAACTTAACAAAAGTTTTCTTTTTACGTGTTTTTTTTTTTAATTTTTTATTTTATTTTCAATAAGGCATCCAGCTAGGATCGAACTCGCTATTATCTATTCAGTTAAATAATAACGGATCTGCGAGGCTAACTTGCTAACAATTACCCCATGGCGGTACGCGAACAATCCTCGTCTTAAGTTTTTAAAAGGACTAAAAAAAAAAAAAAAAAGGAGCAACCCTTGGCTTATATAAATTAATTCCTTAAATTAAGTGATATTATTCTTGTGAACCCTTAAAAAATCGAAGGGTCGACTTATACTCGAGTGCGTAAAGTGCGCGGTCGGATTTGACAATGTTGGTTGATATGAAAAGATTCGTCGATTGTGTGTGTGTGTATGTGTGTGTGTGTGTGTGTGTGTGCGCGCGACTTTTTGTTTTTATTATACTCCTCCTGACTATATAATTCCACGGATCAACCAACGTATTTTAAGAGATAAAAAAAATGTTAGCCTACAGATTATATACATTCATTATAGTGTATAATACATTTAAGGTGCGATTTTTACCATCGGGTGCGTTGTCTTGACGATAAGTGGCTAACATGCTGGTTTGAAACCAATGGTAATAATCGCACCTTAAATGTATTGCACGCTATAATGAATAAAAAAACACAGCTCTTACACATGTAATCGATCACTTTATTTTCAATTCTCCAATACTAGAAAAAAATATATATATATATATATATATATATATATATATATATATTTGAGGAAAAGGGGGTTGGAATGAGTCCGAGGAGTTTTGTTCTTTCATTCCTTATATATATATATATATATATATATATATATATATATATATATATATATATATATATATATAATTGTAGAAAATACCTTTCGATAGTAAATATTTATTAAGCGAATCGTTGATAATCTTTATATAGTGTTTGATCTTTTGTGTACGCGTGCGTTTTGTTTTTTTTACCCCTTCTGACTATATAATTCCAAGCATTATATATATATATATATATATATATATATATATATATATATATATATATATATATATATATCGTCTATTTAAATTACGTTTTTTATTAAATTCAAATAGATCACTAAGTAGGCCTGAGCCTATTTTAGTAGTGACCACCCCAAGCGGAGATTTAAGATGTTTGAATTCAGAGTTTTCGTTCTCCTAGACTGGTTGCCTAACCAAGGTTAAAGAGCTCAGTTTACCCCTACTATTTACCCATAGCTGGAGGGAGAATAGTTGGATTCATACTTTTCCCAAGGGTATTAGCGCTATGTTAACTGGCTTCGTCCAGGATTTGAACTCGGGTCGACGAGTCCATTTCCTACGACTCAGGCCAGTACACCGCCGCGCTCTCCTATAAATTGATAAGTTCCCCCTATTAATTTAATAAGTGTTCCCCTATTAATTTTATAAGTCCTCCTACGTATATCACATGGGTCGGCATAAAAATAAACGTTGTTTTTTCTTTTGAAGATATTGGAATTATTTAAGACCGGCTAACAACAATTCCTCTAGAAGAACAAAAATGTATTCTTTTAGGTACCACCAAAATAGGTCACGTGATCAGTTTAGGTCATTTTGAAGGAAGAAACGAAAATATTTTTTAGCTTTATTTTTTATTTTTTTTTTTTTGAATCTCGCAAAAAAGAAATAACGAACATAAAGAGTTGAAACAAAGAAAAACAGTTAATTCAAAGGTCAAATTATCCGATTCGTTTTTTGTCCGTTCATTTTTTTCATATTTCCAAAAATAAAATGGTGACCACGTAAAAAAATATATTTTTAATATATTTTAGGAAAATACTATTTCAGACATACTTTCATGAAAAGCTAAGTAACTATAAAAATTTTCGTGAAAATCGGACCATTAATTGATTTTTAATATAATTTTTTTAAAAAGCCTCTAGTAATAACCTGTTTTTGGCTACGTTAAATTTCAATTGATTTAATGGTGCAAAAATGTAAACATTGTTTTTCGTTTATAATTTTCATTATTTCCGTAAGCTGAAAATTTTTTTCTTTTTAAATAATCAGGAATTTAAAAATAATGTTTCTTCTTTTGAATAGACAAAAAAATTTGAGATAATATTAACATTTATGCAAGTTTCATTGTCTTAAATATAGAGGGGGAAAATTTCACAGGGAAAATTGGTGGTACCTAGCTTCTTTATTTTTTTTTTTTAAATAATAAATAGATAAATAATTTTTTTTTTAAATCGGCTAACATGTGCGCGAATTAACTAGGGTTTTTTTTTTATAGTAGGTATGGATTTTTCGATTGAAAGTAGGTTATATTTGAGGCGTATGGAGAGAAATTCTTTTTCTTTTTTTTTTCTTTTTTAAACCAGAGAAAAGACTTCCCTTACTTACCAGCAGATAAAATAAATATACGACTATGTTCTACGCTACATAATCCCTCAATTTCAATCCCAAAAATAAAAGAAGAAAAAAAATGTCCTTTTCTTTTTCTTTCTTTATTTAAAAATAAATTTATCAATTTAGTTTTTGTTAATTAATAATATAAACTTAATTATTACTTTTATTAAATAATAATTATTGGATTTTAATTAAGTATTTTCTTGAATAAAAAATTGAGATAAATTTTCTAAATTAACTAAAATGCTTTTGTATTTAATTTTTTTTAATGAATTCTAAGATATTTGGATTTCTATAGAATTGGGTACTTAGATTTTTTTCCTTCTATTTCCCCCCTGTCTCCTAACTGCATTTTAATTTTTATCAGGTTTTAATTTAGCTAAGGGCTTTTTTTGTGGGGTGTTTTTTGTTTTTTGTTTTGGTCTTTTTGACATCGTTTGTACTTTAGAGGTAGAGTTTTTATTTTTGTTTTGTTTTGTTTTTTGTATTTTTGTCTGAACGAGATATTCTTTCTTTTTTTTTTCATTTTAAACTTTAAAATTCATTTGCAACAAAGCAAATATACCCCCTCTCACCTCTACTATGTTTATCCATAGCTGGAGGGAGAATATTTGGATTCATACCTTTCCCAAGGGTATTCAGTTTTCCTTATTCAATACCTCGCCAATATTCGCCATCTATCTATACAATACAATACATATATAAAGAGCAGTTTGTGTGTATGTATGTCTGGATGAAACAACGATAATAAAACAATTAACGACAAAGTAAATATATGTACACATTTACTATCAGCAGATCTTGCTCTTTGAGCAAAAACAATGAAGATTTTATCTAAATTCGAAGATATTTAAACATAAAAATATTACGTAGAAATAGCATTGAAATTCGATTTTAAAACGTCTAGCAGTTGTAAATTTCAAACGTAAACAAATTAATACACCAGGGTTTTTTTTTTGTTTGTTTTTTGCTCTTCTCTACTCGGGCGACGCTGGGTATCTGCTTCTAGTGTAATAATAAATATAATACCCAGTATAAATGCTTGTCTTTTGTGCGTATCTATTGTCATACTTTGCGCTTTAGGGGTAAAGTGTGTGTGTGTGTGTGTGTGTGTGTGAACTAGATTTCCAATGTTCAATATTAAACTTTAAAATTCATTTGGATGTATTTTCCAATATACCGGCATTTTCCGCCTTGTAATAAAAATAAACAAACACCTAATCTATTTTGTGAGAATTATCTTTGGAAAAACAATGTTTAAAAAATCAAATTGAAAAATAAAACAAAATATAATATCTTATTTTACAGAAGTACTTGAATTTAGAATTTGTTTATTATGTTTGAATAGATACAATATTGTACAACAAGAGTACCATAGTGAACTTAAAATCCCCAATATCTCGGCATTTTTCGCCTTGTAACACAAATAAAAATACCCAGACTATTTTCTTAAGTAATTGAAAAAGAAAAAAAAATTAAACTAATAATCTGTTTTACAAAAACAGTTAAATTTAGATTTTGTTTTATAAAAAAAAAAAGGATAAAAATGAAAACAAATTTATTATATATATATATATATATATATATATATATATATATATATATATATATATATATATATATATATATATATATATATATATATATATATATTTGGGAGAATATGTGCTTAATTGAAGTCGTACCTAATTTTGAAAGTTAATTAATAATTAATTAGGCGGGCATACCTATTTAAATGTAAGGCAAAACAAATCGAGAAAAATCAATCTGTATGTACATTTCGGCCTATTAGGCCTCATCAGCAGAGCTATAGATAAAATTGTCGGCTAAAAAAGCCATATCATAAACACACCGCGTGTGTATTTACTTCTCATAATATATATATATATATTGTACAAGAAATTACCCAATATCCCGGCACTTTTCGCCTTGTAATATAAATAAAATGAATAAAAAAAACCTATACTATTTTGTGAAAATAAAAAAAATGTCAAAAAATTAAATTGAAAATGATATACAAGAAAATCTAATTTTATAAAAACAGTTGAATTTAAAAATTAATTAAACAAAAATAAAATTATTAAAAAACATGACTAAAACAAAAAAAGGAATCTGGTGCTACAATAATAAGGAATTGTTTTCTCCAATATCCCGGGTAGTTTGGACATGTAATATGATAAATAAAATATCTAAGTTATTTTGAGAGAATTATCTTTTTAAAAAGTGTATTAAAAGAATTAAATTAAACTTAAATAGAACGTCTTATTTTACAGAAGCAGTTTAGAATTTATTTAAGTAAAAGACAAAAAATGACTAATTCTCCAAAAAGCCGGCACGTTTTGGCTTTGTGATAAATAAAACTAAGCTATTTTGAGAGAATTATTAATAAAATGTATGTATATATATATATATATATATATATATATATATATATATAAACAATCTTATTTTTACAAAAGCAGTTAAATTTAGAATTTATTTGAATAAAAAAGACAAAACAATACAGTACTAGAAGACTTCCATAAGGAACTAAAATTCTGCAATAGCTCGGTACTTTTCACATTGTACTATAATAAATAAAATACATAGGCTACTTAGTAAGAATTATCCCTAAAAATGTTTTTTTCTTTTTAAATTAAAGTTAAAACAAGAAATTCTTATTTTACAAAAACACTTAAATTTAGAACTTTTTAAAATAATTTTTTTCTCATACTTGGCACTTTAAGGGAAAAGGGATTTTTTTTTTTGGGGGGGGGATATTTTTTTAAATGTCTGAACGAAATATTATCCTATTTTTAATATTAAACCTTAAAATTCGTTTGAATTGGATGGATGTATTGTCCAATATCTCGGTACTTTTTGCCTTGCAATAAAATAAAAACATCTAGTAAGAGATTTATCTTTTCAAAAATGTAGGAAAAAATAATTAAATTTTAAAATAAGATAAAACAGATTATCTTATCTTATAAAAGCTGTTAAATTTAGATTTTTATTTATATAAATAAATAAATAAATAAAATGATAAAGAAATGATTAAATCAAAATAAATATGTATTGTACTACGATAATAAGGAATTTAAATTCTCCAAAGTACCGTGAGTTTTTGGCCTTGTAATAATGAATGGAACACGTAAGCTATTTTGTGAAAATTATATATTTTTTTAAAATTAAAATAATATAAAATAAACGTCGTTCTGCACAAGTTGTTAGATTGAGAATTTTTTTTAATTTAAAAATATATATATATATATATATATATATATATATATATATATATATATATATAGATAAAAACAATATTGTTCAAAAAGACTACCGTAAGGAACAAAATCTCCGATACCCCCGGCAATTTTTGCCATTTTAGGAGCTTTATCTTTAAAAAATATGTAAACTCGCTCCCCCCCAAAAAAAACAATTGAATTATAAATAAAAAGAAAAGAAAAATAGTAAAATCTAGTTATAGAAAAGACGACTATAGTGAATTTATCCCGGCACTTTTCGCCTTGTAATACAATAAATAAAATAAATAAAAACCCATTTTTATTATGTGGGAATTATTTTTAAGAAAATACGGCTAAATTTACAAATCGGTCGGAAAATGAAAACATATTACAGGGTGACCCAGAAAAAACAGAACCCAAATTATTTATTTTCCCCATTAAATTAACCCTAAACCCCAACCCTACCCCCTCTAGTTAAAATTAACAGTTTTATTACAAAATTTGTGGGTCCTTTTTTTTCTGGGTCACCCTAATTTTCCGAGCGATTTGCAAGTTTAGCCGAAAATATATATAAAAATAGATTGAATTAAAATATATCTTATTCTTCAAAAGCAGTTAAATTTCGATTTTTTTTTAAATATTGAAAATACTATCATAAGGAACTTAAATTCTACAATATTCCCGGAATTTTCGCCTTGTAATATAAAAATAAAATAAAAATGCAAGACCAAGGGGTTAAATCCTACTTAACATACATAAATTCCATCATCATATGTCATCCCGCCAAAAGAAAAAACAAAAAAAACAACCCAAAAATCAGGGAATTAACCGAATTTAATGAAATTTTCAGTTTTGATATATTAATAAATAAACAATATAATGCACCAGTTATTTTATTTACATTTTTTCAGGTCAGTTAACTTTGAACCACGTATATTTGAGGCGTAACACAGATTCACAAACATACGTGGTTCAAAGTTAATTGACCTGAAAAAAAATGTAAAAGTTTAATAAAATAACTAGTATATATAACTGCATTATATATTTTATTCATTAATGTATCAACACTGAAAATTTCATTAAATTCGGTTAATTCCCTGATTTTTGGTTTTTTTTTTCTTCTTTCGGTGGGGTGACATATGATAGTTGAATTTATGTCCGTTAAGTAGGATTTAACCGTCCAAAACTTGTCTTTGTGAAAATTATCTATATAACGTTTTTTTTTTGTTTTGTTTTTTTAATGTAAAAATAATTAAAATTGATAATTAAAAATATAATATAATATGTTATTTAGAAATGATTCAAATAAAAATCTGAATTTGGAGGGATTTATTCTCCGAAATACCGGCATTTTTTCGCCTTGTTGAAATAGAACAGAATAAACAGGGTATCAATGTTATCTTGTCAGAATTATCTTTAAAAAATGTAGGAAAAAATAAATCAAAATATACAAAATAAATTGAAAATAAAATAGAAAATGCCTTATCTTAAAAAAGCAGTTAAAGTTAGAATTTGTTGATATATAAATTTTAAAATAATAATTTTTTTTAATTATTTTAAAAAATGACTAAAAAAAGATATTTTACAAGAATAAAACTACTTTAGGAAACTCAAAATCTTTACTTTTCGCCTTCTAATATTTATTTAAATAAAAAAAAGACAAAACAATACAGTAAAAGTCTACCACAAGGAACTTAAAATTTTGCAATACCCCGGCACTTATCATTTGTAATATAATAAATAAAAATACTTAGGTTATTTTGGAAGAAATACCCCCAAAAAATGTTTTTTTTAAATTAAATTAAGAATAAAACAAGAAATTATTTTTCTTACAAAAACAGTTTAATTTAGAATTTAAAAAATATTTTTTGTCCTACTTTGCATTTTAAGCGTAAAGGTTTTTTGGGGCCCTTTTCTTTTTTCTTTGTCTGAATGAGATATTATCCTATTTTTAATATTAAACTTGAAAATTCGTTTGAATTGGATAGATGCATTGTTCAATATCCCGGTACTTTTTGTCTTGCAATAAAATAAAAACGGGGGGGGGGCGTAGAACCAAGTTCCAATTTCAGATAAAATAAATAAAGCCCTTTATTTCTATCATGTAAGAATTAATCTGTAAAAACGTTTTTAAAAATAAGATAAAATAAAAAATATATCTTACAAAAACAGTTAAAATTAGAATTTTGTTTATATTATATAATTTTTTTTTTAAATTATTATAAATGACTAAAAAAAAAAAAATTATACAAGAAAACTACCACAGTGAATTTATACCGGCACTTTTCGCCTTGTATAAGAAATAAAATTAATTAACCCCCCATTAAATTAAATTGAATTTTAAAAAATACTATACAAGACCATCACAATGAATTTAAATTCTTCAATATTCTGGCAAATTTCATGATATAGATTTTTTTTAAATGAATAAAATATCTAGACTTGTCTTTGGGAAAATTATTAAAAAATAAAATAGAATATCTTGTTTTACAAAAGTAGTTAAATTTAGAAATTATTTGAATAAGAATCTTAAGGGGTTTATTTTTCCAATGAAATATTCAAAATAATTATTTACTAATTAATAAATGCATGCAACTTTTTATTTGAGGAACTTAAGTTTCTATTTCAAATTGTTTTATTTATTCCTTTAAGAAATTTGATGAATTTACTTATGAATAATGATACAAATCCTCTGTCTTTAAACTCTCACTCCTTCAGGCATAATCTTTCAAAATTTAATTTTTATACCGCCCTTAATTTTTTTTTTTTTGATAATTTAAGAGGAAGTGCGTCCCGGTCTCCTGCCTCAAAAATTGCTACCCGGTGACTATCAAAATAACAACCACAGCTCGTCGTAATTCTTGTTTATTTATCGTAATTTGTCGTCATTCTTGTTTAGATATGAGGATGGATATTTTGTTTGGAATAGACTGAGATAGATAAACGAACAAAATAATATAGATAGATACGAACAAATGGAGATAAATATTTTCGATAAGTAAATGTATTGGGGGGGTGGCTTTTTTGTCGTAATTCTTGTTTATTTAAACTAAAAACAAGACATTAAACAAACATGAATAAAAGAAAATCTTAGTATTTAAAGTAATATAGATAAATATGAACAAATTGAGATAGATAGATAGATATGAAGATGGATAGTTTTGAATAGACTGAGCTGGGTCCACGGGTAGTTATTTTAATAGTCACCGGGTAGCAATTTTTGAAGCAGGAAACCGGGACGCACTTCCTCATAAATTACCAATTTTTATACCGCCCTTAATTTTTTTTTTTTTTTGCAAGTTATATGAATAAAGTCAATGATTTTAAAAAAATGATTTTACTTACTACCTATGATACAAACCCACTAACTTTAAACTCTCAAGCCCCTCGGGCAAGATCGTTCAAAAAAATAATTTTATACCACCCAGAGGGCGTTTTTTTATTTTTTTTTTTGTTTTTTTTTTTGTTGTTTTTTTTTTTGCAAATTATATAAATAAAATTAAATCAATGATTAAAAAAATTTAATTTTTTTTAAATGACTAATAAAAAAAAAAAAAATTGTACAATATGAAAACTAGTATAATATAGTAAACTTAGAATCTGCACTTAACGGCAGTTTTAAAAGAGTTAAACTTACCTAATAGTCTCTGATTCTTCTACAAGGGTGTGCTGAAAAGTCCTCGAGCTAACCAAGAAAGAAACGAGCCTTTTTTTAAACTTTTATTTAGATGGAGTAAAAAAACGTTTTGTTTTTTGTTTACTCAACTATGTCAAAAATAAATATGTATCAAAACAACATGCAGATCTTTTAATAATAAATTACAAAAAAAAAAAAAAAAAGGTATTCCTTCTTGGCTTTAAGAACTTTTTAGCTACCCCTTACCTATTCGTCTCTCCGGGGGGGAGGGAGGTGAGATATGGCACAAGGCCTTTTTTAATAAGAGTCTCTGGGGGGGGGGCCGGCGGGCTAAATATTATTAAGATCCCTCAGTAGTTGGCTTTTTGCCACAATACAAAAGAAGAGGCTAACCCTCCTCCTCCTCATGCAAATACCTGCCCCCTCGATTTAAAGGGGTCAAGGCTGGGTTTATTGCCCGGTGCCTGAGGCGCCCAAAAGGAGGAATGCCGGCGGGAAATACGCATTTGCTGCATTAGAAATCTCATGAGCTTTGGTTTGTGCATGGCTTTCCACGTTAAGACCTTGTGCCGCATCCTAGCCTGGTGGGAGGTCAGGAAATGCTTATTAAATATATTCTAGGGCAATGTTTTTTGTTTTTTGAGAGAGATTTTTTCGGGTGAGGGTAATATAAAAACGAGAATTAATCTTGAATTAGATAAATTACCTTGTAGCTGAGTAAATAGACACAGCAAAAACATTTTTTTAAACCTAGCACAATAAAAAACAACAATATCAATTTTATACAATATTGAATAAATAAAAAAACTAACTACAAAAACATTTTGGCTGACTTCTGATTTAGGTCGGAAAATTAACAAAGTTTTTTGCTGGTACCCAATGATAGTTTAACTACAGTCTATGAATTAACATTTGGCGAATTGGGTTACGGTTTTAGGGGATTACGGTTGTTTTTAATTACGTATTGTTTAAAAAAAATAAACGACAAAAAACCCAAATTACTATACATTTAATTACCCATTGAAATTAATTATTGAATCTATTATTGAGACAGTTGTTTGTGTTAGTATTGCAATGGATAATTCCAATTAAACTTCGTTTTAAAAAATATTTTTCAACATTAAATGTATAGTAATTTTGGTTTTTTGTTGTTTATTTTTATTTAAGCAATACGTAATTAAAAACAACCTTAATCCCCTAAAACCGTAACCCAATTTGCAAAATGTTAATTCATAGACTGTAGTTACACCGTCATTAGGGACAACCAAAAAACTCAAAGTTCGCCAACATTTTTATGAGTATGATAATAAAATAACTCACATGGATATATTTTTTTTTAAATCTTAAACATACTATACATGATCAGAGATGCTGATAGTTAGGCGTCCTGCGTCCCTGACGCACAAAAATCTAAAAGGACGCAGTAAAAATCATATCCATGCGTCCCAGTGTTTTTCTTTTTACTTCCCTCAAAATTTCAAGCTAACTGTAAATACATTTCAATAGTTTCTTAGAAATGAATTACACAGAATAGGTTACAAGGTAGGAGTTAGTTGGGACCCATAAAATTTCCCGGGGACTCGTTCAAAGCAAATATGCGCGTCCCAGGACGCAGTAAATACAAAAAAAAAAAATCAGCATCTCTGCATGATTCAAGGTGGCATTTTACGGTAGGTCTTTAAAAAAACAAAAAAAATCGACCTGTGTTTAAAAAACCACTAGCAAAGAGATCTAGGCGTGACCCAGAATCTATCTCTCTCAATGCTCTATGGGTAGGTGCTGTCTGGAGGGAGATCTCCAGTCACTAGATTTTAATTAGGTGATTTTCTAACCACGAGTGACCAGGTTTTATTTTATTTTGATAATTCATAAGGTTTTTAAATGACTCCACTCAACCACAAATAGATATATAATCTTATAATATACAATTATTACTAAAAGATACTAATATTAAATACTAACTAAACTTTACTAATAAAAATACTTTAAACTTTTAAGTAATTAATTTTAGACAATTACAGTCTATTGTAGTCATGTCAGAAAAGTGTGGGAGGACTTGTTTATTTTAGATTTTAGTGATATCAAAAATAAGTATCTAAATTTAGGGTACTATCCTTATTACAGGGTACTCTTTCGTATTCAATTAACTTACCTAAAATGTTAAACATTAAGGTATATGTTAAAACAAGCGTATTAAATTTTTAAGAAATACTTATCAAAACAGTAACATTGTTAAATGTAAAAGTTTGTATATTTTCTTAAAGTTAAAATGGTATATATATAACAAAACAACATATATATATATATATTTCCAATAATAGTGGATACATTTTTGTGTGTCAAATATATAGGTATAAAAAAATGTAACTACTATTAGAGTACAGTTAGTGTACAAATATAAAAGTATACAAATAAAAATAGTCAACCACCCCTAAACACCTGTAATAAAAATAAAATTTATATATATATATATATATATATATATATAAGTAATGTGTACATTATATTTTTTTTACTCACCATTCACATGTGAAGTACAAACAAAATTGAATAAGGGGGTACACGAACGACACAGGTAAATATACCTATTTATATATATAAGTTTTAATAAGATCAAAGATTAATATATATATATATATATATATATATATATATATATATACACACACTCACACACATAAGTACCTGAAGTTACTATTATTTTTCTATACCATCCACAAGAAAAACAAAAAGAAATGGGTGCCGTTATAGTATGTGGCCTACCTTTTGGATTCTGTTATAGTATGTGGCCTACCCTGTTTGAATGTGTCCTACTCGGTAAGAGTATATTTATAGATATAAGTAGTAGGCAATTTATTGAAACTAATTATTTTTCACATATATTCAATTTCAAGAAATGCAATTCACTCATAAGCTGTATGTAGTAATTAAGAATAATTAAAATAAGAATTTATCCATAATTTACATGAATCAGAGATCTATTTAATTCTAAAATATTCTAAAATTCTGAAATAGGGTTAGGGTTAGCAGTTATTATTATAACCTTATAATATGCTTTTTATGGTAGGCCACATACTATAAGAGAGACCTGATTTCGTAGGCCACATACTATAATGGTACCTATATATATATATATATTTACAAATATCTGAAGGTACTGAATGTATATATTATTTTTCCATACCATCCACAAGAAAAGAAATGAAATGAAATAAGGGGGGGAGGGCATATATTTTTTGAAGGTACACGAACGACATATAGGTAGATAGATAGATTTATATATTATGGATATATATGTTTAATATAAGATACTATTTTCGATTAGGGTTTTTGAATACTAATAAAAATAGTTAATAAAAATTAGTTATTGAATACTAATAAAAATATCAGATAAGTGGCGGCACATTTTTTAGAGGGATGTAGTGTTCGTGACCACATAGGATACTACACGGACGATAGATAGGTTTATTTATTTATTTATTTATTTATATATATATATATATATATATTATATATATATATATATATATACACACACACACACACTGAAGGAATACATTATCTCACCATGTAGTATAAAATAAACAAGAAAAAAAATAAAATAAGGGGTCACACACACATAATATATTTGTGTGTGTGTGCCCCCTTATTTTATTTTTTCCCTGTTATATATATATATATATATATGTGTGTGTGTGTGTGTTGAGTCCACGTATGCCTCTTAATAAATGAATTTATTTCTGTTTCAATTATGTTCTTGTGAACGTTTTCTGTGATATCAGGAAGCATAGGAAATACATAAGTGAACAAAAAAAAACTAACTTCCAATATATAACTTGTTTTGTCCCTGGTTCGCTTTATTTTTCCAATATTTCGGGTGACCTTCACCCTTTGTCAAGGTATGTTTTAACAACTGGCTATAACTTAATAGTAAAAAATGAAAGGATTTAAATTTCTATTTATATAGAACCCGCACATATATATCTGTGACCACACCGACAGATAGGTAAATAGATACCTATTTATATAGACAGATATATAAGTTTAATATAAGATTAAATTTTTTGATTGGAGTTTTTTTTAATACTAAATATAAAAAAAACAACAACATAGAATAAGTGCAACACACACACACACACATTATATATATATATATATATATATATATATTATATATATATATATAAACAGAATGAGTAAATTCTAACAAAAGGGTAACAGTTCCGGAAATCTTCTGACGAAGGGATTTTTATCCCGAATAAATCAAAGGTAGACGAACATAGTTACTTCATTTTTCTTTACACTTGCATTTTTATAGCCTTCAAAACCAATATAATCATATATATATATATATATATATATATATATATGAAGGTACTGAATGTATGCATTATATTTTCACTCACCATCCACAAATAGAAAGATAATAAGGGAGCACATTTTTTTTAAAGGGTTGAGTTTTTCGTGACCTACGCGAACGACACATAGGTAGGTAAATAGCTAGACCGGTTTATGCATTATTAGATATATATGTTTATATAAGATCTAATTTTTGGATTGGAGATTTGTTTGTGAACAATGCTAAGTAAATAGAATAAGAGGGGCACATATATACAATATATATATATACATATATATATATATATATATATATATATATAATATATATATACATATATCTTTGAAGGTATGGGGTCTTTGTGAACACAGTGGGTACACGAACGACGGATAGGTAGGTAAATAGATAGACCGAGTTATATATTAGATAGATAAATGTTTAATATAAGATCCAATTTTAAGATTGCAGTTCTTTTAATACTAACTAAAAAAACTAAAATATATATATATATATATATATATATATATATATATATAATCCAAAAGTCCAGAGAAGAAATCTTCCTTACGACACAAGAGTTTTTGTTTTTAACCTTTCGCAGTTTGAGAGCTCAATGTGTGATCTTAATGTTAGAGTCACAGAGCAAATATATAAGTAAAGAAATAACAAAAGACTTAGAGATTTTGATTTATAGTCTATTTCCCTGAAAAGACTATAAGCAAAATCTCTAAGTCTTTTGTTATTTCTTTACTTATATATATACTGAAATTATGCATTATTTTTACTCACCATCCACTAGTATTTTAAAAAAAAAAACAGAAAATATAAGGGCTGGGGTGTTCGTGACCACAATGAGTAACACGAACGATACATAGGTAGATAAATAGATATTCCGATTTATATAGATATCTATACATATGTTTAATACAAGATAAGGGGGGGGTACATATATATTTATGTAAGGATTAGGGTTGTTCGTGGCCACACCGGGTAGCACGAACGACACATAGATATATAGATAGATACACCGTTTTATACATGACATGGGGGGGGGGTACATATATATATATTTATTTTAGACAGTTTTATACATTATAGATATACATATGTGTAATTAATATAAGATAAGGGGACACACATGTTTTTGAAAGGGTTGGGGGGGGGTATTCGTGACCACATTGAGTGACACGTAGGTAGATAAATAGATACACCGTTTTATACATTATATAGTGGGTACATAGATATATACATATATGTTTTAATACAAGATAAAAAGGGGAGGCATATTTATATTTTTGAGAGGGTTGGGGATGTTCGTGACCACAGTGGGTAACACGAACGACACATAGATAAATAGACCGTTTCATACATTATTATTACAGATATACATATATGTTTTTGGAATTTTTTTTTTTTTTGGTGGGGTGGGGGTTTGTGTGTGAATAAATACTAACCTTGCTTGCGCCTCATCCAAACTCTGATCCGTGATGGTCATAATTTGTTGCAATATATCGCTGATTTCCTGTTTTCGTTGTTCCTGTTCATCACCGCCCCCTCCCCCTCCACCCCCGGCCCCAGGCGGGGGTAGGTATCCGTGCTGAGGGGGCATGGCCCCAGCCATACTCACGGGCCCACCCCCGGCCTGTTGGGGGTGCATTAGTCTCTGGCCGTCGTCCATAGTGTAGTTAGCGGTTATGTTGTGGGCGATTGTGGTCGTAATGGTATTGGATACTTGAACGGGTGGGAACGGGGTGCCTGCTAACCGTGTTATTATTATTAATAATATTAAACTAGATTTTAATATTACATTTATATAATTAACAGTATGGGTGTTTGTATGTGTGTGGGGGTGTTTTTTTCTTCTTTTTTTTTAAAAAAAAGGTTGATATTATTTATTATAAATTTATTATAAATAATATGGTATTTTTTAAATTTTTTTTACTGTAAGATGTTTGAGTTTAAAACTTAATATTTATTGCTAGAAATAAATAATTTTTTTCTTAAAAAAATTAAATGGAAGATTTGTTTTGGCTTTTAAGAGGGTAAAAATCGTCTTTCTTTTCTTATAAATAATAGACACACTGAAAATGTTTTAGGGATATCTCGTTTATGTGTAAGGGTTACTTAAAGATAAGACGTTTCGCTAAATGATAATGGGTAAATAGGCTTTTTTGACAATTAACTAGGTAAATATTACAAAAACATATATACACATATATATATAAATATACGTATATACAATTAAAGTTTAAAATGAGGGGTTAAGTTTTTAAAATAATTTAAAACGAAAAGGGCGCTTTTTCTTCAAAAAAACGATATTAAAAGCGAGGTGCGATTATTTTTCCCTTTTAAATAAATTGGGTTGGGAGAGAGAGAGAGAGAAGGACAAAAATATTACCCTTAAAATTAAATCTAGACAATGATATCGAAAATTCCCAGAAAAAAAAGCAATATATAAATATATATATATATATATATATATATATATATCTCACGATACCCCCACGTGTAGATATATAAACATCTATCAGTTTTATAAACTTAGATATGCATAATGCTGAGGGGAAAGAGAATTCGTCTTTCTTTTTATATTATTTTTTTTCTTCTCTTTTTTTTTCTTTTTTTGAATAAAAGAGGGGGGGGGCACCACGCGCACCGACTATTACCACCACTACTACTACTACAAGTTCTAATGAATAGGAGTAGTAGTAGGAGGTGATTTTTTGTTAAGTGGTAGCAGGAGTGGTAGTAGTACCGTTTATGAGGTTTGACTACAGCCGGCGTGCCACGTCCTACACGCACTCAGACGAACCGAGAAAACAGAGTTTGTATTTTGTATATTAATTTTGTTTTTTAATATTTTTTTTTTTCAGCAATACCAGCCTTTTAACAAATTTTAAAAAAATATTTCTAATATCTGAATATAGTCCTTGTTTTGTTTTTTGGAAAAAAAAAATTTTTTTTAGAAACCGCAGATTTAAAAAAAATATGAAATAAATTTACCGCCCTTTCTGATAATAATAAAAATGAATTAATATAAATACTATTTATTTAATTTAAATAATTAATACAATCACAATGTTTGAACGTGATATGTACAAAGGGATATTAGATTATTTACTGAAATTTAAATAGACTTTTTAAAAACTTAGATCCTTAATTTAAAAATATTAATCAAGTTTTTAAATATAGTACCCCTTAGCAAAACAGAAAAATAATTAACTATATTTTAATTATATACCAGATTTATTTTTATATCAATTTTAAAAACATGTTAGGGTTTGGGATCCTTAAATTAAAACTTAAATATATATCTTAAATATTTTTTTTTATATATTAAATGTTTTTTACGATCTACTAAGGGTGCTTGATAAAAATTAAATTAGTATTTTTAATATAGCTATTTTTTTTAGGGTTTAGGAAAAGGGTTGAATTTGGGGATGTTTATTGATATATATATATAAGTAAGTATTTTTTTTTAATATCCCCAACCTTATTGTATTTATATTTATATATATATATTAAAATAAACTACCAGTGTAGCCAAGATCGCAGGTTCCCTTGTAAATCCTTTGGTGAAAATTCCACTGTAATGTATAAGTCGTCAAATTCCTAGTATATGAAAATATTTTTCATATACCCATTGCTTGATGAAAATACAACACACGTGTAATTATATATAGGTATAAATATATATATATATATCACTTATTTATGAATATATATATATACTATATCATATACAATATAAATAAACGTATCGTAGACAGATATATATATATATTTGAGATATATATATATATTTAAGATAAATATATACTTGAGATATATATGTATGTATATATATGTATGTATATATTATCTATGCAAGGGTATTTCTTTTTTTCTTTTTTTTAATTTAGATTTATATATAAATATACGTAGTATTTTTTTTTCTTTTGTGTATATTTATATATATTTTTTTTATATATATAATATATATTTGGACAGATTTTTTTCTTTTTTTCTTTCTTTTTTTTTTAATACTAATTATAGATATATATGTTTTGTTATATATCTATATGAATATATATTTATATATAACAGAAGAGAAGTAGGTGTTTTCTCTTCGGTGTATGGTAACGAACAAAACAGAATTTTTGCGCGGTTTTCGGAGATGTAAGTCATGTCGTGAAATTAAAAAGCATTTTCGACCATAAAAACTCGAGGGTAAAATAGAACTTTTTTTTCTTTTTTTTTTTTATAATTTCTTTTTTTTTTTAATTTTTTTTTTTTTTTTAATTATCAACCCTCAAATATATTTTTTTTTCTCTCTCCTTTGTATTTTCTTTCTTTTTTTTTGTTGATAAAAAATAATTAAATAATAAAAAATTGTAATCCAGGATTTTTTTTTTTTTTTTTGGTGTTGTTTTCCTTGGGTTTTTTTTTTTTAAATTGTTGTCTAAGAAATAAAATAAAAAACAACAAAAAAACAAAGGTATTCCAGAAGATTTTGGTATATATATCCTCTAAAATCTCAAAGATGAAGAAACGTTGACTGTATCTTGGTGTTCGTAGCAGCCTGTACTCGCATTGTCGAATTTCACGAAAAGGTTTATCCACAACGTGTTTATGTTAAAAGCACCTTGTAATCTATCAAACTTATACATTTCAATGTGCCAACGATTTCTAACGATCCTTAAAGCTCACACACAAACACATATATATATAATAAAACATATATTTATATATAATATACTGTGTGTAGATCAGAATTTCCTTGGTTTAAATTCATACAAATACACCCTTGTATAAATTGAGAATATCCCTGCTTTAAAATTGATAATGCTTGATGAATTAAGAACTTTCCTGGTTTTAAACAATCTCCAAGCTTAGGCTAACAGCTTGAGGTATTAGACTCCAGAAATTAAAAAAAAAAGAAAAACATGTAGGATTTTTTGAGATTCTCTCTCTGTTTTGTGTGTACATAAAAATTGTTTTGTGTTTATGAGCAGGTGCGTTGTGCTAGAGACGAACACATTTAGGTGTGTGTGTGTGTGTGTGTATATGTATATATTTGTGTATATGTAAAAATGTATTTGTGTGTGTGTGTGTGTGTGTAGATATGTATTATATGTGTATATTTCTTCTTCTTTTTTTTTCAATTCTCTAGAAAAGCGAATGCTTTCCTTTTTTTCTTCTTCTTTTTCACACACACACACACTGTGTTGTTAAAGAAATAAAACAATGTTACTGTGTCGGGGTATACATGTTGTGACGGTTTTCTACAGCCCAATTTGACACATATGTATATATATCGAATATTCTGTGCTGTTGTTGTGTATAGATCTCATTCTTTTAGTTGTAGTATAAATATATATATATATGAATAATATATATATATATATTTATATATAATAATGATGTTTTTTTTCTTCCCCCTTTTTTTTTCTCTTGTTCGCAGATCACCACGATTGAGAATAATATCAAACTTGGAGGTCTTTTTTTCTTTCTTTTTTTTCTCTTTTTCGTTTTTTTTCTTTTCTTTTTTTTTTCTTTTTTAAGTCCAATCGTAGTTGACCACAGAATACTGTGGTGTGTCTATAAAGAGAATATCGAGAAATCGGAAGAAGAAGAAGAAGAAAAAAAAAACCCCTAAAAGATTCTCAAAAATGTAAAGGCTCCTTTTCTCTACTCTCGCGTCGGGCCTTCTTCCTCTATTGTATATTCACTTGGTTAATACAGAGGTGGGAGTAGACGACCAACGACGTGGTAGGAGGACAAGTGCGCCAAGCGAGGTGGTAGGAGTACCTGCCGGGAGCGGCGGGAAGAGTAGATCCCACAATGTCGGTAATAATAATTCTACTAAAAATATTAGTAGTAGTAGGCTCTTCTTGAACAAGCAGTACAACTATTCTTATTTCTTCCCTTTAGGCTTTTTTTTCTTCTTAATTTTCTTTTTATTTATTTCTTCCTATTCGTCCATTTTTTTCTTCCTTCGTTTTTTTTTAAAGCGATTTTTTTTCTTTTTTGTGCTCCCCTTTCAGAGCTAAAGCGTTTGCGACTACAGCACGCACCTTGCGTGTGTGTTGTATTTGTATTTGTATTATTATAAAACATGCTACAGTCTTTTAAAAATCTTAATAAAATGCGATTATTTATTTATATTTATTCATATTTATTCATTTATTTAACTATTTATTTTTTTATCTTTAAAAAAAAAAAAATCTTTAAAAAAATTAATATTGCTTTAAAAATCCTTTCTTATAAAAATTGATTAATAAATAATATCTAAAAAGAAAATACCTTTTTAACTTTTTAAGAACAAAAAATTGAATAATACTCATTTTTATCACAGGTTCGAACCACAGTGCCAGCAATAATTTAAAAATTTTTTTTTTGTTTTTTTTTAATATTCATTTTGTAGACATTACCTTCCATGTGTGTTAAATTAAAAATTAAAATACGCCACTGTCTTTTAAAATCTAAATAAAAGGTGATTATTTATTTATATTTATTCATATTTATATTTATTTATCTATTTATTTTTTATTTATCTTCTTTTTTTTTTAAATTAATATTGATAAGAAAAAATGCTATACTCCTTACATATAAAAATTGATTGATAAATATCTAAAAAGAAAATACCTTTTTAACTTTTAAGAAGAAAAAAATCGAGTAATATTCATTTTTATCTCAGGTTCGAACCACAGTGCAAGCAACATTTTAAGATTTTTTTATATTCATTTTATAGACTTTTTTAATTATTAAAAAAAAATTAAATTTAGGGATACCAATTAATTAGTATGTTACCAGTTTCATTGCATGTGTTTTATATTATTATAAAAGATGACGCAGGCTTTTAAAAATCTTTAAAAAATGTGATTATTTATCTTTATTTATTTATATTAATATTTATTCATTCATTTTTTATTTATCTTTAAAAAAATTCTATAAAAAAATATTATTGATTTGAAAAACGCTATACTTCTTATAAAAATAGATTAATAAATATTTAAAAAGAAAATACCTTTTTAACTTTTAAGAAGTAAAAAAATCAAGTTATATTCATTTTTATCTCAGGTTCGAACCACAGTGCAAGCAACATTTTAAGATTTTTTTTTAATATTCATTTGTAGAATTTTTTAATTATTTAAAAAAATTAAATTTAGGAATACCAATTACCTTGCATGTGTTTTATATTATTATAAAACATGCCACAGTCTTTTAAAATCTTAATAAAAAAATAAAAAATCTAAAAAAATTAATATTGCTTTAAAAAATGCTATACACCTTATTTATAAATATTGATTGATAAATATCTAAAAATCAAATACCTTTTTAACTTTTAAGAAGAAAAAAAAGCAATTAATATTCATTTTTATCTCAGGTTCAAATCACAGTTTAATTCATTTTTTTTTAATATTCATTTTGTAGACATTTTTAATTATTTATTTTATTTTATTTTATTTTATTTTATCTATATTTTTTTCTTTTGTAAATTAAATTTGGGGATACCAATTTATGACTATGTTACATTGTGAGTGTGTTTTATTATTTTGTATTATAAAACAAACCTGAGTTTTTTTAAATCTTAATAAATTGGGATTTATTTATTTATATTTATTTGTTTATTTTTATTTATTTATTTATTATTTATTTATATGATATTGCTTTAAAAATGCGATACACCTTATATACACAATAAAACAAATTGATTAATAAATATTTAAAAAGAAAATACCAAAATCAAAATTGGAGATACCAATAAACTACTCTGTTACCAATTGTGTGAGTGTGTTTTATTATTTTGTATTATAAAACAAACCTGAGTTTTTTTAAATCTTAATAAATTGGGATTTATTTATTTATCTTTTATTATTTATTTATTCCTTAAAAAATCTTTAAAAAATGTGATTATTTACTTAATTTATTTATTATTAATTTATTCCATAAAAATCTTTAAAATGTAATTCTTTTTTTATTTATTCATAATTCATTTATTTATCTAAAAAAAAATGTTATATTCCTTACTAGTAAAAATAAAATAAATGAATATCTAATAAAAATACCTTTTTAACTTTTAAGAAAGCAAAAAAAAAAAAAAAAAACAAAAAAAAAAAAATACACAATTTTTATTTCAAGTTCGAATCACAGTGCTAGCACAATTTTAAGAATTCTAAAAATATTTTTTTTGAATATTGAAAAAAAAAAAATTCATTTATATATATATATATATATATATATATATATATATATATATATATATATACTGAACCAAATTTTGGAAATCTTCAAAGGGCTCAAAGGAAAAATCAATTAAAGAAATTGTATGTTTTTAAGGAAACATGTATAAAATAAAGACTGTTATCAAAATCTTCTCTCTCTCTCTCTCTCTCTCTCTCTCTCTCTCTCTCTCTCTCTCTCTCTCTCTCTCTCTCTCTTATATATATATAAAGTCGTCAGGGTGGCCTAAAGTCGGTATTAGCCAGACAACAAGGGAGTTTATCCCCTTTTCACTAGCATTAGACCAAGGAGATTATTTTTTGGCGTCTGAGGTGGGGCGCCACACCTACCATCAGCTACTCACTTTACCGCATGGGCAAGAGCCGGTATCGAACCTGGAACCCTGTGGTCCTTAGCCTGACATTCTACCAACTGATATATATATATATATATGAGTAAGAACGTTAAACTATCTGATGGTGAAGTTCCAATTCTGGAGCTCTGAGGAATGTGGAGTACCCCCTTATCCCCATTACTACCAGGCCCACTCTGACTTTGACTGGTAGTACCTGTTAGGGTCCCTTTAAATAGGAAAGAATAATTCTAAAATCTCTTTGAAAAACTGAGTACCCATTAAGAATGAATAAAAAAAAATATCTTCAGCATAAAATAATCCAACATGGGTTCACAGGCCTTAAATTCCAACCAACCAGCCAACCAACCCATGAAGAACGAATAAAACAAAATCGTCTTTGGCATAAAATGACCCAACATGGGTTCACATGCCGTAAAATCCAGCCAACCAACGTATTTTAAAAGAAATAAAAAGTACCACTACTAAAATGTTAGCTTACAGATTATATATATATATATATATATATATATATATATATATATATATATATATTCATTATAGTGTACAATACATTTAAGGTGCGATTGTTACCATTGGTTTCAAAGCAGCATGTTAGCCACTTATCGTCTAGACAACACAAATCTTGGATAAGTGTCTAACATGCTGCTTTGAAACCAAAGAAGTGAAAAGATAGACAATACTTGGACCTTGCCAGAGAACTGAGGAATCGGTGGAACATGAAGGAGAAGGTCGTACCAATTGTAATTAGTGGCCTTGGAACGGTCTGCAAAGGACTGGAAAAGAATTTGTGTGGATTGGAAATCAGAGGAAGAATCAAAACCATCCAAAAATACAGTACTTTTAAGATCGGCTAGAATACTCAGAAGAGTCCTGGAAACCTGAAGGGACTTGCTGTCATTCAGCATCCAGTGAACCAGCGTCTACGACAGGAGCGAAATAATAATAATAATAATCACCTTATCCCAGCCAGGAGACCAGACCTAGTATTGATTAACAAAAAAAAAAAAAGAAAAAGAAAAAGGGAACGTGTCAACTGGTGAACTTTGCGGCCCCAGAAGATCACAGAGTGAAGCTGAAGGAAAATGAAAAGATGGATAAATACCTGGACCTTACCAGAGAATTGAAAATTCTGTGGAATATTTGAGTGAAAGTGATACCAATTCTAATTGGTGCACTTGGAACGGTCCCAATAAACTTGGAAAAAAGACTGGAGGAACTGGAAATCAGAGGAAGAATTGAGACCATCCAGACTACTGCACTGC
Source organism: Doryteuthis pealeii (assembly GCA_023376005.1). NCBI lineage: Eukaryota > Metazoa > Mollusca > Cephalopoda > Myopsida > Loliginidae > Doryteuthis > Doryteuthis pealeii. Next base: position 32,909,139 of record CM042177.1, on the reverse strand, counting down.
TGCAACCGGCTAGAATATTCAGAAGAGTCATGGAGACCTGAGGAGACTTGCTGTCACTCAGACTCCAGGGAAATGCCATCAGCTCACACTGATGTGAAAAACTCAAAAGGAGTGAAAATAACTTGGAACTTGCCGGAGAACTACGAAAACTGTGGAACATGAAGGTAAAGGTCGTGTCAATTGTAATTGATGCCTTTGGAACTGTTCTCAAGGGTCTGGAAAAGAATTTGGGTGAATTGGAAATTAGAGGAAGAATAGAGACCATCTATGGCATTGATAAAATCGGCTAGAATACTCAGAAGAGTCCTGGAGATCTGAAGACACTTGCTATCATTCAACTCCCTGCGAACCACCGGCTTAGGTTGGTGTGAAAAACTCTAATGGAGCGAAATAATTTGAAAAGGTGATCAACGGGGATTTATGTCAACAACTAAATTTTTACCGTACAACAAAATGGTATATTATTATTTATATTTTTGCTTGAAGGCAATTATAAATGCATGTATCGTATAAAATTCGATAATTATAGAAAATAAACTTGACAAGTAAATCCCGCAAAGGATGGCTCGCCATGCAGAACACCGTACAGACTGTTTCGACTTTATTAA
>CM042177.1:32901031-32903531 GCA_023376005.1 Doryteuthis pealeii | reverse complement strand
ATATATATATATATATATATATATATATGCCTCTGTATCAACAATCTACAAGTTGGTATTCATGTGTGTGTGTATTTAAATAAGTACATACCATATTTTAGTATATTTAGCGTTCCTCCTTTGCCACTGGTATAATGTAACACCGTACAACCTGTTATATATTACCAGGAAAGGAGTTGGGCGCCGCCAACGCCATGAATGTAATATGAATTTATATACATCTGATATAATTTTGCTCTATGTAAATTATGACAACTGAAAAACTACTACGTCTCAAGGAAGATTTCTTCACCCAATCTTTGGATTGCCCCGAAACGGTGCACATTCTCTCCTGATGATCCCATGCATTTGTAAATGTATATATATATATATATATATATATATATATATATATATATATATATACTCCAATCCCTCCGTAGAAGGATGCAACACAAGGTCAATATATACACACACACAATATATATATATATATATATATATATATATATATATATATATATATAATACCAAACTTGTTGGTAAACCCTTGCGGTAAGAAAAAAAAACGGCAAATGATTTGATTGTAAAAATATACTACCAAACATTACCTGGGGAGCAAATAATTTTGAAAAAAAAGAAAAGACCAAGATAATTGTACCAGCCAAAAATAATCTATTGATACAATACTTGGCCAAAAGAAAAAAAACAATTTATATATATATATATATATATATACCCAAGCCCTGGTGATATTTAATGTGTATATATATTTACTTTGTCGTTAATTGTTTTATTTTCCAAGTTTCATCCGGACATACATATACACACAACTGCCCTTTATATATGTATAGATAGACGGACATACATACACACGACTGCCCTTTATATATGGATAGATATAGATGAAAAACAAAAAACTATTTCGTAGGTTTTCAGATCTAAATAGATTTAAAATATTTTAACATATACAAGTAATTCTTTAAAGCACGATTGCTCCAACCCTATTGCCCTTATGGCAGACACCAAACCCCTTTTTTATCGCATGGGTGCTAGAAGGTGGTGGCTGGGGGTGTTCATGTTCTGGATATGACATTAAACTATAACTGATGGTGAGGTTCCTGTTCTGGGGGCCTGGGGAATGTGGAGCATCCATTCATCATCATTGCTCCCAGGTCCACTCTGACCCGTAGTGGTAGTACCTGTTAGGGTTCCATCTATAGGTCATTAATTTGAGTCTCTTTTTTGTTGGTATTTAGTTAATTCTTTAGCTATTATCATTATCTTTGACTTTCATATTCCATAACTTTTTCAGTTCTCTGGCAAGGTCCAGGTATTTGTCCATCTTTTCATATTATTATTGTTTTACTTCTTTTGAGTTTTCACATCAGCATTAGCTGATGGTCTTTCACTGGAGTCCGAGTGACAGCAAGTCTCCTCAGGTCTCCAGCACTCTTCTGAGTATTCTGGCAGATTGCAGCAGTGCAGTGTTCTGAATGGTGTCAATCCTTCCTTTGATATCCAAACTTTCCAAACCCTTTTCCAATCCTTTAGGGACTGTTCCAAGTGCACCAACTACAATTGGTATCACTTTCACTTTCATGTTCCATAACTTTTTCAGTTCTCTGGCAAGGTCCAAGTATTTGTCCATCTTTTCATATTATTATTATTATTATTATTATTATTATTATTATTATTATTATTATTCACTCCTTTTGAGTTTTCACTGAGTCTGAGTGATAGCAAGTCTCCTCATGTCTCCAGGACTCTTCTGAGTATAATGACAGATTGCAGCAGTGCAGTGTTCTGAATCGTTTCAATCCTTCCTCTGATTTCCAGACTTTCCAAACCCTTTTCCAATCCTTTTGGGACCGTTCCAAGTTGTTATTATTATTATTATTATTATTATTATTATTATTATCATTGTTTGAAAAAAAGCACACTACTCTTTATTTTAGTAAAGTGTGTGTGTGTGTGTGTGTGTGTGTGTGTGTTTAAAAGATGTTTATTTAAAAAGTTATAATTTAAGTGTCCTGGCTATAACGTTAAACTGCATCTAATGTCGAATGTCCAGTTTTGGAGCTCTGTGGAGTATGAAGTACCCCTTCATTACTATTACTACCAGGCCCACTCAGACCCAGAGTGGTAGTACCTGTTAAGGTCCCATTTAGGGGTTAAATAGAAAAAATGTACACCTATCAAGAATGAATAAAACAAAACGTCTTTAGAATAAAGTAACCCATCAAGAGTTGACATGCCATAAAATCCAACTAACCAGCCTATGATTTAAGATGTAATAATTTCGGATGTACCTGTCGAAGATCACGATACCGGGTACATGATGTACCTTAATTCTCTCATGACTTCCTCGAGGTGGACACATTAAGAGATACTCTTTATTTATGGTTATATATATATATATATATATATATATATATATATATATATATATATATATATATGTCTTGTCCGTCTTACTTTGATGGTTTGTGTGATATGTGGCAGGTGGCCGTATAGCTGT
>CM042177.1:32873531-32881031 GCA_023376005.1 Doryteuthis pealeii | reverse complement strand
AAAAAAATGTCGATAAAAATGTAATAATAAAAAAAAACAATATAAAAAAGAAGATATTATTTATTCTTTCTTTTTTTTATTAGAAAGAAAGAAAGAGAGAGAGAGAGAGAGAGAGAGAGAGAGAGAGAGAGAGAGAGAGAGAGAGAGAAAGAAAGAGTTTAAAGAAAGAAGAAAGAAAGAAAGAGAAACAAGAAAGAGAGAGAGAGAGTGAGAGAGAAAGAAAGAAAGAGTTTAAGAAATAGAAAGAAAAAGAAAGGAAAAGAAAGAGAAAGAAAGAGAGAGAGAAGGAAAGAAAGAATCGTACAGAAAGAGTAAAAAGAAATAATAATCTTTGTCGACCACAAAAAGAATAGATAATTAAAAGGAATACATTTCTAATTCTTTCTTTTTATTAGAAAAATAAAAAGAAAGAAAGACAGAACGAATATAAAGAAAAAGAAATAGAAAGAAAGAAAAAGAAAGAAAGAAAGAAAGAAAGAAAGAAAGGACGAATATAAAGAAAGAGTATTTAAAAAAAAAATTAAAATATTGTCTAAACTCTAATATCAATAAGGGGAAATTTACTGAACGAAGAAAAAAAAAATTAAAAGATTGAAAAAAAAAATAGTAAGGAAAAATAGAAAGAAAAAGAAAAAGAAAAAGAAAAGGAAAGAAAGAAAGAAAGAAAGAAGGAAAGAAAGAAAGAAGAAAGAATATAATAAATAAAGAGAAAGAAGGAAAGAATAAAAAGGCAGAAACAGAAAGGAAGGAAAAAAAACGAATGAAAAGAAAGAAAGAAAGAAAGAAAGAATTAAAAGAAAGAAAGAACAAATTCGTTGAAAGAAAAAGAAACATGAATGAAGAATTTAAAAAATAGAAAGAAAAAGAAAAAGAAAAAGAAAAATAGAAAGAAAAATGATAAAAAAATATTATTTACTATTCCGATAACAAAAATAATAGAAAATAAAAATAATGAAGAATTTTTTAAAATTATTTCTTTCTTTTTATTAAAAAAAAAAGAAATAAATGAAGAATAAAAAGAAAAAGAAAAAGAAGAAGAAAAGAAAGAATGAAATAAAAATATTGAGTGAAAAAAAGTAATCATTTTAAATGAAAAAGAAAAAGAAAGAAAAATACTTTAACTCTTTCTTTCTTTTTATTAGAAAGAAAAAGAAAAAGAAAGAAGAAATAGAAATAGAGAAGAAAGAAAAGAAAGAAAGAAAGAAAGAAAAAGAAAGAATAGAAATATTTAAAAAAATTAATCATTTAAAATGTTGATAATGAAAAAAATAGGAAATAAAAGAAATAATTTTTAATTCTTTTTATTAGAAAGAAAAAGAAAGAAAGAAAGAAAGAAAGAAAGAAAGAAAAAGTAAAAGAAAGAAAAAGTAAAAGAAAGAAAAGTAATTTAAAAAAACAGACGAAGAAAGAATATAATAAAAAGAAAGAAAGAAGGAATAAAAAGATATAAAGAAAAAGAAAAGAAAGAAAAAAAGAAAGAAAACGAAAGCGCAAAAAGAAAAAGAAAGAAAGACAGAAGGAAAAGAATGAAAGAAAGAAATAATAGTATAGAAAGAATAAAATAAAAATAACTATTTAAAATGCCGACTATAAAACGAATAGATTATAAAAAGAAATACATTTTTAATTCTTTTTTCTTTCTTTTTATTAGAAAAAGAATAGAAAGAAAAAGAAATAGAAAGAAAGAAAGAAAGAAAGAAAGAATATAACGAAAGAGTATTAAAAAAAAAACTAATTTAAAACATTGTCTAAACTCTAATAACAATATGAGGAAACTTACAGCTGTAAAAACAGGCCCCTTAAGAAGTTAATAAAAAGAAAAAGGTGAAAAGAACAAAGAAAAAACGAGAATTTTGGGAGATTTTTATGAATGGAAGAAGAAGAAGAAGAAGAAAAAAAAAAGAATTAAAATAATACTATAATATAGATCTCCGTATCACTACGTTAAACAAAACGTATTATCCCTATTCAAATTAAAGAAAGAAATAACTTTCTTTCTTTCTATTTTTCTCCCTTTTTTTGGGGGGAGCTGGCTAAAATTTCTGACAAAAAACAGCCCTGGCTGGCAAAAATCGAATACGTTGGTAGCAGGTTCGGTGAAGCTCGTTTCTACGACCCCCCCCCCTTCGTGCTTGGAAGTGTGTGTGTGTGTGGGGGGGGGGGGAATATTTCTTTCTTTAAAACAAAGGCGGAAAAAAGACACGTATTTTCTTCATATCAGTCGTACGTCATTCTTCTTCTTCTTCTTCTTCTTCTTCTTCTTCTTCTTCTTCTTCTTCTTCTTCTTCTTCTTCTTCTTCTTCTAATATTTATAACAACACCTAATGGGGTTTATAGCAAAGCCCGTAATACACACACACACACTCACGTTCAACACACACGCATTACACACAACACATAACACATTCAGATGTGTGTATACACAGACCCGGCATTTTCGCGCGCGTGTGTGTTCGCTATTCAATATTGATTACACTTTTATTGTTAAGATTTGGATATAGAACGCAGCTTTATGGAAAGTTAATCGCGAACTGAGGGATATTATTAAATCTATTTTAATATCAAAGATGATATCTTTAATTATCATATAATTATCGTTTTAGTAAATATCACACACACACACACACACACACACACACACACACACACACACACAGGTGCGTGTGTATAGAGGCCGGAAATTTTCGCGCCCGTGTGGGATCTGTTAATAAACAAGAGAGATATGCAGCTATATCGAATAATTTTCGTGGATCCAAGGATTTTGTTATTATATCTATTTTTATATCGCAGGCGATATCTTTAATTATCACATTATTATCTATTTATCACACACACACACACACACACACACACACACACACACAGATGCGTGTGTAGGGAGTCTGACATTTTCGAAGGATGATTGCGAATTGTGGGATATTATTATTATATCTATTTTGATATCAAAGATGATATCTTTAATTATCATATAATTATCGGTTTAGTAAATATCACACACACACACACACACACACACACACACACACACACACACACACAGACAGACAGACAGACAGACAGATGCGTGTGTAGGGAGTCCGGTATTATCGAGGGATGATTGCGAATTGTGGGATATTGTTTTCTGCTTCTCTCTCGATGAGTCCGGATTAAAAACATTTATATCTAAAAAAAAAACGGACCTAATTATCATTATGCTCTGATGATGATTTTTTATAAATCGAAATATTGTTCAATATTAGCAATAAAAATGATATAAAATATATTCATTTTAACAACATTGTGTGTTTTCATACCCTTTTATCTATTATATCTATGTAATATCGAAGATAATATCTTTGATTATCACATGCTCATCTGTTTATCACATACATAACACACACACACATACACACATACACACACATACATGTGAGATGTGTGTGTGTGTACAGAGGCCGGAATTTTTTGCACCCGTGTGGGTTCTATTAAGAATGGCGAATTAAGATAGATATTATATCTATCATAAAATCGAAATTTTTTATTATTACGTGATTTTCTCTCTCTCTCTCTCTCTCTCTCTCTCTCTCTCTCTCTCTCTCACACACACACGCATACTCACACACACACACTCACACACACGGAGATGTGTGTGTACAGAGGCCAGTATATTTTGCGCGCGTGTGGTTCTATTAAGAATGGCGAATTAAAATAGATATCATTATATCTATCATAAAATCGAAGATATTTTTATTATTACATGATATATCTGTTTATCACACACACACACACACACACACACACACACACACACACACACACACACACACACACACAACAAACGCATAGATATGTGTGTAGAGAGGCCAGCACATTTCGCGCGTGTGGATTCTGTTAGGAAAGAGAGAGATATATCGAATAATGATAGGGAATTGAGGGATATTATTGTATCTATTATAATATCAAAGATGATATCTTTAATTATCAGATGATCGTCTATTTATCGCACACATAACACACACACACACACACACACACACACACACACACACACACACACACACACAAATGTGTGTGTACACAGGCTGGCATTTTTCGCGCTCGTGTGAGTTCTATTCGGAATGAGAGAGATAGAAAACGCTGCTACATCGAAAGGCTAGAAGGGGCTACCCAGCGTCGCCTGGCTTAGCGAGGGAGGGATTTATTGATTTGTTTACTTTTGAGATTTACAAATGCTGGACATTTTTAAGTCGAATTTCAATAATATTTTATTTTTGAAATATATTCGAACATAGATAAAATCTTCATAATATTGGTACAAAAATCAAGAACCGATTATATCTAATCTTATTATAATGGAGATTGTGTGTGTTGTCTGTCTGTAACCGAAACTATATTACTACTCAAGTCACAATTCCCTTCGTTATTTTCATCACATTCTCCATGATTTTATTTATATTTAAACTCAATTATTAATAAAATTGCTTCACCTTTTTATTAGTGTTGTCCATATCTACATACAAATAACATGCAATTGTATTTATATATACAAAAAATAGCGGTTTGCAGTGTGAATGGGTAGGCTAATTTGCATATTGATATTAAAAATGTGATTTTATTAAATATGTGCTTAGTATTATTGATTTCTAATTGTTTGGTTTTATTTTAATGACTATAAGCAAAAATCTCTTCAATGAATCTTAAATGAAATCCATTAACAAGAAAAAATAACTGTCATTTTATTCTTTATTTCCTAATTTAACTAAATAGTTAAATAAGTAAAATTCAGCAATGAAAGACGGGAGTGATGGAAGAGTAATTTTCTGTAACTCTGTTACATATCTTTTTATCTGCCTTCTTATTAGACTTTCTAATTTAATACGATATTTCATTACATTAAAACTTAAATACTTGCACCCGGAGGGTGCATATATTTGCTAGTATATATATATATATATATATATATATATATATATATATATATATATATATATATATGAGGAAAAAATGAGTAAAGAAAAGAAATGTAGATGGATAAAAATGAATTTTATCGATATCACTTTTAATCGATATCACTTACACATGTGTTTCGGTCTGTTTATCAAAATGTATACGGATTTACGTTATTATTATTATTAAAATAATCAGATGGAGTTGAAATGATGATGATAATAATAATAGGAAAAATGCATAAAATATTCCGCATACTGAGAGATTTTTTTACGACCTTCATCAGAGTGATTTTTTATTTTTTATTTTTCAAAAAAAAATAATAAAATAAAATAGAATAAAATAAAATAAAAAATCACTCTGATTCATTTTTATCCATCTACATTTCTTTTCTTTACTCATTTTTTCCTCATATTGTCGGATTCATTTTCCATTCTTCCACCCCCCCCACACACACATATATATATATATATATATATATATATATATATATACTTTGTTGGTAATGATTTTATTTTCGTAGTTTCATCCGGGCATACACACCAACTGCCCTTTATATATGTAGAGATCTATGATCACTAATTGGGGATGATATTATCATATCCATGTAATATCTTATTATAAAGGAGATTGTGTGTTTTTCTGTCTGTAACCGAAACTATATCACTACTCAAGTCACAATTCCCTTAGTTATTTACGTCACATTCTCCATGATTTTATTTTTATTCAAACCTCAATTATCAATAAAATTGTTTTACATTATCAATACTGTTGACCATATCTACTTAAGAATAACATGCAATTGTATTTATATGTACAACGAAATAGGTGTTTAAAGTGTGAACAAGAACGCTAATTTGCATATTGATTTAAAAAATGTGATTTTAATAAATATGTGCTTAGTATTATTGATTTCTAAATGTTTGGTTTTATCTTAATGAATATGAGAAAAAATCTCGGGGATAAATCTTTTTAAAAAATCCATTAACACGAAGAAATAACTGTAATTTTATTTTTACTTCTTATTTTAACTAAATAGTTAAAAACAGGAAAATTTAGCAATGAAAGACGGGAGTGAGGGAAGAGTAAGTTTCAGTTGTTCTATTTTTTATTTATTATACCCACTTCTGTTTCAAATCTTTTTATCTGCATTCTTATTTAGTTTCGTTAGCTTTTCTAATTTGATATATTTTATTACATTAAAACTTAAATACTGGCATCCGGCGGAAGGTGCATATGTTTGCTAGTCGAAAGTAATATATTTAATTATCACATGATTATGTGTTTATTAGGTATACCCAAAACTGACCTAAAATCCGTTTTTGACAAAATGACTTTAGCCCTACAGAAAATAATTTACCAAAAATCAGGGAATTATCGATTTTAATGAAATTTTCAGTGTTGATCTATCAATGAATGAACTTTATAATGCATTATTTATTTTATTTCAAAACGTTCTCATTTTTTTTTCAGGTCACTTAATTTTGACCCCCCCCTTATTTTGGGAGTGTAAAATCTCGGCGAGTTGTTCCTTGTTTGATACTAATTACAGTAGAAATAAAAAGATAAAAGACCGAAGTTGTAAATAGAGAAAAAAAAAATTTAAGGGGAATATTTTATAAGAAAATAAGTACCGAAAATCGGAAAATAAGATGTAAAAAAAAAAAATAAATAAATACTTTTTGGAGATTTCTTTTTTACTCATTTCGATAATTATTTAATTGGCAATTATCTTATAAAAGAAAAAAATATACATCGATATTTTTTCTGATTAAAGGGGCGGGGGGCTAAATTTTCAATAGAGTTTTTCTTCAAAACTTATACTTTGTTTGACTAAAATAAGTTTTGTATTGAATAGATATTTATTTCTGGAATCTAAAAATATAACATTTTAAACTTAACATCAAAATAGTTTTAGTTTAAATGAATTTTATACATTAATTTTTCATAGCAAAAATACTAAATTAAAGTTTTGAAGTAAAATAATATATTCTAAATAATGCATTCTAAAATATATTCTAAATAATGCATTCTAAAATTCATTAATTGATAAATCAATACTGAAAATTTCATTAAAATCTGATAATTCCCTGATTTTTGGTAAATTTTTAAAAAATCGCTAATGCTACATTAATTTTGTAAACACGCCATATTTCAAGAGCGTTTTTGGCCGAACGTGTTTGAAATTGACCAAAAAATCGTTTTAAATCTATTAAAAATGAATTAAATGTGTTATATTATTTTGCTTTTTTATAGATGGTCATTATGTTACTACTTATCGATTTAGACAAAAGTTTGACCTTAAATAATAGACTTAATTAATTTTAATTCGTTTATAAAAAAAACAGTAGCAGACGATTTTTGGGTATACCTAGTGTTTATCAAACACATTACACACACGCACACAACACACACAGATGTGTGTGTACACAGGCCGGCATGTTTCGCGCACTTGTGTGTTCTGGTAAGAGCGAGAAAGATAGAACGAACGCAGTTATATCGAAATATGATTTGAATCGAGTAGAATATTATTGTATCTATCGAAGATGATATCTTTTAATTATCACATGATTA
>CM042177.1:32866031-32868531 GCA_023376005.1 Doryteuthis pealeii | reverse complement strand
CCACTCCGGGTCAGAGTGGACCAGGGAGCAATGGTGATGAAGGGGTGCCCAAATACATTTTTCTATTTAACCCATAGATGGGACCCTAACAGGTACTACCACTCCGGGTCAGAGTGGACCAGGGAGCAATGGTGATGAAGGGGTGCCCAAATACATTTTTCTATCTAATCCATAGATGGGACCCTAACAGGTACTACCACTCCGGGTCAGAGTGGACCAGGGAGCAATGGTGATGAAGGGGTGCCCAAATACATTTTTCTATTTAACCCATAGATGGGACCCTAACAGGTACTACCACTCCGGGTCAGAGTGGACCAGGGAGCAATGGTGATGAAGGGGTGCCCAAATACATTTTTCTATTTAACCCATAGATGGGACCCTAACAGGTACTACCACTCCGGGTCAAAGTGACCAGGGAGCAATGGTGATGAAGGGGTGCCCAAATATATTTTTCTATTTAACCCATAGATGGGACCCTAACAGGTACTACCACTTCGGGTCAAAGTGGACCAGGGAGCAATGGTGATGAAGGGGTGCCCAAATACATTTTCTATTTAACCCATAGATGGGACCCTAACAGGTACTACCACTCCGGGTCAAAGTGGACCAGGGAGCAATGGTGATGAAGGGGTGCCCAAATATATTTTTCTATCTAACCCATAGATGGGACCCTAACATATGTTTTTATATTTAACCCATAGCCTAATTAAGGGCTAAAGTAGAGTATTACATATCATGTACTGATCAGCTACCAGATTTTAAGCATCATGGGTCGCCGACAACGGCCAATATGTGGCTCCGTTGGGAGGGGGGGATTTTACCCCTCTGCTGTCGCTGTATTCTACAGACCCGGCCTTCAGGGCGAAACAAGAAAACATTTCCTAGAAAACGTCTCGAAATCATAGTCTACAGCAGAAATTTAATCAAAGAAATCTCTATATAAATATATAAAGGACAGTTGTGTGTATATGTATGTCCGGAGGAAACTTGGAAAATAAAACAATTAACGACAAAGTAAATATATATACACATTAAATATCACCAGGGATTGGGTTTTCTATACATATATAAAGGGCAGTTGTGTGTATCTGTATGTCCGGAGGAAACTTGGAAAATAAAACAATTAACGACAAAGTAAATATATACACATTAAATATCACCAGGGCTTGGGTTTTCTATACATATATAAAGGCAGTTGTGTGTATCTGTATGTCCGGAGGAAACTTGGAAATAAAACAATTAACGACAAAGTAAATATATATCACATTAAATTCACCAGGATTGGGTTTTCTATACATATATAAAGGGCAGTTGTGTGTATCTGTATGTCCGGATGAAACTTCGAAAATAAAACAATTAACGACAAAGTAAATATATATACATTAAATATCACCAGGCTTGGGTTTTCTATCCATATATAAAGAGCAGTTGTGTGTATATGTATGTCGGAGGAAACTTGGAAATAAAACAATTAACGACAAAGTAAAATATATACACATTAAATATCACCAGGGCTTGGGTTTTCTATACATATATAAAGGGCAGTTGTGTGTATTGTATGTCCGGATGAAACTTGGAAAATAAAATTAACGACAAAGTAAATATATATACACATTAAATATCACCAGGGCTTGGGTTTCTGTACATATATAAAGGGCAGTTGTGTGTATATGTATGTCCGGAGGAAACTTGGAAATAAAACAATTAACGACAAAGTAAATACATATACACATTAAATATCACCAGGGCTTGGGTTTTCTGTACATATATAAAGGGCAGTTGTGTGTATATGTATGTCCGGAGGAAACTTGGAAAATAAAACAATTAACAACAAAGTAAATATATATACACATTAAACATCACCAGCGCTTGGTTTTTGAGCAAAAATAATAGAGATTTGATTTATATTCGTGAAGATAATTAAAAAATAAAATCTAAATGATAACAGTATAGATTTTTTTTCATTTAAAATTTTAGATAGTAGACATTAACATTTCTTTTCAGAGTAGCTGGATCAATGCAAGGTCTATTTGATGTCGTGCACATCCTCAAAACGGGTCCCTTGACGACCCTGTTGAGCTTTGGGAAGAGGAAAGAATCATATGGAGTAAGGAGGTTGCTCCAGCACAGTGATGTTCTTCTGGGCCAGGAATACTCGGGGCAGTGTGGGCAGGTGCGTTGTCATGTTGAAGCACCCGCGAGTTATTCCGACACATCTCTCGCCTCTTCTCGCGCACTGAATGACGCAAACGACACAGTGTATCTTTGTAGACATGCTGGTTGATCGTCTTACCCTGTGGCAAGAACAATGCCCCTACCTGTTTTCTGATACTAGTCCTGGAACTTTTCTGGTAATTTATGAGGAAGTGCGTCCCTGTCTCCTGCTTCAGAAATTGCTACCCGGTGACTATTAAAATAATGTCCCCAGCTATGTCGGTGTTACTTGAAAGAAAACAACCAACTTAGGACGTTAAATGGTATTTTAAAGAGTTGGGGGGGT
>CM042177.1:32855200-32865931 GCA_023376005.1 Doryteuthis pealeii | reverse complement strand
TCACTTTCATTTTCATTTACACACACACACCACACACAACACACATTATAATATATATATATATATATATAATATATATATATATATATATTAACATAAAGATACACGGTATTCTATGTTAATAAATTTGCTCTACTAACGTATTGAGCACTTTATATTTATTATATCGCTGCCTTATCATTGTGAAACTTGAATCAACTTACCACTGTGACTATTTTCACCGGTAAGTCACTTTTTTTTCCACAAATACCATATATATATATATATATATATATATATATATATATATATGTATATATATATACTATAAAGCATATATATATATTAGTATAATAGAGAAAGTATATATATATATATATATATATATATATATATATATATATATATATATATATATCAGTATAATCGAGGTTGTGTGTTTGTATGTCTGTAACCGAACTATATTACTACTTAAGTCACATTTCCCTTAGTTATTTACGTCACATTCTCCATGAGTTTATCTTTATTTATACCTCAATTATTAATAAAATTGTTTTACATTTTTATTAATTTATATTATGGATTTTTAATTGTTTGGTTTTATCTTCATGAATATGAGAAAAAATTCGGGATGAATCTTAAAAGAAATCCATTAACAAGAAGAAATAACTATAAATTCTTCTTTCTTTCCTATTTTAGCTAAATAGTTAAATTAGTAAAAATTTAGCAATGAAAGACGAGAGTCATTGAAGTGTAAGTTTTAGTTGTTCTAATTTTCGATTATACCTTCCTCTGTTTCAAATCTTTTTATCTGCCTTCTTATTTAGTTTCATTAGTCTTTCTAATTTAATATAATATTTTATTACATTAAAACTTAAATACTTGCACTCTGTTTCAAATCTTTTTATCTGCCTTCTTATTTAGTTTCATTAGCCTTTCTAATTTAATATAATATTTTATTACATTAAAACTTCAATACTTGCACTCTGTTTCAAATCTTTTTATCTGCATTCTTATTTAGTTTCATTAGCCTTTCTAATTTAATATAATATTTTATTACATTAAAACTTAAATACTTGCACTCTGTTTCAAATCTTTTTATCTGCCTTCTTATTTAGTTTCATTAGCCTTTCTAATTTAATATAATATTTTATTACATTAAAACTTAAATACTTGCGCTCTGTTTCAAATCTTTTTATCTGCCTTCTTATTTAGTTTCATTAGCCTTTCTAATTTGATATAATATTTTATTACATTAAAACTTAAATACTTGCGCTCTGTTTCAAATCTTTTTATCTGCCTTCTATTTAATTTCATTAGCCTTTCTAATTTAATATGATATTTTATTACATTAAAACTTCAATACTTGCACTCTGTTTCAAATCTCTTTATCTGCCTTCTTATTTAGTTTCATTAGCCTTTCTAATTTAATATAATATTTTATTACATTAAAACTTAAATACTTGCACTCTGTTTCAAATCTTTTTATCTGCCTTCTTATTTAGTTTCATTAGCCTTTCTAAATTAATATAATATTTTATTACATTAAAACTTCAATACTTGCACTCTGTTTCAAATCTTTTTATCTGTGTTCTTATTTAGTTTCATTAGCCTTTCTAATTTAATATAATATTTTATTACATTAAAACTTAAATACTTGCACTCGGTTTCAAATCTTTTTATCTGTGTTCTTATTTAGTTTCATTAGCCTTTCTAAATTAATATAATATTTTATTACATTAAAACTTAAATACTTGCACTCGGTTTCAAATCTTTTTATCTGTGTTCTTATTTAGTTTCATTAGCCTTTCTAATTTAATCTAATATCTAATTACTTTAAAACTTAAATATTTGTACCCTCCGGAGGGTGCATATATGTGCTAGTATATTTATTAAGTAATAATGACAAAATGAACATATATTTAAAAGAAACGTGACTCCGGGTTGGGTGTAGACATAAGGTCTTGCTTATTTAGCTTATAGGTAAGTCGAAAATTAGTTTTATTGGTACTTATTAATAAGAACAGTTTGTTTTTAGTCATTTTTGGTATTAGTAAGGCTCGGTATTATTAGATATTTATTAGTAATTAGTCATACGATATATATACATGTTTTTGGTTTCTATATAAATAAAATCTCTTATTTCATTAAGTGAAAATTAACAAAGTATATGGACCTATATACCTACATACGTATATATATAATATATATATATATATATATATATATATATATATATATATATATACGATGTTGTTTTTGATTTTTATGTAAACACAATATCTCGTTTCATTAAGTGAAAATTAATAAGGTATACATACACGCACGCATATAGATACATATACGGAGAAAAATATCGATGACTAAATTAAGGTTTTTATCTCTCTCTCTCTCTTTCTCTCTCTCTCTCTCTCTCTCTCTCTCTCTCTCTATATATATATATATATATATATATATATGTGTGTGTGTGTGTGTGTGTGTGTGTGTGGTGAAGAAAAGTTTATAGAAAAGAAACAACAAAATGTTGTTATGTTTTGCTGACAAACGTTTGTTTCGACCCTATGAAGAGGTCTTTTTCAAAGCAAATGGAAAAACGAAATATAAATATCATAGATCCCGAGGCTCAGAACGCTCTCGCTCATTACCGGAAATTTTTAAAAAATGTTTTAAAATGCCTATTTTGTGTTTAAAAATAAAATAAATTTTATTTTTAAATTATAAGCATTTTTATTAATGAAAAAACTCAAAAGAGTTTGCAGTAAAAGTTTCAAAACTTTTTTTGAAACTTTTACTGCAAACTCTTTTGAGTTTTTTCATGAAGCATTGTGTATATATTGTTTTGGTGGTTGATTTTGAAGGCTATCACAATGCGAGTGTAAAGAAAAAGAAGGTAACTATGATGTTGTTTGTTTAAATCTGTTTTATTCTTAATATTTCGAGATAAAGATCCCTTCGTCAGAGGATTTCTGAAAGTTTGGAGCTAGGATCTGTCCATTCTGTTGAATGACTGGCGGTGTCTTCGAAATTACCTGCGCGTGTAAGTTTGTATGTGTGTGTTTATGTGTGTTTATGTGTATGTGTGTGTTTATGTGTGTTTATGTGTATTGTCTGTCCAAGAGGTTCTATGATTTGCTACAATATACTTCAAGTGATCTCCCGACATCAGTGACAATATATATATATATATATATATATATATATATATATATATATAAAAGTAAGTAAGTAAAGTCGTCGGGGCGGCCTAAAGTCGGTATCAGCCAGTCAGCGAGGGAGTCTATCCCCTTTTCAATAGCGCTAGACCAAGGAGATTGGTTTTAGCATCTGAGGTGGAGCGCCACACCTTCCATCAGCTCTTTACTTTACCGCACAGATCTCTGTGCTACTCATACGCTGAGTTGGTGAGGGCCGGTATCGAACTAGGAACCTTGTGGTTTCTAGCCGAACGCTCTACCGACTGAGCTAACCCGGCGCCTATATATAATTCACTAATTATCAATTAATTTTCAAAATTAGGTATGACTTCAATTAAGCATATATTCTCTCCAAAAATTGTCGGCTAAAAGCCATATCAAAAACACATTGTTTGTTTGTTTACTTCTCATACTGTTGTGTAGAAAGTCACCAAAAGTGGAATATAACTGAGTTCAAAAGCAGTCTTCCTGTCTATATCACTGCTGATGAGGACTAATGGGCCGAAATGTACATACAGAGATTGAATTTTCTCGATTTGTTTAGCCTTACATTTGAACGGGTATGTCCGCCTTATTCGCTAATTATCAATTAATTAATTTTCAAAATTAGGTATGACTTCAATTAAGCACATATTATCCCAAGCATTGTCGGCTAAAAGCCATATCAAAAACACATTGTTTGTTTACTTCTCATACTGTCGTGTAGCAATTCACCAAATGTGGAATATAACTGAGTTCAAAACAAACGAAAAACCTGGATAAAACCAGCTGGTGTAATGGTTAGAATCCCTGCCTGTCAGCTTGACAGTCAGGGTTCGAATGACACACAAAGCAGTCTTCTTGTCTATAGCTCTGCTGATGAGGCCTAATGGGCTGATATATATATATATATATATATATATATATATATATATATATAAAAAGAAAATTTGAAAAAACAAGTGTTCCGAAAATGGGATGAATTTGATTATCGATGTTTAAAACATTTCGGTTACATTGAACCTTCATCAGGATGTCTCTTGGGGTGAAGAAAATGATGGATGTTTTTATATGTGACAGGAGATGAAAATCTTTTTAGTTATGTAACTGTATTTGATCAGCGTTTTATTTTTGAAAGGCATATATATATATATATATATATATATATAATATATATATATTATATATATATATATATATATAATTTAATATACCAAGCGTGTTGGTAGATCCTTGCGGAGGGAAAAAAAACAGCAGAAAGTTTGATTGTAAAAATATACTACCAAACATCAACCAGGAAGAAAAAAATTTTTGAAAAAAAGAAAGGACCAAGATAGTTGTACCAACAAAAAAAATAATCTATTGGTACAATATTTGGCCAAAAGAAAAAAACAATTTATATGTATATATATGTATACAAGATATATATATATATTCATATAACCGCTAGGAGAAGCTAATATGTAGAAAGTGCTCGATACCTAAGTAGAGCCAAGTAATAAAGATAATCTAATGAGTCAGACGAACCTACTATTAGTTTCGCATAAAGCTCTTCAGGGTTAAAATCTGA
The DNA here is from genome assembly GCA_023376005.1 of Doryteuthis pealeii. Taxonomy (NCBI): domain Eukaryota; kingdom Metazoa; phylum Mollusca; class Cephalopoda; order Myopsida; family Loliginidae; genus Doryteuthis; species Doryteuthis pealeii. The sequence continues at coordinate 32,861,209 of CM042177.1, read as the reverse complement.
GTCAGATTTTAGGCCTGAAGAGCTTTATGCGAAACTAATAGTAGGTTCGTCTGACTCATTAGATTATCTTTATTTATATATATATATATATATATATATATATATATATATCATAGTGTTCAATACATTTAAATCTTATTATAATGGAGATTGTGTGTTTGTTTGTCTGTAACCGAAACTATATCACTACTCATTAATAAAATCGTTTATCATTATTAATACTGCTGGTCATTTCAACAAATTAATAACATGCAATTGTATTTATATGTACAACAAATAGCGGTTTACTGTGTGAACGGCAAGCCTAATTTGCATATTGATATTTAAAATTTGATTTTAATAAATATGTGCTTGGTATTGTTGATTTCTAATTATTTGATTTTATCTTAATGAATATGAGCAAAAATCTCGGAGATAAATATTAAAAGAAATCAATTAACAAAAAGAAATAACAGTAATTTTATTCTTTACTTCTTATTTTAACTAAATAGTTAAATTAGAAAAATTTAGCAAGGAAAGACGGGGGTGATGGAAGAGGAAGCTACAGCTGTTATATTTTTCGATTATACCCCTCTCTGTTTCAAATCATTTTATCTGCATTCTTATTTAGTTTCTTTAGACTTTCTAATTTAATATAACATTTTATGACATTAATACTTGCACCCGGAGGGTGCATATATTTGCTAGTACATTTAAGGTGCAATTGTTGCCAATCGTTTCCAAGCAGCATATTATCTACTTTTCTTCCAGACAACGCACCTGTTAAGAAATGAAGTTAAATCTATCCCTTTTCTGCAGATGGCTAATGGGCAAGTAGTTAACACGCCGGGCTGACAGAAAAGCAGTCGGGTTTCTATCCCGATCGGAGGTAGCTTGCTATGTCTAGACACACAACATGCGCGTTATCTTGAAGAAAAGTGGCTAACATGTTGCATGGAAACCAATGGTAACAATTGCACCTTAAATGTATTGCATGCTATAATGAATAAATCGCTACAGCTCTTACACACGTAATCGAGCAATTCATTTTCAATTCTCCAATACTAAAAAAGGTCACACACACACACACACACACGCAGATATATATATATATATATATATATATATATATATATTAGTATTATCTGCGTTATTCGGACTATTGTCCTCATCTTTTGTTATTTGTACAACGTTTCGGCCGATATACCCTCCGGCCTTCTTCAGGTATTTCTTATGAACCCGAGTTCAATCCTGTGAGAAAGCAGTTAGAAAAATAATTAATTAACACAACTCCTACCCCAGCTATGGTTAGCGGAATGAGAACAGGATACCCCCGTGGACTGAATAAAGGGTTTGGTTCAACGTTCTGTGATGGCTCCCGAATACGACAAGAAAGTTCCCGAGTTCGAAAAGAAGGTTCCCGAGTCCGAGAAGGTTCCCGAGTCCGACAAGAAATACCCGAAGAAGGCGGAGGGTATATCGGCCGAAACGTTGTACAAATAACAATGAAGATGGGAAATAGTCCGAATAACGCAGATAATACTAATCTTCAAGCCTCAGCTCAAACATTCAGAGAAATATATATATATATATATATATATATATATATATATATATATATATATATATATATATAAAGTATCCAACTGACTGGTGTGTAGGAGATAATCGTATTTTGGATCATCAAATATGGAAGTTCGAAGAAGAGGAGAGTTTTTCTGGTCGTATAAAAGAGAAAAGAAAGAATGCATAAAGGCTGGTAATCTTTTTAATTTATTTACCAAACCGGGCATATCCTTCTCTCTCTCTCTCTCTCTCTCTCTCTCTCTCTCTCTCTCTCTCTCTCTCTCTCTAACTACTCGATTATTTCATGCAAGATAAATGGTTTTATTATTTATTAGCAAGACCTGTGGATATACCACAGTATGATAATAAATGAATTATTACAACGTTTGATGTGTTTACTTTAGGGCTATTGCAATAGTTCAATATGTAAAAAGTACATTAACTTTCTCTCATTACTATTACTTTATAATAGTTTGTTTTCTAAGTCATTATGTAGTAGGCTATCTGACGAGACTAGGCTCATATTGATTTCTGGTCGAAATAAATTTATAATAGCTAATTCTTATTGCAATTTTGGGGTATTCTACATTACGAAGATGGTAAGTATGAATATGAAAATCCTTCAGGACCCTTTTTTGTAGCTTAGCTGGGACAACCACTCGTTCGCTGTATAGCAGTACCTCATCGCATATGGAGAAGGCATCTGGACTTTGTTGGTCTTTTTGTGCTAGCTTTTCCTTCATCTATTATTGAAAACTCATCGTTCACTGCCTCCCGTTTTATCTCGTCAAGAGTTACTGGGAGTTCCCTTATCGTGTTACACTGCGAAGTTTTTAAATCCCTTTCAGTTCGAAGGGAAGCAATCACGGTATCTTCCAGGGGTTCACTCTGTTTGGGTATAAATCTAGAGAGTCCATCTGCGTGACAGGGTTTCTTAGATGGGAGAAATTCCATAAATTATAATTTAGGAGGATCGTCCCCCATCTTTGCAGTCTATTCGCCGTGTGTGTAGGCAGACCCTTTTTTGAGCCGAAGATGGTAAGTAAGGGCTTATGGTCTGTCTGTAATCTGAAGTGTCGACCGTGAATGTAACGGTGGAATTTGGTTACTGCAAATATTATCCCGAGTGACTCCTTTTCAATTTGGGAATAATTTCTCTCCGCTGGAAGAAGGGTTCTTGATGCGGGGGCTATGGGTTTATGTGATCCGTCCGGCATTTCGTGTAAAATGCATGCTCCGATGCTATACGAACTGGCGTCGCTGGCAACAATAATCTCTAGGTCTGGGTTGAAGTTTGTGAGAAACAAGTCCGACGTCAAAATTTCTTTGATTTTTTCGAATGCTCTCTGGCATTCGGGAGTCCATTCCTAGGCCTTGTCCTTTTTTAAAAGTTCATTTAGCGGGGCACGTAAATCATGCATATTAGGAATAAAAGTTTGATAGTAATTAGCAAGTCCCAAAAAACTTTGTAGTGACGAAACATTTTGGGAAGCCGGCATTTCTATGATAGCTATAGACCATTCTGGATCTGGCCTTCTACCCTCTTTGTCGATTACGTGCCCGAGGTATTTTATTTTCTCCATGAAGAAGTCGCACTTAGATTCTTTTAGTTTGAACCCTAGTCCTGGATTCTTTTGAAACCTTGATGGACATGTTGTTTGTGTTGCTCCATATCTTGACTTTTTATTAAAATGTCGTCCAAGTAGGCGATTGAAAAAAAACATCTAGGAATAGTCAAGCTAGGACACCGCTGGGTGGACTGCCCATTGGGAGGTCCTAGCTTGTATATTCCTAGAATTTTTTAGAATCAGGCCCCTTCAAATGTAGAATACCCAACAAGTGCACATATTTTAGATACATAGTGATCTTCCTTCCCCAAGAAACAAAGATAGAACACATCGCCAACAAACTAGACTCAGTAGAACCGTCCATAAAATTCACTTTTGAAGAAGAATTTAATAACACATTACCGTTTCTAGATACCCTACTAGTGAAATCCAAAAACAAATTAACTTACATTTTTCAAGTTTATTTTATCGCATCACTTTTCTTTTCTTTTTCATTAATTTATTTTTTTCTCTCCATCACTTTATCTCCACACTGCCACTGGGATCCAAAGGAAAGATAAGAAGCCAATGTAGTTTGGCAGCGGTAGTGTCGCAGGAGTTACTGGGTAGCACTGGATGTCAGCATCATTCCACTTTAGGGACTCCAGCTCCTAATTTTGTTTTCGGGGTTTTCACCCCTAGTCTTTCATTGAGATGAGGTAAACCCGCTAGGCAGCGGAGTTTTATATCGCATTTTTCCTTTGTCCGAGATGGGTTTCCGACCAAGGTAAGGGGGACCTTCAAACACCTTTGGGGATTTACACGAAAACGACAATCCTGGTTAATAACTAATAATAACCCACCAACAAAAATGGCTACATGCTCTTCTACTCACAACAACAAAATCAAAACGGAAGATGAGAGAAAGAACACAAGAGAAAGAAAGATAGCAAGAGAGAAAGAGAGATATGAGAGAAAGACAACAAGAGAGAGAGAGAGAGAGAGAGAGAGAGAGAGAGAGAGAGAGAGAGAGAGAGAGAGGGGGGGAGAGAAAGAAGGCAAGAGAGAGAAAAGATGGGAAAAGCAAGAGAGACCGGAAGAAAGAGAAAACAGCAAGTGGAGGAGAGAGAACAAAATAGGAAGAGGGAAAGAAAGATTGGCGGGGAGAAAGTTCACAGGAGAAAGAAAGATGGGAAGAGAAAGAGAGTGGAAGATAGCAAAAAAGGAAGATGGGAAAAGAAATAAAGATCAAAAGAAAGAGAAAAATGGGAAGAGAGATGAGAAAAGAGAGAAAGATGGCAAGTGAGAGAGAGAGAGAGAGAGAGAGAGAGAGAGGTAAGATGGAAAGAGAAAGATTGATGACGAGAGAGAAAGAGAGAGAGAGAGATGGGAAAGAAAAGATGGAAAGAAGAGAGAGAGAGAGAGACAGAGAGGGAGAGAGAGAGAGAGAGAGAGGGGGGGTAAGATGGAAAGAGAAAGAATGATGACGAGAGAGAAAGAAAAGAGAGGAGATGGGAAAAGAAAAGATGGAAAGAGAGAGAGAGAGAGAGAGAGAGAGAGAGAGAGAGGAGAGAGAGAGAGAGATGGAAAAAGATGGGGTAGAGAAAGGGAGAGGGCTGAGAAGAGAGAGAAAGAATGTAAAGTGCAAGTGAGACACAGATGGAAAAATAAAGAGAGAGAGAGAGAAGAGAGAGAGAGAGAGAGAGAGAGAGAGAGAGAGAGAGAGAGAGAGAGAGAGAGAGGAGAGAGAGAGATGGGAAAAAAGAAAGAGAGAAACCGAGAAATGTATATACAAGCGTAAACAAAATAAATAATTAAATAATTATCGAAATGAATTAAAAAAAAATTTTTTTTTAGTTTTTATTTTCATTTTATTTTACGATTTTCGATACTTATTTTCTATCAGAGTAGCATCGTTAATTTTTTTTCTTCTATTCACACCTTTGGTCTTTTTATTTAAGCAGAAATTAGTCTCAATCATATAAACCCCACCGAGATTTTGCACCCCCAAAATAAGGGGAGGGGTCAAAGTTAAGTGACCTGAAAAGAATCAGAAAGATTTTAAATAAAAAAAAAATGATGCATCATAAAAGTCATTCATGGATATATATATATAATATATATATATACTAGAAAAGACGTAACCCATTGGGTCACTATTAAACTTATGTTAGATTGTTGAAAAATCACAAGATAATATTATTTCGCCAATTTAACAGCTAAAAGATTAAAATGATTGTAGACGAGCAATCTGGGATTTTGTCAAAAATCAGTATTTAACAAAACAAATTTACCCCCCTTCACTTTTAAAAAATACCAAAAATCAGGGAATTATCCGATTTTAATGAAATTTTCAGTATTGATTTAACCATGAATGAATTTTATAATGCATTATTTAAAAAAAATTATTAACACCAATTTCTGATTTATAACTTCAAAGAACGTTTACATTTAAAATCTAAATATATTTTGTTTGGTTTGGTTTCTTTGTTTTTAATGACATATCAATGTTCGTGAGTTATTTAATGCCAAAGTCATCCTTGTAGCAAAACAGTAGTAATACTAGATAACCCATATCTTGGGGTGTATAACTAGGTTCATGCCTTTCTCAAGAGTAAGGCGTCCCATTGTGCTGTAATGAGCACTGTGCATTTGCAGCCCACAGCAGAAGTATTCTCTTCTATTAAGTTTGCTCAGGCAATAAATATCTTTGTGATCACTTGAATTGCCCTTATAACTATATCATATGAGGAAATCAACACTTAACAAACTATCATTCTTCTACATCTGTAAAGTATATTTCTTTAAAAAAGTGTATAAAGTAGAATGTAGCTACTGTGGGGTAGGCAATATGTTTCATGCTTTAGGAGTAAAGGTGGCTGGTTATTATTGGCGCATATACCTAAGGTTTGCTTTT
>CM042177.1:32845200-32850200 GCA_023376005.1 Doryteuthis pealeii | reverse complement strand
TAAATACCTGGTACGTGTTTCTCAATGTTTCTGTATGTGTCAGTGTCTGTGTGTGTCCTCGTGTCTGTGAGTGTGCATGTGTCTGTGAGTGTGCATGTGTGTGTGTGTCTGTCGGTGTCCATGTGTGTTCGTGTTTGTGGGTGTGTCTCTCCATGTCCCTGTGAGTGTCAGTGTCTGTGTGTGTGTGTCCCCGTGCTTGTGTGTGTGTGTGTGTGTGTATGTCCGCCGTGTGTGTGAGTGTGTGTGTCTGTCTGTCTGTGTCCATGTGTGTTCGAGTTTGTGAGTGTGTCTCCCCATGTTTCTCCATTTTTCTGTGTATGTCAGTGTCTGTGTGTGTCCCCGTGTTTGTGTGTGTGTGTGTGTGTATGTCCGCCATGTGTATGTATGTGTGTGTGTCTGTCAGTCTGTGACCATGTGTCTTCGAGTTTGTGAGTGTGTCTCCATGTTTCTGTGTTTATCAGTGTGTGTGTGTGTGTGTGTGTGTGTGTGTGTCCCGTGTTTGTATTTGTGTGTGTGTGTTTTGTCTTGTATATCTCTATTAATAATGGAGATTCACTTCCGGTTTTTGTCTGTAACAAAATATTACGTCACTGCTTACGTCACATTACCCAAAATCGTCATAACATAGAATAAATACCTCAAAATTTGAACATGCAACATTAGACAGTCCTCATTGTTTTAAACAAGTTTTAATAAATACATGACTGGTATTATATATCTATATATAGTTTGTTTTATTTTAATACATATTTAAAGTTTACATTTCAATTTGTTTTATTTTTTAATCCTTTAATGAATTTGATGATTTTACTTACTTAGGGTACAAACTCGTTGACATTGAATTTTTTTACTCCCACTCCTCAGGCAATATGTTTCAAAAATCTATTTTTACATCGCCCGGAGGGTGTTTTTTTAATTTTGTATTAGTTCAATAAACGAATAAATAAATAAAAGTGATATTCTGTAAAAAAAAAAAAAATACAATATCTACTAAAGAATTATGTATGTATATATGTGTGTGTCCGTTGTGTGTGAGTGTGTCTCTACGTTTCTGTGTGTGTAAATGTCTATCTATGTGCGAGTGTCTGTGAGTGTGTGTATCCACGTGTCTGTGTGCGTGTAAGTATCTGATTGTGTCACCCCGTGTTTATGTGTATGTATGTGTGTGTGTGTGTCTTGTTTTATTATTTTTGTCTTGTATATTCAATAAATAAATAAACAAAATAAATTGATATTCGTTAAAAATACAACAATATCTACTAATAATTTAGGTATGGAATTCCTGGTGTCTGTGTGTCCACCGTGTGTGTCCCTACCTGTCTGTTTGTGTCCGTGTGTGTCCTTGTGCGTGTTATTATTTTTGTCTTGTAAATAGATAAAAATTATATTGATATTCGGTAAAAATACAATATAGACTAACGAATTTAAGAATGAAACGCCTGGTGCGTGTGTGTCTGCCGTGAGTGTGTCTGTCTGTGTTCGTATGTGTCCGTTTGTGTATGTGTGTGTGTCTATGTATGTGTGTTTGTCTTAATGGGTAATACTTTCAAATCATACTCAAAATCCCATGAACCAGAAAAAACAGAACCCACAAATTTTGTTAATTTTAACTAGGATGGTTTAGGGTTAGGGTTAGGGTTAGGGGTGGGGTTTAGGGTTAGTTTAATGGGAAAATAAATATATAATTTGGGTTCTGTTTTTTTCTGGGTCACCCTGTAATGGGATTTTGAGTATGATTTGCAAGTTTTGCCTGTTATTGTTGTCTTTTAAATAGATAAAAATTGAATGTTCGGTAAAAATACAATATACACTAACGAATTTAGGTATGAAATGCCTGGTGCGTGTGTGTCCAGCGTCTGTGTGTCTATCTGTGTCCATGTGTGTCAATTTGTCAGTGTGTGTGTCTGTGTGTGTATGTGTGTGTACGTGTGTGTGTGTGTGTGTCTTATTGTTGTCTTGTATAATAAGATAAAATTTAAACTGATGTTCGGTAAAAATACGACAATTTAACGAATTTAGTTATGAAATGCCTGGTGCGTGTGTGTCCACCTTGTGTATGTCTGTGTCCACGTGTGTCCGTTTGTGTGTGCGTCTATGTGTGTGTGTGTGTCTTATTATTGTTGACCTGTAAATAGATAAAAATCAAACTGATTTATTCGGTAAAAATACGACAATTTAACGAATGAAATGCCAGGTGCGTGTGTGTCCACCGTATGTGTGTGTGTGTGTGTGTGTGTGTGCGCGCGTGTATGTGTTTCTGTCTGTGTCTGTGTGTCCCCTTGAGTGTGTGCATGTGTATATTTGCGTGTGTGTGTTATTGTTGTTTTGAAAATATATAAGAATTTAAACTGATATTCAGTAGAAATGTGACAATTTCTATTAACGTGTGTGTTTGTGTGTGTGTGTGTCTGTCTGTGTTCATGTGTGTCCACCGTGTGTGTCTGTGTGTGTGTGCGTGTATGTGTTTCTGTCTGTGTCTGTGTGTCCCCTTGAGTGTGTGTGTGTGTGTGTGTGTATATAGTGTGTGTGTGTGTGTTATTGTTGTTTTGAAAATATATAAGAATTTAAACTGATATTCAGTAGAAATGTGACATTTCTATTAACGCGCACGCGTGGTTGTGTGTGTGTGTGTGGTGTGTGTGTGTCTGTCTGTCTTCTGTGTTCATGTGTGTCCGCGCGTGCACGTGTGTATGTGTGTGTCTTATTGTTGTCCTGTAAATACACAAAAACTAAACTGATATTCGTTAAAAATACGACAATATAGACTAACGAATTTAGGTATGAAACAAATGCCTGGTGCGTGTGTGTCCACCGTGAGTGTGTGTGTGTGTCTTGTCCGTGTCCTTGTCCGTGCCTGTGTCAGTGTGTGTATGTATGTATGTATGTGTGTGTGTTCGACCGAGTTTTTTTTTTCACTATCATCAGCGCCCCCCCCCCGCCCCTCAGCGCTACTCTGTATTTTCGTCCAATATCCGAGTATCTTTGTCATTTTTCACCGTCTTCTACCATACAGCCGACAAGCAGCCATCCTGTTGTGACCAGATCTGCAACGCCTGACGCGCCTCTCTCAACCCAACACACCCAACACACGCCACACTCCCCCCCCCACTGACACACAAGCACCCTCAACCCTCACCCTTTCACCCCTCCATGCCTCTCCCACCCTTCAATCTTGACTCTATTAATCATTTTTCTCTTTCGTCATTCTTTCTTTCTTTCTCTCTTTCTTTCTTACTTCCTTTTTCTTTTTTCATTCCTTTTTCTTTCTTTTTTTCTTTCTTTCTTTTATTTATCCATTCTTTCTTTCTTTTTTCTTTCTTTCTTTCTTTTTCTTTATTCATTCATTCTTTCTTTTTTTCTTTTTTTCTTTTTTCATTCTGTTTTCTTGTATTCATTCGTTCATTTTTTTCTTTTTCTTTCTTTCTTTTTTCTTTCTTTCTTTCTTTTATTCATTCGTTTATTCTTTCTTTTTCTTTTTTCTTTCTTTCTTTCTCATTCTTTTTTCTTTCTTTCTTTTCCCTTTTTTTCATCGTTTTTCTTTCTTTCATTCTTTTATTCATTCGTTCATTCTTTCTTTATTTCTTTCTTCCAATCTTTCATTCTTTCTTTCATTTTTCATTTCTTTATTACATATTCTTTACTTTATTTCCTTTTTTTTTTGCTAAAGATTCACTCTCCTTCTTTCTTTCTTTCTTTCTTTTTTTTCTTTCTTTCTTTCTCTTTCGCTATTTCCCCCTCTTTCTCTGAACTTCTTCTTCTTTCTTCTTCCTTCGCCTTCTTCTTCTTTCGCCTTCTTCTTCTTCTTCTTCTTCTTCTTGTTTTGCCTTTTCTTCTTCTTCTTTCGCCTTTTCTCTTCTTTCGCTATCTCTTCTTCTCTTCTTCTTCTTCTTCTTCTTCTTCTTCTTCTTTCGTTCTTCTTTTCTTCTTCTTCTCTTCTTCTTCTTCTCTTCTTCTTTTTCTTCTTCTTTCTTTCTTCTTGCTTCTTCTTCTTTCTTCTTCTTCTTTCTTCTCTTCTTCTTCTTTCTTCTTCTTCTTCTTCTTCTTCTCGCCTTCTTTCTTTCTTTCTTCTCTTTGCTATTTTTCTTTCTTCTTATTCTTCTTCTTCTTCTTCTTCTTCTTCTGTCTTCTTCTTCTTCTTCTATGATATATTCATTCACACCTTTTTTTCCAACTTCCAAAACGCCCCAACCCCCAACCCCCTTTCTCACCGTTTTAGCCATGTAATTATCTGCCTCGTCTTATTTTCACATATCATCATCATCACATATATTTTTTGCATGGGGGGGGGGGGAGAAACGTGATGTGTGTGTGTGAGGGGGGGGGGGTCGGCGGATGCGAGTGGAGGGCGGGGCGAGAGGGGGTTGAAGAAGAAAATGAAGAAGAAGTGGGGGTCCGTTTTTTGTTTTGTTTTTATTATTAAATTTATTTTCCTTTCCCTTTCTTTTAATTCCTTCCTTTTCTTTTTTAAAAATTCTTCTCTTTTTTTCTTCTCTTTCGCACTAATGTCATTCGCTCTCTTGCAATATCTCTCTACACTTCTTCTTTCACTAACGAAGAAAAGAGAAAAATGAAGACGACGAAGGAGAAGGAGAAGGAGGTGCCCATTTTGTTTTTAATTTTTGATAAAATTTTATTTTTTCTTTCTTTCATCTTAACTTTTTTTTTTCTTTTTCGGCAGTGATGTCATTCGTCCTCTTGTCATATCTTTAAACACATTCTTCTTCGAGAAAAATAAAAAAATAGGTAAATAAATAGTAATAAATAATGAACAATGATGATAATTAATAATAATAATAATAATAATAATAATAATAATAATATAATAATAAGAAGAGAAGAAGAAGAAGAAGAAAGAAGAGAAGAAGAAGTTAAAGAAGAAGGAGACTTTAAAGGGAGAAGATCGGATAGGAAGAAGAGAAGAAGAAGAGAAAAAGAAGCAAGAAGAAGAAGAACTTAGAGGAAGAAGAAGAAATAGAAAGAAGAAGAGAAAGCTTAAGAAG
>CM042177.1:32812442-32839942 GCA_023376005.1 Doryteuthis pealeii | reverse complement strand
ACTGGTCATAATTACTGTAACACTCATTGACGACGGACATAGGATTAAATCACTGGACAACGAAATATCTAAACTGTTTATATGAAGCCTCGTCTCATTGGTTGGCAGTCTTCCGTCTACGAGAGACGATGGAGTAGTGTCAATTTTTATTTCCTTGAACTACATAGCCGGGGTGGGTTCATATGGAGAATAAGCTGTTGCCCATACAGCAAATCCCCCCTCTCCGTACTGCTGCTGTGTTGAGAATTTCAGGGTATAAGGTGTGTGTTAAAAGCCCACTCCTACTTATAGACTAGGCCAGAATCATGTGATCTATTTCTTGGCCAATCACTGGCAGTACTCTGAGGTTGATACTATACTTAACCGACCCTACTGGCCTACGTTGACATTCTTTGACGACGGACATAGGATTCAAACACTGGACCTTTACCAATACGTAGGATAGGACTTATACGCTTACCAAAGGATTCTATAAAACAGGACTTTCTTTAAACCCTTTTCAACTGGCCAACGTCAATCGGGAGCCTCATCAGAAACGACTACGTAAAATTCTGTTGACTGTTCTTTGAGCCACTTCTTCATTCCAGATTTCACTTCCTCGCCATTGGAATAAGATTTGCCTCCCAAATGCTCTTTCATGAAGGCGCTAAATCTGGTGAGTATGGAGGATGCAGTAAAGTTGTCCACCCAAATGAGGCGATTTTCTCCCTTGTCCTAATGGTTGTGTGTGGTCGAGCATTGTCATGCAGAAGGAAGACATTGTCGATTGGCAAGTTGGGTCTTACTCATCGGATTCTTAACCTGAGCCTCGTTAGGGTCTCAATGTAGGCTTTAGTTTCACATTTTAAAAAACTTCCCATGAAATAAAGAAAATGGTATTACTTTTTGACTCATCCTTATATTTCTTGTGTAGGGTCTCCTGACCTTACATACCCGGCCCCGGCTGGGGTCCAGTGTGCTTCGGCCACTGGATCAGGTTAAAGTACAAATAATAGCGTCGATCCCAGGGGGCTTTCCCCCCAGGCAATACCTGCTTTCAATTTGGCAGGGGGAAGGAGTACTGCTTCCAAGACTATCATTTCTTCAGACTCATGAAAGAGGGTTTAAACAGGCAAACATTCCAGTGACGAGGAAGTGAAATATATAGTGAAGAAGTGGCTCAAAGAACAGTCAACAGAATTTTACGAGACAGGGATACATGTTTTCATTCGAAGGTGAAACATTGCTATTGAGAGAAACGGTGACTATGTGGAGAAGTAGGGATGTAACCCACAGAGGACTGGCTTCATTTTGATGTATGATACATGTTTCTGTGTTGGTAATTATACCTGTCCTAAACAAAATGACATTACTTTTTGACTCACCTATATGGAGAAGTAGGGATGTGATCCACAGAGGACCAGCTTCATTTTGATGTATGATACATGTTCCTGTGTTGGTAATTATACCTGTCCTAAACAAATGACATTACTTTTTGACTCACCTATGTGGAGAAGTAGGGATGTGATCCACAGAGGACCAGCTTCATTTTGATGTATGATACATGTTCCTGTATTGGTAATTATACCTGTCCTAAACAAAATGGCATTACCTTTTTTACTAACCTATATGGAGAAGTAGGGATGTGATCCACAGAGGACCTGCTTCATTTTGATGTATGATACATGTTCCTATGTTGGTAATTATACCTGACCTAAACAAAATGGTATTACTTTTGACTCACCCTGGAGCTGCATGATGAAATATCTCAATCTAGGTGGTTTAATAGAGCCGTAGGAAATTGACCCATGAAAAAGGTATGCATTCAACTTCTCCCCCTCCAGGTATGGGTAAATAGTAGGGCAGACTGAGCTCTGTAATCTTGGATAGGCAACCAGAGAATCGGAGAAGGAAAACTCTAAATTCTAACCTGTTAAACTATGCTAAAGAAATTGACCATGTGTGGAGGAGTTGGTAAATATATATAATATGTGGGTATTCTAACACCAAAGCCATCCTTGTAGAAGAACAGTAGTGGAACTATTTAACCTAGGGGATGAGGGAGTTCATGTCTTTCTCAAGGGTATATATATATATATATATATATATATATATATATATACAGACGCGCGTTTCGGGGTTTATCCCTCATCAGTGTAGCTATACTTATTTTTCAGCAGCTACCTCTGGTCGGGTTCGAGACCCGAACGAACTTTCGCTCGTCGTCTCTTACCGATGGGTCCACAAGCAGCTGCCAAGGATAGAAGGCAGAATAATCGCTATATTTCCTAAACCGGAAATAAACTCACTAGAGGTCTCTAACTTATGTAAACAAGTGAGACTAGCTTTGCGCCGAAGCGGTGAATTTTTGCAATTAGTCCCTTCTAAACAGAGTGCTCAACCTGATTGTGAATAAAAAGGCCTTAAATACCATGGGTATCGTGATTATGGACCATTTCCACTCATGGGTATCGGGGGCCCACAGAGCTTCGTCAGAATAGGACCAGCCTAGAATCACCTTGTACCAAGAAACCTGGTACCACAACAAAGAATATATATATATATATATATATATTAATGACATTTAATATATATATATATATATGTATATATATATATATAATATATATTATATTATATATATATATATTAATGTCAGGTGGTGGCAGCATGTTTCTAACAGGACCATCCTGAAGAGAACTGGACTCTCTGGCATGCATGAAATACTTGTCCAACGCATCATTAGATGGGCTGGCCACTTAAACAGATTTTGGTATGACAGATTGCCAAAGCAGATTCTGTACTCTCAACTGAGACCACGTGGAATCCGTAGACCAAAGCTCAGGTACAAAAACAGCATCAAAAGAAACCCGAATGACCTGAACATCCCCATTGGCAGTTGGCAAGACGCAACCAGAGATCGATTAAATTGGAGGAAAATGATTCGCGTGGTGTCATCATCGAATACAATTGACAGCAAGTAGTATATATAATATATATATATATATATATATATATATATATTGTGTATTTTGGCAGCAAATTATTCTTAAGACATGTGTTATTGAACACCACGGAGTATTCTTTTTTCATTTTTTGTATGGATATTTTTTCCAGTTTTCTGTCTATCCTTTTTGAATCTGGATCGAGTTGATTCATGATATTTTTCATACTAATTTCCCGAGCGCTTTCGACTGTTTCTCCAGTCATATTCATGGGGTTATGTAATTTGGTTTTTAGTTAATTTTTAGTTTTGTTATCTATGCTTTTATCAAATTCAGAGAGTCTATTATTTTTAAGAGGGGGTTAGGTGAGTGTTAGTTATTAAAGATATTTAATACGTTGTCTCCGACTTTAAAGGCTATTTTATTAATATTAGGTTTTTTTATTTTTAATGCCTATGGCTTCTAGGATCTGTAGGCGTTTATTATTGTTATTTTTGTAGATAATTTTATGATAATCAGTATGAAAAATATCATGAATCAACTCAATCCAGATTCAAAAAGGATAGCCAAAGACTGGAAAAAATATCCATACAAAAAATGAAAAAAGAATACTCCGTGTTATTCAATAACACATGTCTTAAGAATATATATATATATATCTTATTATAATGGAGATTGTGTGTTTTTCTGTCTGTAACCGAAACTATATTACTACTCAAGTCACAATTTCCTTAGTTATTGACATCACATTCTCCATGATATTAATTTTATTTAAATCTCAATTATTAATAAAATTGTTGTACATTATTAATACTGTTAACCATATCTACATATTAACAACATGCAATTATATTTATATATACAACAAAATAGCGGTTTACAGTGTGAACGGGAAGGCTAATTTGCATATTGATATAAAAAATTTGATTTTATTAAATATGTGCTTAGTATTATTGATTTTTAACTGTTTGGTTTTATTTTAATGAATATAAGCAAAAATCTCTTCAATGAATCTTAAATGAAATCCATTAACAAGAAAAAATAACTATATATATATAATTATTATTATATATATATATATTGGAGAATAAGTGCTTAATTGAAGTCATTGTCGGCTATAGCCATGTTTACTTTCATACTGTCGTGCAGAAAGTCACCCCAAAATGTAGGCTATATCAGTTTAAAAACAAACGAGAAATCTGGTAAAAACCAGCTAGTGTAATGGTAGAATCCCCGCCTGTCAGCCTGGCGTCAGGGTTTGAATCACACACAGAGCAGTCTCCTGTCTATAACTATAACTACTGATGAGGCATAATATGACGAAATATACATACAGAGTTGACTTGTCTTGATTTGTTTACGCCTTTACATTTGAAAGATATACTCGCCAATTAATTAATTATCAACTAATAACTTTTAATTAGCTATGACTTCAATTAAGCACTTATTTCTCCAAAAATTGTCGCTTATCGCCATGTTTACTTTCATATATATATATATAATATATATATATACATACACACACAACAATCAACTGAACAGATGGACTCGCCACTTCTAACACACTTCTCTGCCCGGTTTATAGTGGCTTGTCAAACACTTCAAAAATCATTTCAATTTTTTAAACTTTCTAAAGAAATTTCTTTGACAAACTAGTTGAGACAAATAAAATAAATATTCCTGTGTGTCTTATCACTTTTGTACATCTCAAATATATATATATATATATATATATATATATATTATATATATATATATCTCAACGATTTTTTTCATTCAAAATAAAATTTCACTCTGATGAGGTCGAATTTTCTCTGTGTACGGAATATTTTTACATTTTGTATTATTATTATTTCATTTTATTTGTTTAATTTAAAATAATAATAGTTTGAATCGTATACACATAGATAAACTGACCGAAACACATGTGTAAGTGATATTGATTAGATTCACTTTTTACTATCATTCTGTACTTTCTTTTCTTTATTCATTCTCCTCATATATATATATATATATATATATAATATATATATATATATATATATATATATTATTTGTGCTTGAAGGCAGTTACAATGCGTATATCGTATAAAATTCGATAATTAATGAAAATAATCATGACAAGCAACTCGGCAAATATTACCCACTACGTAGACATCGTACAGCTGTTTCAACTTTATAAGTCTCATCAGCGATGTATACTTACGATTTCCCTCCGACAGAAATCGAAACCGGGACTCAGCATGCAGAGTCGGAGGGAAATCGTAAGTATACATCGTGATGAGACTTAAAACAGCTGCTGTACGATGTTCTACGTTGGGGGCGATATTTGCCGAGTTCGCTTGTCAAGATTATTTTCATTAATTATCGAATTTTATATACGATATACGCATTGTAACTGCCTTCAAGTAAAAATATAAATAATAATATACTTTACTAAACAATGCTTTTAAAAGCAAATTACCTTAATCTATCTAATATAATATATATATATATTATATATATATATATACTAGCAAATATATGCACCCTTCGGTGCAAGTATCTAAGTTTTAATGTAATAAAATATTGTATTAATTAGAAAGGCTAATGAAACTAAATAAGAATGCAGATAAAATGATTTGAAACAAGGAGTATATAAAGATTTAAACAGAGGGAGGTATATAAAAGATTTGAAACAGAGGGGTATAATAAAAGATTTGAAACAGAGGGAGTATAATAAAAAATGAAACAACTGAAACTTACTCTTCCATCACTCTCGTCTTTCATTGTTATTTTTTCTAATTTAAGTATTTAGTTAAAAGAGGAAGTAAAGAATAAAATGGACANTTCTTCTTTCTTTATTCTTTTTTTTCTTTCTTTTTCTTTCTTTTTTTGTTTTTCTTAATCCTTAAAAATATGAGGTTTGTCTTACTTACTTGATACAAACCCTCTGACATTGAATTTTTAACTCCCACCCTCTCAGGCAATGTCTTTCTAAAATTAACTTTTACAACGCCCAGAGGTGTTTTCGTTGCTAGTCTTTTTAATTAACTAGAATCAGCATCCATAAATTCACTTTTAATTTATATTTTAAATCAATTACATTAAATCAATTATTTACAATTCTATATACTGTAGCAATATAAACAATTAATTATATAAAAATAAAAAGAATGGCATCTTTTAAAAAAATCTTATTTTTGTAGAATACAGTATCTATTAAATGTTTCCTTTCTTTTTTAATGTTGAATCTTGTAATTTACAGTGTATAACAGCGACATTTTAAAAAAGAATTGAGGAACAACACAAAGCTTGAATAATCTGTGGTGTACACCAATTTGTATGGAACGCAACTTTGGAAAATCAGATGTAGCAGCTCAAAATCACCACTTTTGTAAGCAAAAATTTAATTACAATAATAAATTTTAAATTGATGTTTCGAAAACCCAATGCTAGGATATAATTAGACTTTTTATCGCCAAAACGCCCTGCCTTGTGCCACACTAAGATCTAACTTGTCCTACATCTCCTACGAGAAGACCACGCTTACGACTGTCCCCGTCTTCTTGAAATGACGTGTTACCCATCCGTCCCCGGCTACACGCACTTTGTTTATAGTACATTGCGTCCTTCTATACTCTTTGTTTCATAGAGACCAGCATTCCCAGTTGCGTCCTTTTTCCGCTTACCTGTTACGCGGACTTTCTACTCAACCTTTAGTTTCTATTGCCTCAGACACTTTTCTTATAACTTTTATCTATCCTGTTTTGGTATTCTTTCTGATGGACTTAGAAAAATAAGGTCTGTTTGTTATATTCTTTGTCAGATTTTGTTCAATATATATATTATGTCACTGTGGAAGAAAAGAAAGACACCAGATTAACTATTTTCATTCAGGACCCTCAGGGCAAGTGGTTACAATGCTGGTCTATAAACAGACCTCGTCTCTCCAAAAATACACCTACCTTGAACCACACTAAGCTATGCTGTCCTATATCCTACGAGAAGACCACGCTTACGAGTGGTCCCCGTCTTGAAATAACGCGTTACGCATACTCCCAGTCTCGCACCGCTTCCTCCGTACACTCTAAACGTACAGCGCAGTCAACCTATCCGTACATTTGGACTGGGGGTGCTTAGCCCCCTATTACATGCATTAATAATAGTCTATGATTTCATAGAGGTTTATCCCCCAACTGTAGGCATTTCTGTGTATAGCACTCAAGTGCTTTCACAGACACACGCATCCGTTGTGTTTCTTTTTCAGCCTTATCTGTTACCGCGGGTCTTTTTACTCAGTATGCCACAAACTTTATTCTACATTTTTAGGACTTTCATCTATTCTGTTTTGTTGTATGATGGGACTTTAAAGAAAATAAAGTCTGTTTGTTATAACTCTTTGTCGGAATTTGTTCAATATAATATGTTTATGTCACTTTGTAGAAAGAAAGACACCAGATACTATTTTCATTTCAAGACCCTCAGCAGTGGTTACAATGCTGGTCTATAACAGACCTCGTCTCTCCCAAAATCAACCTACCTTGAACCACACTAAGCTATGCTTGTCCTATATCCTACGAGAAGACCACGCTACGAGTCGTTCCCCGTCTTCGAAATTAACGCGATTACCCATCCATCCCAGCTTGCACCGCTTCTCATGCCACCCGGTTCGCCAAAAAAAAAAAGACATTGGGGGGTTTGCAGGGTGCTGTTGGGTGGCGTCGGAGAACCGCGGATAGGTTGACTAGGCTGAACGTTTCAGAGTGTACGGAGGAAGCGGTGCAAGGCTGGGATGGATGGGTAACGCGTTATTTCAAGACGGGGACCACTCGTAAGCGTGGTCTTCTCGTAGGATATAGGACAAGCATAGCTTAGTGTGGTTCAAGGTAGGTTATTTTGGAGAGACGAGGCCTGTTATAGACCAGCATTGTAACCACTGCCCTGAGGGTCTTGAAATGAAAATAGTATCTGGTGTCTTTCTTTTTCTACAAAGTGACATAAACATATATATTGAACAAATTCCGACAAAGAGTTATAACAAACAGACTTTATTTTCTAAGTCCATCAGAAACAATACAAAATAGAATAGATTAAAGTTCTAATAAAATGTAGAATAAAGTTTGTGGCATACTGAGTAAAAAGACCCGCGTAACAGGTAAGCTGAAAAAGAACACAACGGATGCGTGGTGTCTGTGAAAGCACTTGAGTGCTATACACAGAAATGCCTACAGTTGGGGGATAAACCTCTATGAAATCATAGACTATATAATGCATGTAAATAGGGGGCTAAGCACCCCCAGTCCAAATGTACGGATAGGTTGACTGCGCTGTACGTTTTAGAGTGTACGGAGGAAGCGGTGCGAGACTGGGATGTATGCGTAACGCGTTATTTCAAGACGGGGACCACTCGTAAGCGTGGTCTTCTCGTAGGATATAGGACAAGCATAGCTTAGTGTGGTTCAAGGTAGGTTATTTTGGAGAGACGAGGCCTGTTATAGACCAGCATTGTAACCACTGCCCTGAGGGTCTTGAAATGAAAATAGTATCTGGTGTCTTTCCTTTTCTCCAAAGTGACATAAATATATATATTGAACAAATACTGACAAAGAATTATAACAAACAGACTTTATTTTCTAAGTCCATCAGAAAGAATACAAAACAGGATAGATAAAAGTTATAAAGAAAAGTGTCTGAGGCAATAAAATAAAGGTTGAGTAGAAAGTCCCGTGTAACAGGTAAGCGGAAAAAGGGACGCAACTGATGCTTGGTCTCTATGAAAACAAAGAGTATAGAAGGACGCATGTACTATAAACATAAGTGCGTGTAGCCGGGGGACGGATGGGTAACGCGTCATTTCAAGAAGACGGGGACCAGTCGTAAGCGTGGTCTTCTCGTAGGATGTAGGACAAGTAGATCTTAGTGTGGCACAAGGCAGGGCGTTTTGGAGATAAAAAGTCTAATTATATCCTAGCATTGGTTTTCGAAACATCAATTTAAAATTTATTATTGTTATTAAATATTTGCTTACAAAAGTGGTGATTTTGAGCTGCTACATCTGATTTTCCAAAGTTGCGTTCCATACAAATTGGTGTACACCACAGATTATTCAAGCTTTGTGTTGTTCCTCAATTCTTTTTTAAAAATGGTCGCTGTTATACACTGTAAATTACAAGATTCAACATTAAAAACAGAAAGGAAACAATTTAATAGATACTGTATTCTACAAATAAGATTTTTTTAAAAGATGCCATTCTTTTTTTTTATATAATTAATTTTATATTGCTACAAGTATAGAATTTAAATAATTGATTTAATGTAATTGATTTAAAATATTAAATTAAAAGTGAATTTATGGATGCTGATTCTAGTTAATTAAAAAGACTAGCAACAGAAAACACCCTCTGGGCGTTGTAAAAGTTAATTTTAGAAAGACATTGCCTGAGAGGGTGGGAGTTAAAAATTCAATGTCAGAGGGTTTGTATCATAAGTAAGACAAATCCTCATATTTATTAAAGGAGTAAAAAAAAAAAAAAGAAAGAAAACAATTTGAAATGAAAACTGATCCCCGTCCCTCTCAAATAAAATGTTGCGTGCATGTAATAATCAAACAATTATTTTGAATATTTTCCACATCAATTTTACACAAAATCGTAGGTATTTATTTATTTGTAAATTTTTTTAGTTAACTTCTTGTTACTGTAAGAAAAAAAAAAGGACGAGAGTAAAAAATTTTTTTTTAAATTGCTTACTCAAATTGTGGGTGTATATAGCATAAGAATATTGTGACTAGAGCTGTGACGTAGTTTTTGTTACAGATAATCTCCTTTATTAATAGATATAACACCATTGTAACCACTACTCAACACGGGCGTTTTGAAATGAAAATGGTATTTGGTGTTAATCATTTTTTCCAACGAGAATATATTATATTATATATATATATATATATATATATATATATATATATATATGAACAAAACAAGACAAAGTGTTATAACAAACAGACTTTATTTTCTAAGTCCAACAGAAAGTATAAAACATAGGTTAGATGAAAGTCCTAAAGAAAGTGTCTAAGGCAATAAAATGTAGAATAATGGTAGTGTAGAAAGTCCCGTGTAACATATAAATATATATTGAACAAATCCGCCAAAGGGTTATAATAAATAGACTTTATTTTCTAAGTAACCACTGCCCTGAGGATCTTGAAATGAAAATAGTATCTGGTGTCTATCTTTTTCTCCAAAGTGATATAAACATATATATTGAACAAATTCCGACAAAGAGTTATAATAAACAGATTTTATTTTCTAAGTCCATCAGAAAGAATAAAAAATAGGTTAGATGAAAGTTCCAAAGAAAGTATCTGAGGCAATAAAATGTAGAATAATGGTTGTGGCACACTGAGTAGAAAGCCCCGCGTAACAAGTAAGCGGAAAAGGCACGCAACTGATGCCTGGTCTCTATGAAAACAGAGAGTATAGAAGGACGCGTGTACTATACACAGAAGTGCCTGTAGCTGGGGAGCAACACTTCTATGAAAGCAGAGAGTATATAAAGGTCCGTGTACATATATACATAATGCCTGTATCTAGGTGCTAAGCACCCGAGTACGGATACACTTATATCTAGATTTGATGACTGGAGAGTCCAGGTGAACGAGAGAAAGGGAGAGAAAGAGAAAGAAAGAGAAGAGAGAGAGAGAGAGAGAGAGAGAGAGAGAGATTTTGCCAGCATCCTTTTATATATTCTGGTCGCAACGCCACCTTATGGAAAACCGAACCGTGATGCTTAAGGATGGAATCCTAGTGAGGGAACAGTCCATGACATAAGACTCCAATTTCTCTTTCACTTGGGCTAGACGGGTTGTCAAGAACTAGCACCTATATAATTGTCACAACCCTATAGTCGTTATGGCAAGCCCCCCTTTTTATCATAGGGGTACTAGAAGGCAGTGACTGAGGGTGTTATCATCCTGGATATGATGTTAAACTCCATCTGATGGTGAGATTCTTGTTCTGGAGCTCTGGAATATGTGGAGTACCCCTTCATCACCATTACTTCCTGGTCCACTCTGGTCCAGGGTGGTAGTCCCTTGCGTGGTAGTCCCTGTTATGGTTGAATAGAAAAAAAATGAGTTTTTAGTACCAAGAAAGTTAGGAAAACTTGACTCGCCTCCATTTCCAGCCGGTAAGTGTATCAGGTTATAGTGTACCCGGTTCGGGAAAAAAAAAGCCATCAAGGGTAGGGTTCAGGCCCCGACACTAACTTTTTTCACGACCGTCCCGAACAAAAATTATCAACCGTCCCAAATGGGGTTTGGACCGCCCCGAAATCAAAATATTTTTGTTTAATTCATTAGCATCATCTATACTTGTCAGTCATCAGTGCTAGTAAGTCTTGTATACGATATATGACTATCCTTTAGTCATGTATCCGTAACTATGTTTTTATGTACATTTAGGTATCTCTTTGATACCTAAATATCTTGTATTTTACCATTCATGAATGTGTCATTATCTCTACTCTTGTATATGTAGTTATATTACTTATGTGTATGTTTATGTACACCTCTATGTATTATGTACCCTGTTTATTCTGTGCTGTATATATAATGTTTTGTCTATCAACCTTTGTCGGAGTTTTATCTTCAAGTATTATCACTTTGAATCTTACAGCATCATCTATACTTGTCAGTCATCAGTAGCATAATAACATGTAATAAAACATTAAGAAAAGCTGAAGAAGTGATAATTCTGGATATTGGACAAAAAATCCATTTCCTAGTGTGTTTTGAGCTAAAAAAATCCATTTTTACTTTAAGTTACCCTGAGAAGGGTTAGTAGTACATAATTCGGTCCTTTTAAACTATCTCCCTCCACCATTATTCATTACATGGCTTTGAGAATAGACCTGCGGTGCCGTAGCCTCATTTTGAGGTCAGCATTCGGGCAATCACTGGACGGCCAATATAGGAATGTAGTACTAACTTTTAGGAAGAAATTTTACCGTCCCCGGCAAACTGTCCCGGATGACGTATTGATCGTCCCGGATGTAATTTTTTGCGTCCCCGGGACGACGGGACGGCATTAATGTCGAGCCCTGTTAGGGTTGTAGGGTGCTGATGGGTGGCGTCTGGGGCCGGCGGATAGGTTGACGAGGGCAGTATTGTTATGTAGAGACGGATGGGCAACGTATAATTTCAAGAAGTGACCAGTCGTAAGATTGACCGCCCCACATCAAACAAACCACTCTTGACACATTTAAAAATCTAAAAGTCACGCGCACAATACCGAGATACACACACACTCACATTCACACACATATACATATGCACACACATACATTTATGTGTATACATATATGGTCATATACACAACTCCCAAGAACCCTCTCTCACATATAGAAGAGCATTCAAAAAATAACCCACCTCAAAGGGTTTTTTTTTTTACGGAACAGATGGACTTGCCACTACTAACACACTCTTCTACCCGGATTTTAATAGCATGTCAAACCCTCAAAAAATATTTCAATTTCTATAATTCTTTTATAATGCTCCCTTAAAAAAAAACTCTCTAAAAATAATTTCTTCGAACAAGAAATTTTCTCCTGACGATGACCTAAGGTCGAAACTAGTTGAGAATAAACAACATACAAGAAATATTCCCGTTTGTCTTATCACTTTTTGTTCATATTATATATATATAATATTTCTTCTTTAAATCTCAACCATTTGACTACTTGTTTTTAAGATCTCAACAATTTGACTCATCTGATGATTGCATAACCATGAAACTTTAAGTTATGAGTCCAAATCCCTAATATTACAATTGATTATATATATATATATATATATATATATATATAAAAACAAATTTTTTTGTGATGAAACAAAGAAAATACAGTGCTCAATCACAAATTGTGAGAGCTAATATTTATTTAATTTTCTGAGTTTTTATAGATCAATGTTCATTATAAACAGCTACCCAGGTTTCATGCCAAGGACATTAAGTAAATATCTTCAACAAACACCATGGGATCTAACTCAACGGCCTGATGATTGCCCCTTGGAATGAAACCTGGGTAGCTGTTTATAATGAACATTGATCTATAAAAACTCAGCAAATTATATATATATATATATATATATATATATATATATATATATATATATAAGTCATCCGTGTTTCGACGTTTCACGTCTCTTCAGAGAAGCCTAGACACAACAACTACCACTGACCGAGAAATATATATATTTCTTTATATATTTTACGATCACCTGAGAGATCCACTCAGCAAACAGATGATCATTGCTTTATGCTGGCAGTGAAAGCTAATTTAAGTCGCCCCTAGAGAGCTCTACCGGGTTTTGGGAGCATGTAATAAGTCATACACACACACACCACACACACACACACACACACACATATATATATATATATATATATATATATATATATAGATAGATAGATAGATAGATAGATTTCCTTACATATTGCCATAAAATTCAACCAACCAAAAAAAAAAAAGTATATAAGTTTTCTTCAAGAATTAATTAAGAGAAAATTTTTTTTAAGAATTTTTTTTGAATTGTCAAATTTTTTAAAAGTGGGATGAGGGTTAGAAAAAGTTTTGCGCTAGGGCAGGGGTAGAGTTTTTTTTTTTTAACAGGAGTGGGCAAAGGCATGTGTCAGGTGCCACCAGCAGTTGCAGCTGTCACAGAGAGATGATCTCTCAACTCAAGACTATTGTCAGGCTCAAAAAAAGAAAAAAAAAAAAAAGAAAATAAAGAAAAAAATGTAAAAGAAAAAAAGAAAATAAAGAAAAAAATGAAAAAAAATGAAAAAAAAAGTAAAAAAGAAAAAAGGAAGAAAAAAAGAAAAAAGAGAAAAAAAAAAGAAAAAAATAAAAGAAAATAAAGAAAAAAAAGAAAAAGAAAAAAGGAAGAAAAAAGAAAAAAAAGAAGGAAAAAAGGAGAAAAAAGAGAAAAAAGAAAATAAAGAAAAAAAATGAAAAAAAAAAATGAAATGAAACCCCGAACATAGATTACTTTTCCGTTATCCTAGGTGCAATAGCGGATGTATTTTGTGAGCAGTCTGTACCCGTGGGGTCGATAAAAAAAAGAAAAACAACGGGAAGTTCAGAAAAAAATGAAACGAAAAAAAAAAAAAAGAAAAAGTACTAATGCTGATGTGAAAACTCAATAATAATAATAATAATAATAATAATGATAATAATTTTAATAATAATAATAATAATAATAGATAATAAACAAAAAAGAAAGAACTTGTCAACTGGTGGATTTTGCAGTGCTAGCAGATCACAGGTTGAAGTTAAAGGAAAATGAAAAAATGGACAAATATCTGGACCTTGCCAGAGAACTGAAAAAGTTATGGAATATGAAAGTGAAGTGATACCAATTGTAATTGGTGCACTTGGAACAGTCCCAAAAGCATTAGAAAAGGGTTTGGAAAATTTGGAAATCAGAGGAAGGATTGAAACCATTCAGAACACTGCACTGCTGCAATCTGCCAGAATACTCAGAAGAGTTCTGGAGATGTGAGGAGACTTGCTGTCACTCAGACTCCAGTGAAAGACCATCAGAATGCTGTTGTGAAAACTCAAAAGGAGATAATAATAATAATCTTATTATAATGGAGATTGTGGGTTTGTCTGTCTGTAACCGAAACTATATTACTATACAAGTCACAATTCCCTTGTTATTTACATCACATTCTCCATGATTTTATTTTTATTTAAACCTCAATTATTAATAAAATTGTTTTACATCATTAAGACTGTTGACCATATCTACATACAAATAACATGCAATTGTATTTATATATACAACAAAATAGCAGTTATAGTGTGAATGGGAAGGCTAATTTGCATATTGATCTTAAAAATTTGATTTTAATAAATACATGCTTAGTATTATTGATTTCTATTTGTTTGGTTTTATCTTATTGAATATGAGTAAAAATCTCTTCAATAAATCTTAAAAGAAATCCCTTAACAAGAAGAAATAACTGTAATATTATTCTTTACTTCCTATTTTAACTAAACAGTTTAATTAGGAAAATTTACCAATGAAAGACGGGAGTAATGGAAAATGATGGAAGAGTTAGTTTCGAAGTTGTTCTATTTTTCAATCATACCCCTCAGTTCCAAATCTTTTTATCTACATTCTTTTTCAGTTTCATTAGCCTTTCTAATTTAATGTGATATTTTATTATATTAAATCTTAAATACTTGCACCGCAGGGTGCATATATTTGCTAGTAATAATAATAATAATAATAATAATAAGAATAATAAGAAGAAGAAGAACAACAACAACAACAACAACAAACAAACAAACAAACAAACAAAGGAAGATATGATGACACGTAGATTGAAAAAGATATATCCCCAGGGTTAGGAAGATTGGAAGCTTCTTTTATTTTTAAAGAAACTTTAAGACTAAATTTCTCGACAAGACAATGTGGGGTCCGGACATCTTTACGGAGCACCGTCTGGTTTCGCAACAATGTCACATGTCATGATTTAGATGGGAATTTTTTTTTTGCTGGAAGTAGTGGGGGGGGTGGTAACAGAGTCCCCCACCCAAGGGGCCCAGACTACAACAGCAACGCCCTATTTCAACGATGGACAGGCATTTTTGTCCAAGTGCACCTGCTCCATAAATGAACAGATTAGCGTTATCGCTTCCGCACGCTCACACCCTCTCTCTATATATTTTCCCTATCCCCTTTCTTTCTTGATTATATTTTCTCTGTGTAGCATGTACTTTTTATTCCCTTTCTTTCTTTATAATAAAAACTGGAATGGCCCATTATTTCGGGGGGTACCCAACACCTGATCATCAGGATTTACATTTTCGCATTTCATCTCGAACGGTTTGGAGGGTTTCATTTTTTAAACAGGGGGTGTTGCAAGATAATAATTGTCGTACTTCTAAGGAACACCAGTACTGATATATTATAATACTTTTGTTCCCTCATATTCCGACCGTGATCATCTTGCAACACCCTCTGGTTCAAAATGAGACCGTCCAAATCGTCCAAGATGAAATCTATATATCAATACTCATGTTCCTTAATTGTACGACCGTTGTCATCTTGCAACACCCTCTGGTTAAAAATGAGACCGTCCAAATCCCCCAAGATGAAATCTATATATCAATACTCATGTTCCTTAATTGTATGACCGTTGTTATCTTGCAACACCCTCTGGTTAAAAATGAGACCGTCCAAATCATCCAAGATGAAATGCAAAAATATAAATATTGATTATATTGTGTAACTTATCCGCGGAATTCTTATTTCTTATGGGTGTCGTCACCTCCGACGAATAATGGACATTCCAGACGACAACAGCATCGCACATTTCTACGATGGAGAGGCACCATCTCCCTAGTGCACCTGCTCCCTAAATGAACAGATTAGCGTTATCGCTTCTTTCTTTCGTTCTTTATTATATTTTCATAAGAAATAAGTATTCACGGGATAGGCAACATCAGATCATCAGGATTTACATTTTTGAATTTCATCTTAGACGATTTTGTCGGTCTCATTTTTCACAAGCGGGTGTTGCAAGATGATAATGGTCGTCCTTCTAAGAAACACCAGTATCAATATATTATAATGTTCTTGTTCCTTAATATTCTAACCGTGATCATCTTGCAATGCTCTCTGGTAAAAATGAGACCGTCCAAATCACCCAAGATTAAATGCAAAAAACGTAAATTCTGATTATCTGGTGTTGCTTATCCGCCGAATTCTTTTTTCTTATGGGTGTCATCACTTCAGCTAAATAATGGACAATTCCTGTTTTTATAATAAAGAAAGAAGGGGAAGAGAATGGACATGCCACACAGAAAACATATAATAAAACAGAAAGAAAGAGAGCAGTAGAAAAGATAAAGAGAGCGGGTGAGCGCATGCAAGCGATAACGCTATTCTGTTCCAAGAAGGAAAAATCGTTATCTCATGGCAACCTGGTGTCCTGTCGTAATTTACGCCATGTTTTAGCGAACCAGCGTCGGGCGAATTTCCGGCCTAGCTTAGATATTTCCGTGTCACATATAGACTGCGACAGATATACCTCCCACGTTTTAGACTATTGTTGTATACCCTCTTTACCGGCACTATATATATATATATATGTTATATACCTTCTTACGTCTTCTTACTCTGGTCGTCTATTCTTCTGGCCGGCTTGGTTCTTCTATCATCTATCTTGGTCTGGTCTTGTCGTGGTGTTTCTTGTTATCAGAAGCCTTGTGTCATTGTTAGCTTTTAGTAATAACCACAAGACTTCGATTTACGATGATGTTACTTTATTCGTAGAACCCCAGACCAGACAATCACGCAGTGAGACTCACATCTTGCTAGCTTCGCTTCTAAGTTCTAACTCTAACTGACTGAGTTGCTTACCCCTTAAACTGGAAGGGGGCTTTCTATTGCCTTCCGTTTCTCACGGTCTATCCCCAGAAAGCAAGGTCAGAGTGAGGTCAAACGCTGTCACTCACTCTCAAGGCCATCAGCTACACTAATATGATTTCTACACTATTGTCATAATCATTAGGTATCTAATGATTATGCAACACTATCATCTGTTTACTGCAATCGAACTTAGGCAAGTGGCAATGATAGCTCCATCTAGCTGATATCTGTCCATGTGGCGAAATACAGCTGTGAGCGGTTTAAAGCAAGCAACGAGTTAAGATTTTAAAAATTAGTCACTTTTTATCAGCAAATTAATGTAGATATTTTAGATGTCTCCCGCCAGATTCTTATCAGCAAATCAATGAAAATATTCTACATCCCATCTTTTGAGAGAGAGAGAGAGAGAGAGAGAGAGAGAGAGAGAGAGAGAGAGAGAGAGAGAGAGAGAGAGAGAGAGATTTAAATAAAGATTATTATATATTTTTTTACATATTGAACTATTTAGCAGTAGATCTTAAGTAAACTATTATCTGCGTTATTCGGACTATTGTCCCCATCTTCATTGTTATCTGTACAACGTTTCGGTCAATATGCGCTCCGGCCTTCTTCAGGTATTTCTGGTCGGACACGGGAACCTTCTTTTCGGACTCGAGAACCTTCTTTTCGGACTCGGGGACCTTCTTTTCGGACTCGGGGGGCCATCACGGAACTTTGAACCTAACCCTTTATTTATTCCCCAGGGGTATCCTGTTCTCATTCCGCTAACCATTGCTGGGATAGAGGTGTTAAGCTGTGTTAATTATTATTCTATGTTACTGCTGCCCTTGGCCAGGATTGAACCTGGAGTCTAGAGATAACTGTCACTCTCAAGTAAACATATCAAATGTTGTAATAATTAAATTATGATACTGTAGTATATCCACAGGTCTTGCTAGTTAATATAAAGAGTGAAGAAGAAGAAGAAGAAGAAGAAGAAGAAGAAGAAGAAGAAGAAGAAGAAGAAGAAAACAAACAAAGGAAGAAATGATGACACGCAGATTGAAAAGATATATCCCCAGGGTAACGAAGATAGGGCCCTTCTTTTATTTTTAATGAAACTTTAAGACTAAATTTCTCGGCAAGAGAATGTGGGGGCTGGACATCTTTACGGAGCACCGTCTAGTTTCGCAACAATGTCACATGTCACGATTTCGACGAGAATTTATTTATTTATTTATTTTGTTGTTGATGGTAATGGTGGAGGGTAACAGAGTCCCCCACCCCAAGGGGCCCAGGCGACAACAGCAACGCCCATTTCTACGACGGACGAGCATTTTTGTCCAAGTGCACCTGCTCCAAAAATGTTCGGGGGGATTTTTAGGGGGGGGGCGAAGGGGCGCAAATTGAATAGGTGATAAGGTGCAGCAATCTGACAGTCGATATTGAAAATGATATTTCTGGCAGGACGTAGATGCAAAAAAAAGATTGCAATTTGACAAAACGGAAAAGCACACAACGCCCCTCCCCATCCCACCCACCCCAGCAAAAAAAAAAAAAATAAAAAATAAAAAAAAAAAAAAAGAAAGAAAATAATCACCAGAGATAGATTTTATCGAAATAATAATCTGACACCCCCCCCCACCACACACACACACCATCACCTCTACCACCCAACCAGCAATACCCCCTGCCCCATCACCAACAACAATCTTATTATAATGGAGATTCGTTATCTGCCTGTAACTGAAACTATGTCACTGCATACGTCACAATTCCATTCAGGAATTGCGAACGTTTATCAGTGAATACTTAATTTACAGTCAAACGCATTAATTCAAAGAATAGATTAAATCTTATTTATTAACGACGTCTCTATAAAAATCATAACA
The DNA here is from genome assembly GCA_023376005.1 of Doryteuthis pealeii. NCBI lineage: Eukaryota > Metazoa > Mollusca > Cephalopoda > Myopsida > Loliginidae > Doryteuthis > Doryteuthis pealeii. Next base: position 32,820,722 of record CM042177.1, on the reverse strand, counting down.
TATACTTACTTTGTCATTAATTGTTTTATTTTCAAAGTTTCCTTCGGACATACACATACACACAACTGCCCTTTATAAAATATTTAATGTATAGATTTCTCTATGAAAATCTAAGTACGCCCATCTTATTGTACGTTTAATTGAAATGATAATCGAACCCCTCCCCCACACCAATAAGGTGTGGAGGTTTAATGTTTTCAGTTTAAGGGTAGCTTAATCATTATATATAAAATAAATCTTATTTAAGAGCTATTGCAATAATTCAATATGTAAAAACTGTAATAATATTAATTATACTCTCCCTTACTCTTTTTTTCTTTCTTTCCTTCTTTTGGTTATGTTCGATTGAAACAGATTAGCGCTATCATTTCCTATCTCTATTTTTGGTTTGGTTTGTTTTGTTTTACGGCATATCAACCTCAGTGAGTCATTTAATGCCGATAAAGTTTTGAAATAAATCAATTCTTAATAGATAATACAATTTTTTTATAAATACATTTTTCTATTTAACCCATAGATGGGACCCTAACAGGTACTACCACTCCGGGTCTGAGTGGACCAGGGAGCAATGGTGGTGAAGGGGTGCTCCACATTACCCAAACCTCCAAAACTGGTACCTCACCATCAAATAAAGTTTAACGTCATTCCCAGGACATGTTGACCCGCAGCCACCGCCTTCTAGCACCCATATGAAAATCTGAGTTATGTTAGCCTCAAAACAGCCCATGTTATTAATGCATTTATATTCCTGTAATGTGTCATATATATCACTAAGTAGTAAAGGTTTACATAATATATCGTATGGTTAATTTGCATACTGGTTTCAACAAAACCGTGTTTAGTAAATAATTACTTGGTGTCATTGATTTTCAATCTCATTATAATGGAGATTAGGAATCTTCCTGTCTTTAACCGAAACTACGTCAGTGCATACCTCACAATTTTCTTCAGGAACTGTGTAAGTTAATCAATGAGTATTTAATTTATAGTCAAAATAATTAATACATAGAATAAATTTTATTTATTAACAATGTCTCTATAAAAATCTGAGTTAGTTTTGCCTCAGAACTGCCCATGTTATTAATGCATTTAAAATCATGCGATGTGTGTTATATATCATCAAAAATACATGATGTAAAGTAATTTGCATGGCGGTTTTAAAAACGTGTTTGATAAATAATTACTTGGTGTTATTGATTTCTAACCTTATTATAATGGAGATTTGGTATCTGCCTATCTTTAACCGAAACTACGTCAGAGCATACGGCACAATTTCCTTCAGGAATTGTGTAAGCGACAGGAGAATTTCCGGCCCAACTTTTAAAAATTCTGAGACGTGTATTTGTCACATTTTTGTCGGCAAATGTAGATTCTTTAATACAATAAAACTTAAATACTTGCATATACGAGGAATAGAAACCTACTTCTAAACAAAACGAAAAATCTAGGAGAGTCCAGTTGGTGTAGGGGTTACGGTCCTCGCCTGTCAGCTTGACAGTCAGGTTTCGAATCACGCACAAGGCGGTCTTTCTATCTATAGCTCTGCTGATGAGACCTAACGGGCCGAAATGTACATACAGAGATTGATTTTTCTCGATTTGTTTAGCCTTACATTTAAATAGGTATGCCCACCTAATTAATTAATTATTAATTAATTAACTTTCAAAATTAGGTACGACTTCAATTAAGCACATATTCTCCCAAATATATATATATATATATATATATATACATATATATATATATTTATGTGTATATATATATATATATATTATGTATATATATATATATATATATATATATATAAAATTATGTATGTTATGTTCTTGTGAACGTTGTTTGTTTGGTCTTTTGAAGCATTGGAAAAAAGAACAAAAACAAGAAAAACAGAACAAAAATCAGAATTTTTACATATTCAACCGTTGCTCTGTTCCTGGTTTAATCTATTCCAATATTTCGGGTGAACCCTCACCCTTTTTCAAGGTAATAACAAGACGGTCTGGAGAAAAAAAAGATGAAATGTCGTATATGAGTGCAAAAAAGTAATTAAATGAAGTGAACGGATTTGGCGTTTTTTAGCCGTTAATTTTCTTTCGAAATTGTGTGACGTAACTCATCCGAAATACGATCATAATAATCTATAATATATATATATATATATATATATATATATATATATATATATATATTAAATGTTTTTTTTAAAATTAGGCGTTATTGTGAAGCATTAAAAATAAATAAATGAATGAACTCGATATTATGGAGTATTGGATTCACTTACTTTTTAATTATTTTTTACATAAATTTTCAGGTTCGTTAGATACCCTTTGTCAAATGTTACTGTTCAACGGTTTCTTTGTCTCTGTTGTTATCGACAGTGGCAGCGTTTGTAAAATATTTGTAATAACGGAGAATTCCGATATCTGCGTTTAATCCCTTCACGTGCGTTTGTAATTTTAGAATCCATTTAGATTCTGATTGTTTTCTAGATTGCGTTGTTGGAAATGCGTGTTCTAATAAGATGCATTTGAGGTGTGTAAGGTTGTGTGATAAGGTGTTAAAATGAACTGCTATTGTACTATGCGGGGATTTGAGATTTATAGTGGATTTGTGGTTATTTAGTCTTAGTCTAAAGGGTGTTGATGTTTCTCCCACATATCCACTATTTCTACATTGTGTGCAGTATAATATATATATGATGTTAGCGCTATCGCATGTTAGGTGTGGCGGATGGATTGTTATGTTGTGTAGGGTATTTTTATTTCGGTTTCCGTATGTATGTGGCTGCAAACTTGGCATCTAGGCTTATTGCATCATTTATTACCTTTCCGTACTGTGTTATATATATATATATATATATAATATATATATATATATATATTATATATATATATATATATATATATATAAAAGACCCCCCACGAAAAAAGTTACTTAATCTATAAATTCCAATGCAAATGCGATGTTTGCTACATTGGGCGCACTACCCAAAAATTGGAGGTCAGAATAAACCAACACATTCCATCTTATATCCGTAACAACAACTTTGACCACTCTTCTCCATCAAGTAATTCATATTCACCCTTTACCAATGGGTGACACCTGTTGGACAATCCTAATTGTGCTGCAGTTTATAAGCCCAAAATGTTCTCGATTTTCGGCATCCTCATCCAATGAATTCCAACTGAATTATACTCGAGGCCCTCCTCATCAACAGATTCCGTCCTGCTCTTTGCATACAAAAACAATTTTATACTTTACTCCTTTTCGGACATAACCGTTTTTTATCCAACCAATATATATATATATATATAAAGTTTGTTTCTTTATAGTATCATTGAAGCATTGTGTGTATGTGTAATATAAAGATTTTGAAGGCAATTTACAATGCAATATGTGTTGAATTTATTTAACTATTTTTTTTTTTCAAAACTAAATATTTTCGGAAGTAAAATTCCATCTTCAGAGTTATTGAAAGTACTAGGTGTTTTTTTTTTATAGTACTTATCCCACGGCAATATTGTAATCATCTGTTGTTTAAGAAATTGAGGAACGCCGTATATTTGAAAAAAAATTTCCGTGATGTTAAATCGGCTAATTCCGTGATGTTAACCGGCTCGGCTGTTCCCTCGCGTGGAAATTGTTCGAAATTCTTTTAATTTTTACTATAAATATAGCCTTGCTCGGCATAGTGAAATAAAGTTTGTTTCTTTATAGTATTTATAGTCTTTAACAAAAGTTAAATAAATTCAACACAAATGCATTGTAAATTGCCTTCAAAATCTTTATATTACACACACACACACACACACATATATATATATATATATATATATATATATATATATATTGGTAAAGACAAAAAGCTTAAAGCTCCGGTATTAAGTGATTATGGTCCATTTCCACCCATGGGTATCTGAAATAAATTCCTGATCCCAGTGATGGTATCGGGCTTCACTATTTCTCAGTTTCTCCTACATCAATATATATAATATATAGGCCAGACTTTGTTGAAATGATATTTTCGTCTATACCTTAAATATTGAATACTTTCCCGTGACACACCTAATGACATCTCGTGACACACTGGTGTGTCGCGACACATAGATTGGTAACCTCTGACTTAGATAACACTGGTTTACAAAGAAATTGAGGCAAGCTCAAAAATAGCTGTTTTAACCTAATTTGGGGGTGCAGCTGAATTCAGATTTGAAATCCGTTTTTACTCATCACCTCTAGTTTTTTAGATATGCATACTGTACATTTTGTACACATACTCTACATAAAGGCGTATATGCAGTCGATTACACGTGTGTGTTCATTGCATTCAATGCAATGAACACACACGTGTAATCGACTGCAATTAATCGGTATCTTGATTAATTCAGTGGATTTAACCCTGAAGATCCTTATGGTGAAACTCGAGTAGGTTATCTCTTGCACCCATTTTATGATATATATATATATATATATATATATATATATATATAAAGGTTTGTGTGTGTTTGTGTAAGTTGGTGTTAAGCCTTGGCGATTATCCCGCTTTAAGAGTTTACGCGCGTCTCCATTTTGTAATCAGTGACTCGCGCATGCGCAAGATGCTTCTGTGTTGTTAGTTTATTTTTTGGCATTGTTTCCTAATAAGACAAAAAATAATAAAGAATTTAAAAAAAACACTGGCATGCACAGATTGTGTAGTGGGTGTTTTTTTTTTTTTAGTTTTTTTTTTAGTTTTGTTTATTGTTTATTTTATTTTTTATTTTATTTTATTTTATTTTTTTTTACTGACTGATACGCTGACAGTTTCGTCGACAACGTCTTTAGAATATTTCTTAAAGGGATGTCTTTCTCTCCTCTCATACACAAACGCCAACACAACCCAACCACCTCCGGCCCGACCCCTATAAGCACACCCCTAACACCCATCACACACCCCAAATGAATGCCAAGTTCACTTTCACAAATAAATAAATAAATAAATAAAATAAACCCCAAAAAGACACAAGCAAATAATACCCGTCAAAAATTAATTGTGATGGGAGTCCCAGGTTACATAGTCCTCCCCCCCCCCCAGAAAAAAAGTTCGCGTAATTTGGATAGCACCCTTAAATTGCCCGTAGTACGGAGGGATCTGTGCGGTAAAGTAAGGAGCTAATGGTAGGTGTGGCGCTCCACCTTAGATGCTAAAACAATCCCTTGGTCTAGCGCTATTGAAAAGGGGATAGACTCCCTCGTTGTATGGCTGACACCGACTTTAGGCCGCCCCGTCGACTTTTACTTACGGATCTTTGAGAGCAGTTCAGATTGCTTGGTTGGCTTGGTGGTTGGTTGGTTGGTTGGATTTTACGGCATGTCAATCTTTTTCATGGGTTATTTTATGCCGAAGAGCTTTTGAATATTTCCTTAACTGGACATCTTTCTCCTGTCATTCACAAACGCCAAAACAAACCCCGGTAATTTATGAGGAAGTGAGTCCCGGTCTCCCGTCTCAAAAACCGCTACCCGGTGACTATCAAAATAACAACCCCAGCTCGTCGTAATTCTTGTTTATTTATCGTAATTTGTCGTAATTCTTGTTTAGATATGAAGATGGATATATAGTTTTGAATAGACTGAGATAGATAGATAGATAAACAAACAAAATAATATATATAGATACGAACAAATGGAGATATATAGATAGATAGATAGATATTTTCGACAAGTAAATGTATTTGGGGGGGGGGTTCGCTTCTTTTTTTGTCGTAATTCTTGTTTATTTAAACTAAAAACAAGACATTAAACAAACATGAATAACAAAAATCTTAGTATTTAAAGTAATATAGATAAATATGAACAAATTGAGATAGATAGATAGATAGATAGATAGATATGAAGATGGATAATTTTGAATAGACTGAGCTAGGTCGTTATTTTAATAGTCACCGGGCAGCAACTCTTGAGACAGGAGACCGGGACGCACTTCCTCATAAATTACCCAAACCCCAATTCTCCCCACACACCACACCCTTATACCATTCCCCTCCCCCAACAAAAATAAATAAAAATAAAATCGAAAACAAACAAGCAAATAATACCCGTCAAAAATGAATTGTGACGAGAGTTCCAGGTTGCATAGTCTCCCCCCCACCAAAAAAAAAAAAATTTGCGTAATTTAGATAGTATCCTTAAATTAACCGTAGCTCAGTCGGTAGAGCGTCGGACTAGGAACCATAAGGTTCCGGGTTCGATACCAGCCCTCGCCAACTCAGCGTATAAGTAGCACAGGGATTTGTGCAATAAAGTGAGGAGCTGGTGGTAGGTGTGGCGCTCCACCGCAGACGCCCAAAAAATCTCCTTGGTCTTGCGCTAGTGAAAAGAGGATAGACTCCCTCGCTGACTGGCTGATACCGACATTAGGCCACCCCGACGAATCTACTTACGAATCTTTGAGAGGGTTCTTTGTACACTGTGTATCAAGTGCATAAATTCTATCCACTGCAGACGCCCAAAACAATCTCCTTGGTCTTGGCTAGTGAAAAGAGGATAGACTCCCTCGCTGACTGGCTGATACCGACATTAGGCCACCCCGACGAATCTACTTACGAATCTTTGAGAGGGTTCTTTGTACACTGTGTATCAAGTGCATAAATTCTATCCACTGCAGACGCCCAAAACAATCTCCTTGGTCTTGGCTAGTGAAAAGAGGATAGACTCCCTCGCTGACTGGCTGATACCGACATTAGGCCACCCCGACGAATCTACTTACGAATCTTTGAGAGGGTTCTTTGTACACTGTGTATCAAGTGCATAAATTCTATCCACTGCAGACGCCAAAACAATCTCCTTGGTCTTGCGCTAGTGAAAAGAGGATAGACTCCCTCGCTGACTGGCTGATACCGACATTAGGCCACCCCGACGAATCTACTTACGAATCTTTGAGAGGGTTCTTTGTACACTGTGTATCAAGTGCATAAATTCTATCCACTGCAGACGCCCAAAACAATCTCCTTGTCTTGGGCTAGTGAAAAGAGGATAGACTCCCTCGCTGACTGGCTGATACCGACATTAGGCCACCCCGACGAATCTACTTACGAATCTTTGAGAGGGTTCTTTGTACACTGTGTATCAAGTGCATAAATTCTATCCACTGCAGACGCCAAAACAATCTCCTTGGTCTTGCGCTAGTGAAAAGAGGATAGACTCCCTCGCTGACTGGCTGATACCGACATTAGGCCACCCGACGAATCTACTTACGAATCTTTGAGAGGGTTCTTTGTACACTGTGTATCAAGTGCATAAATTCTATCCACTGCAGACGCCCAAAACAATCTCCTTGGTCTTGCGCTAGTGAAAAGAGGATAGACTCCCTCACTGTCTTTGTGAGCAGTTTACACTGGGTATCAAGTGCATAAATTCTAAAATGCTGAATCTATGGAGGTGAGTGGTGTAATCGTTAGAGTCGCTGGAAATGGACTCGTCGATCCGAGTTCAAATCCTAGACGGGGCTATCTACATTTCACATACCGCTAATACCCATAGGAAAGGTGTAATGGTTAGAGTCGTTGGAAATTGACTCGTCGATCCGAGTTCAAATCCTAGACGGGGCTATCTACATTTCACATACCGCTAATACCCATAGGAAAGGTGTAATGGTTAGAGTCGCTGGAAATGGACTCGTCGATCCGAGTTCAAATCCTAGACGGGGCTATCTACATTTCACATACCGCTAATACCCATAGGAAAGGTGTAATGGTTAGAGTCGCTGGAAATGGACTCGTCGATCCGAGTTCAAATCCTAGACGGGGCTATCTACATTTCACATACCGCTAATACCCATAGGAAAGGTGTAATGGTTAGAGTCGCTGGAAATGGACTCGTCGATCCGAGTTCAAATCCTAGACGGGGCTATCTACATTTCACATACCGCTAATACCATAGGAAAGGTGTAATGGTTAGAGTCGCTGGAAATGGACTCGTCGATCCGAGTTCAAATCCTAGACGGGGCTATCTACATTTCACATACCGCTAATACCCATAGGAAAGGTGTAATGGTTAGAGTCGTTGGAAATGGACTCGTCAATCCGAGTGTTGCATAGCGCCTTCTTTACTGGCACTAAATAGGTATGCTGTTATATACTGGTCTTTTCACTAAGCCAAATCAGCATATAACGTTATATACCTTTCTTTAATTCTTACTCTGGTCGTCTATTCTTCTGGCCGGCTTTAGTTCTGATCGTCTATCATCTATCTTGGTCTGGTATATCTTCTAAGGTCTCGTCTGGTCTTCTATTGAGGATT
>CM042177.1:32804942-32807442 GCA_023376005.1 Doryteuthis pealeii | reverse complement strand
AGACCTATTACATACTAATACATGCATGTTTTATATATACAAAAAATAGAGGTTTACGTATGAATGGAAGCTAATTTCATATTGATCTTAAAAATTTGATTTTAAAATATATGCATTAGTTTGTTGATTTCTAATGTTTGGTTTTATCTTATTGATATTGACAAAATCTCTCCAATAAATCTTTAAAAAATCCAATTACAAGAAAATAACTTAATTTTTTTACTCTATTTTAATAATATTAAATTAGGAAAATTTACCAATGAAAAAGCGATAAGGAAATGATGGAAGATTAGTTTCAAATGTTCTATTTTCAATCATACCCTCTGCCAATCATTTATCTGCATTTTTATTCAGTTATTAGCCTTTCTAATTAATATGATAGTTTATGTTAATCAAAACTAATACTTGCACCGGAGGGTGCATATATTTGCTAGTATTTTATATAATATATATATATATATATGTGTGGTGTGTGTGTGTGTGTGTGTGTGTGTGGTGTGTGTGTGTGTGTGTTTGGGCCATTTTTTCATTTATAATGTAGAATAAACGAAAGACACATCTCCTGTTTAACAATTTTATTTGTGATTTTTTCAAGTTTTCTGGCCAACATTTTCAATATTTGGATGAATTCGTGGATTAGTCCACCAAAGTTCCGTCCCAAGTACTTTCGGCACTTCGGAGTGCCATCATCAGGGGTGATGTGTTCAGTTTTTATTACGTAAAACATACAACCATCCTTAAATAAAATTAATTTCAATGCAGTACTCACATTTTAAAATGCTATAACACTTTTCTATAAATTATTCTTCCCTTTCAGCCTCCACATTAAGATAATTTGAAAAAACTGGAACATCACCCCTGATGATGGCAGTTCGAGGTGACGAAAGTACTCGGGAACGAACTGACAACTTCGTGAACTAAATTTAAAAAGTTGGCCAGAAAACTGAAAAGATTCAAAAATAAAAATTGTTAACAGAGATATGCTTTGCTTAATTCAACACACACACACACACACATATATACATGATATAATATATATATATATATATATATATATATGCAAACACACACACACAACAAAGATATATATATATAATATATAATATATAATATATATATATATATATACAACATACACATACATATATATATATTGTATATATATATTATATATATATATATATATTTATATATATTACATTCACTATCACCAGGACTTGGTTTTTGAGCAAAAATAATAAAGATTTTATTATACTAAGCAAATATGCACCCTCCGGGTGCAAGTATTAAGTTTTAATGTATAAAATATTGTATTAATTAGAAAAGGCTAATGAAACTAAATAAGAAACAGATAAAAAGATTTTGAAACGAGGAGTCATAATAAAAAATGGAACAACTGAAACTTACTCTCATCACTCTCGTCTTTCATTGTTATTTTTTTCTAAATTTAAGTATTTAGTTATAAGAGAAGTAAACGATTAGAAATGACAGTTATTATTTTCTAGTGCTTAATGGATTTCATTTAAATCATTGAAGAGATTTTTGCTTATATTCATTAAAATAAACCAACAATTAGAAATCAATAATACTAAGCCAATATAATTAATAAAATCACATTTTTAATATCAATATGCAAATTAGCCTCCGTTCACTGTTATAACCGCTATTATTGTTGTTAATAAATATAATTGCATGTTGTCAGTATGTAGACATAGTTAACAGTATTTAATAATGTAAGACAATTTATTAATAATTGAGGTTTAGATAAAATTAAAATCATGGAGAATGTGATGTCAATAATAGAGAATTGTGACTTGAGTAGAATATAGTTTCGGTTACAGACAGAAAAACAACACGATCTCCAGTTATAATAAGATTCGGAAGATATTTAAAAAAAAATTAAAATTTGTATATTAAAGAAGGTAAATGAAATATATGTTGATTGATTGAATTAATCGCCTCATTTAGATTCTATTTTTGTTTTAATTGTAATTACTGAATTAAAATGTCTTACTACATTGTTATATATTTAATGGGGATTTTATGGGGCATCCAGTGAGGATCTAACTTGTGATAATTAGTAATGGACTCTGCGAGACTACATTTTTACAAATCCCCCTCTACCCAGGTGACGCGCGGTAGCCACTTCTAGTATATATATATACAACATATATTATATATTACACACACATATATAAATATATACACACACATACAAACAACCACACACACACCACACACACACACATACATACATATATATATATATATATATATTATATATATATATATAGTAATCAATACCTATCATTTACCAGTTACACCTCTCTTTGCATTAAACTCCTGGCCGAAACACGAGTATATAATTCATTTACAAAATTTTATCCATTCAACATGTTTTACCTTGATTAATTTAGCATATGGTCGGGTTCATTTCCATTTTCAACTTACATACGCATACACACATATATATATATACATACATACATATATATATGTA
>CM042177.1:32767442-32802442 GCA_023376005.1 Doryteuthis pealeii | reverse complement strand
TCAGGCTGTGTAAAGTACATACTGTTACTAAGTGGTCACCCCATCGAATTAGGGGACAGTCTCCCCATTGCTTACTCTTCCATACTTTTTCTGTATTTTACAAACTTTGCTTAGTAAGTAGAACACAGGCTCAGGCTGTGTAAGTACATACTGTTACTAAAGTGGTCACCCATCTAATTAGGGGACAGTCTCCCCATTGCTTAACCTCTTCCATACTTTTTCTTGTTATGTTACAAGCCTTTGCTTAGTAGAGAACACAGGGCTCAGGTGTGTAAGTACATACTGTTACTAAGTGGTCACCCAATTCGAATTAGGGACAGTCTCCCCATTGCTTAACCTCTTCCATACTTTTTCTTGTTATTTTACAAAGCTTTGCTTAGTAGAGCACACAGGGCTCAGGCTGTGTAAAGTACATACTGTTACTAAGTGGTCACCCATCGAATTAGGGGACAGTCTCCCCATTGCTTAACCTCTTCCATACTTTTTCTTGTTATTTACACAAGCTTGTCAGTAGAGAACACAGGGCTCAGGCTGTGTAAAGTACATACTGTTACTAAGTGGTCACCATCGAAATTAGGGACAGTCTCCCCAATTGCTTAACCTCTTCCATACTTTTCTTGTTATTTACAAAGCTTTGCTTAGTAAGAGCACACAGGGCTCAGGCTGTGGAAAGTACATACTGTTACTAAGTGGTCACCCATCTAATTAGGGGACAGTCTCCCCATTGCTTAACTCTTTCCATACTTTTTCTTGTTATTTACAAAGCTTTGCTTAGTAGAGAACACAGGGCTCAGGCTGTGAAAGTACATACTGTTACTAAGTGGTCACCCATCGAATTAGGGGACTCTCCCCATTGCTTAACCTCCCTTCCATACTTTTTCTTGTTATTTACAAAGCTTTGCTTAGTAGAGAACACAGGGCTCAGGCTGTGTAAAGTACATTACTGTTACTAAGTTGGTCACCATCGAATTAGGACAGTCTCCCCATTGCTTAACCTCTTCCATACTTTTTCTTGTTATTTACAAGCTTTGCTTAGTAGAGAACACAGGGCTCAGGCGTGTGTAAAGTACATACTGTTACTAAGTGGTCACCCATCGAATTAGGGACAGTTCCCCATTGCTTTAACCTCTTCCATACTTTTCTTGTTATTTACAAAGCTTTGCATAGTAGAGCACACAGGGGCTCAGGCTGTGTAAAGTAATACTGTTACTAAGATGGTCACCCATCTAATTAGGGGACAGTCTCCCCATTGCTTAACCTCTTCCATACTTTTCTTGTTATTTACAAAGCTTTGCTTAGTAGAGAACACAGGCTCAGGCTGTGTAAAGTACATACTGTTACTAAGTGGTTACCCATTAATTAGGGGACAGTCTCCCCATTGCTTAACCTCTTCCATTACTTTTTCTTGTTTATTTACAAAGCTTTGCTTAGTAGAGAACAACAGGCTCAGGCTGTGTAAGACATACTGTTACTAAGTGGTCACCCATCTAATTAGGGGACAGTCTCCCCATTGCTTACCTCTTCCATACTTTTTCTTGTTATTTACAAAGCTTTGCTTAGTAGAGCACACAGGCTCAGGCTGTGTAAAGTACATACTGTTACTCAAGTGGTCACCCATCGAATTAGGGACAGTCTCCCCATTGCTTAACCTCTTCCATACTTTCTTGTTATTTACAAAGCTTTGCTTAGTAGAGCACACAGGGCTCAGGCTGTGTAAAGTACATACTGTTACTAAGTGGTCACCATCTAATTAGGGGACAGTCCTCCCATTGCTTAACCTCCTTCCATACTTTTTCTTGTTATTTACAAAGCTTTGCTTAGTAGAGAACACAGGGCTCAGGCTGTGTAAAAGTACATACTGTTACTAAGTTGCGCACCCATCTAATTAGGGACAGTCTCCCCATTGCTTAACCTTTCTTCCTATTTTTCTTGTTATTTACAAAGCTTTGCTTAGTAGAGCACACAGGGGCTCAGGCTGTGTAAAGTACATACTGTTACTAAGTGGTCACCCATGAATTAGGGGACAGTCTCCCATTGCTTAACCTCTTCCATACTTTTTCTTGTTATTTACAAAGCTTTGCTTAGTAGAGCAACAGGCTCAGGCTGTGTAAAGTACATACTGTTACTAAGTGGTCACCATCGAATTAGGACAGGTCTTCCCATTGCTTAAAACTCTTCATACTTTTCTTGTTATTTACAAAGCCTTGCTTAGTAGAGAACACAGGGCTCAGGCTGTGTAAAGTACATACTGTTACTAAGTGGTCACCATCGAATTAGGGACAGTCTCCCCATTGCTTAACCTCTTCCATACTTTTTCTTGTTATTTACAAAGCTTTGCTTAGTAAGCACCACAGGGCTCAGGCTGTGTAAAGTACATACTGTTACTAAGTGGTCACCATCTAATTAGGGACAGTCTCCCCATTGCTTAACCTCTTCCATTACTTTTCTTGTTATTTACAAAGCTTTGCTTAGTAGAGAACACAGGGCTCAGGCTGTGTAAAGTACATACTGTTACTAAGTGGTCACCCATCGAATTAGGGACAGTCTCCCCATTGCTAACCTCTTCCATACTTTTCTTGTTATTTACAAGCTTTGCTTAGTAGAGCACACAGGGCTCAGGCTGTGTTAAAGTACATTACTTTTAATAGTGGTCACCCATCGAATTAGGGGACAGTCTCCCCATTGCTTAACCTCTTCCATACTTTTTCTTGTTATTTACAAAGCTTTGCTTAGTAGAGACACAGGGCTTCAGGCTGTGTAAAGTTACATACTGTTATCTAAGTGGTCCCATCGAATTAGGGACAGTCTCCCCATTGCTTAACCTCTTCCATACTTTTTCTTGTTATTTACAAAGCTTTGCTTAGTAGAGCACACAGGGCTCAGGCTGTGTAAAGTACATACTGTTACTAAGTGGTCACCCATCTAATTAGGGGACAGTCTCCCCATTGCTTAACCTCTTCCATACTTTTTCTTGTTATTTACAAAGCTTTGCTTCAGTAGAGCACACAGGGCCAGGCTGCTGTAAAGTACATACTGTTACTAAGTGGTCACCCATCTAATTAGGGGACAGTCTCCCCATTGCTTAACCTCTTCCATACTTTCTTGTTATTTACAAGCTTTGCTTAGTAGAGACACAGGGCCCAGGCTGTTGTAAAGTACATACTGTTACCAAGTGGTCACCCATCTAATTAGAGGGACAGTCTCCCATTGCTTAACCTCTTCCATACTTTTTCTTGTTATTTCAAAGCTTTGCTAGTAGAGAACACAGGGCTCAGGCTGTGGTAAAGTACATACTGTTACTAAGTGGTCACCATCTAATTAGGGACAGTCTCCCCATTGCTTAACCTCTTCCAACTTTTTCTTGTTATTTACAAAGCTTGCTTAGATAAGAGCACACAGGGCTCAGGCTGTGTAAAGTACAACTGTTACTAAGTGGTCACCATCGAATTAGGGGACAGTCTCCCATTGCTTAACCTCTTCCATACTTTTCTTCTTTATTTACAAAGCTTGCTTAGTCAAGAACACAAGGGGCTCAGGCTGTGTAAAGTACATACTGTTTCAAGTGGTCACCCATCGAATTAGGGGACAGTCTCCCGTTGCTTTAACCTCTTCCAACTTTTCTTGTTATTTACAAAGCTTTGCTTAGTAGAGAAACACAGGGCTCAGGCTGTGTAAGTACATACTGTTACTAAGGGTCACCCATCAATTAGGGGACAGTCTCCCACATTGCTTAACCTCTTCCATACTTTTTCTTGTTTATTTACAAAGCTTTGCTTAGTAGAGCACAACAGGGCTCAGGCTGTGTAAGTACATTACTGTTACTAAGTGGTCACCCATCGAATTAGGGACAGTCTCCCCATTGCTTAACCTCTCCATACTTTTTCTTGTTATTTACAAAGCTTTGCTTAGTAAGCACACAGGGTCAGGCTGTGTAAAGTACATACTGTTACTAAGTGGTCACCCATCGAATTAGGGGACAGTCTCCCCATTGCTTAACCTCTTCCATACTTTTTCTTGTTATTTACAAAGCTTTGCTTAGTAGAGACACACAGGGCTCAGGCTGTGTAAAGTACATACTGTTACTAGTTGGTACCCATCTAATTAGGGGCAGTCTCCCCATTGCTTAACCTCTTCCATACTTTTTCTTGTATTACAAAGCTTTGCTTAGTAGAGACACAGGGCTCAGGACTGTGTAAAGTACATACTGTTACTAAGTGGTCACCCATCTAATTAGGGGACAGTCTCCCCATTGCTTAACCTCTTCCATACTTTTTCTTGTTATTTACAAAGCTTTGCTTAGTAGAGCACACAGGGCTCCAGGCTGTGTAAAGTACATACTGTTACTAAGTGGTCACCATCTAATAGGACAGTCTCCACATTGCTTAACCTCTTCCATAACTTTTTCTTGTTATTTACAAAGCTTTGCTTAGTAGAGAAACAGGGCTCAGGCTGTGTAAAGTACATACTGTTACTAATGGTCACCACTAATTAGGACAGTCTCCCATTGCTTAACCTCTTCATACTTTTTCTTGTATTATTTACAAAGCTTTGCTTAGTAGAGAACACAGGGCTCAGGCTGTGTAAAGTACATACTGTACTAAGTGGTCACCCATCGAATTAGGGGACAGTCTCCCCATTGCTTAACCTCTTCCATACTTTTTCTTGTTATTTACAAAGCTTTGCTTAGTAGAGAACACAGGGCTCAGGCTGTGTAAAGTACATACTGTTACTAAGTGGTCACCCATCTAATTAGGGGACAGTCTCCCCATTGCTTACCTCTTCCATACTTTTTCTTGTTATTTACAAAGCTTTGCTTAGTAGAGAACCACAGGGCTCAGGCTGTGTAAAGTAATACTGTTACTATGGTCACCCATCTAATTAGGGGACAGTCTCCCATTGCTTAACCTCTTCCATTACTTTTTCTTGTTATTTACAAAGCTTTGCTTAGTAAAACACAGGGCTCAGGCTGTGTAAAGTACATTACTGTTACTAAGTGGTCACCCATCGAATTAGGGACAGTCTCCCATTGCTTAACCTCTTCCATACTTTTCTTGTTATTTACAAAGCTTTGCTTTAGTAGAGAAACCAGGGCTCAGGTCTGTGTAAGTACATGTGTTACTAAGTGGTCACCCATCTAATTAGGGGACAGTCTCCCCATTGCTTAACCTCTTCCATACTTTTTCTTGTTATTTACAAAGCTTTGCTCAGTAGAGAACACAGGGCTCAGGCTGTGTAAAGTACATACTGTTACTAAGTGGTCACCCATCTAATTTAGGGGACAGTCTCCCCATTGCTTAACCTCTTCCATACTTTTTCTTGTTATTTACAAAGCTTTGCTTAGTAGAGCACACAGGGCTCAGGCTGTGTAAAGTACATACTGTTACTAAGTGGTCACCCATCGATTAGGGACAGTCTCCCCATGCTTAACCTCTTCCATACTTTTCTTGTTATTTACAAAGCTTTGCTTAGTAGAGAACCACAGGGCTCAGGCTGTGTAAAGTACATTTTACTCGTTACTAAGTGGTCACCATCTAATTAGGGGACAGCTCTCCCCATTGCTTAACCTTTCCATACTTTTTCTTGTTATTTACAAAGCTTTGCTTAGTAGAGAACACAGGGCTCAGGCTGTGAAGTACATACTGTTACTAAGTGGTCACCCATCTAATTAGGGACAGTCTCCCCATTGCTTAAACCCTCTTCCATACTTTTTCTTGTTATTTACAAGCTTTGCTTAGTAGAGAACACAGGGCTCAGGCTGTGTAAGTACATACTGTTACTAAGTGCGTCACCCATGAATTAGGGGACAGTCTCCCCATTGCTTAACCTCTTCCATACTTTTCTTGTCTATTTACAAAGCTTTGCTTAGTAGAGACACACAGGGCTCAGGCTGTTAAAAGTCCATACTGTTACTAAGGGGTTCACCCATCTAATTAGGGACCAGTCTCCCCATTGCTTAACCTCTCCATACTTTTTCTTGTTATTTACAAAGCTTTGCTTATGTAGAGAACACAGGGCTCAGGCTGTGTAAAGTACATACTGTTTACTAAGTGGTCACCCCATCGAATTAGGGACAGTCTCCCCATTGCTTAACCTCTTCCATACTTTTTCTTGTTATTTACAAAGCTTTGCTTCAGTAGAGCCACAGGGCTCAGGCCTGATTGTAAAGTACATACTTTCTAAGTGGTTCACCCATCTAATTAGGGGACAGTGCCCCCATTGCTTTAACTCCTTTCCATATTTTTCTTGTTATTTTACAAGCTTTGCTTAGTAGAGAACACAGGAGCCTCAGGACTGTGATAAGTACAATACTGTTTTACTAATGGTTCACCCATACGTAATAGTGGGAACAGTCCCCAGCTTAACCTCTTCACATACTTTTTCTTAGTTATTTACAAAAGCTATTGACTAGTAGGAGCAACACAGGGCTCAGGCTGTGTACAGTACAATTACTAGTTACTAAGTGGTCACCCTCTAAATTAACGGGGACAGTCTCCCCATAGACATTAACCTCCCTTCCATTACTTTTTTTGTTATTTACAAAGCTTGCATAAGTAGAGACACAAGGGTCAGGCTGTGAAAGTAACATACTGTTACTAAGTGGTCACCCATCTAATTAGGGGACAGTCTCCCCATTGCATTACCTCTTTCCATACCAAATTTTTTCTTGTTATTTACAAAAGCTATTGCCTTCAGCTAGAGAACACAGGGTCTCAGGGCTTGTGTAAAGTTACATACTGTTACTGAAGTGGCACCCACTTATTAGGGACAGTCTCCCATGCTTAACCTCTTCCATACTTTTCTTGTTATTTACCAAACTTTGCTCTAGAGAGCACACAGGGCTACAGCGCTAGTGATAAAGTACATAGAGAGAGATGGGGTTAGATAAAATCTACCCCATGTGGCTCGTGAGTTACTGAACAGAAAAAAAGAGGCTGAAGAGGTTTGAACTCCGGCGCTTAATAGCTTACTCTAAGCACCCTTAGTGCGGGGCACCAACGAGTAGGGTTAGAGAATCTACCCCATGTGGTCGTAGTTTTACTGAAACAGGAAAAAAAGAGCTGAAGGGTTTGAACCGGTCGCTTAAAATACTTAGGCACCTAGCTGGGCACACAGCACACATATCTGGCAGACCCTCACCATGCAAATACAAACCCAACGCTACAGCACTCTAGCGTCCAGACTTAACGGTCTGATCAATAAAATCTTCATCACACTTCGAAGTGTTGTGTCTTTTTATTTCTCTTCATCCTAAGGGCACAGAATGTGTACATAATTAATCAAAACAAATCGAATTAGGTTGTGGTTACCATTGATCTCATGGGGAATGGTGGTGGATAATCGTTGTGTCTGCTCTAGTCCATATAATCAGTTACGTCAGTCGTAAATGCAAAACCGGCTCTCACATACTATTTTGACAGGATATGGAGATACAGTAATCGGAGATCTAAATCAGAGTTGGTGCTGCCATGAATGTTACCATTTGTGAACCACCAAAAAGAATGGCATTCAGGGAGACTGTCTGAACACGCGCTCAAGAGAACAGCAACAGATAAAAACACAGAAATGAATAAGAAGAAAGAAACAAAAAAAGAAAAAAAAAAAGAAACAAAAAGTGCAGTTGGCAAAATATAGACAATAAATTAGCGAAGGAATTATGTACAATCACACACACTAACACACTAACAGAACAGACACACACACACAACACACACACACTGAACACACTAACCGACAGACACACCACACACACAACACACTAACACACTAACAGCAGACACACACACACACACACACACCTAACAGACAGAACAGACACACCACACACACACATCACTAAACACACTAACAGCAGACACACAACACACACACACACACCTAAACACTACTAACAGACAGAACCAGACACACACACACACACACACTAACAACACTAACAGACAGACAACACCAGCACACACACAACCCACACACCTAACACAGCTAACAGACAGACACTCCACACAACACAACACACAACACTAAACACACAACACTAACGCAGACACACACACAACACACACACTAACAACAGACAGACAGACACACACACACACACACTAACGACATCTAACAGAACACCCACACACACACACACACACACACACACTAACACCACTAACCAGACAGACTCACACACACACACACACTAAACACTAACAGACCAGAACACACACACTCACACTCACACACAACCACACTAACAGACAGACACACACACAACACACACACTAAACACCTACACACTCAACAGACAGCACACACACAGCACACACACTAACACACTAACAGACAGACAGACACACACACACACACTAACACTAACAGACAGCACATCACCACACACACACACTAACACACTGAACAGACAGACCACACCACACACACACACACACACACTAACACATCTAACAGACACACAACCGACACACACACAACACACTACAGAAACAGACACACCACAACACACACTAACTACACTAACAGACAGACAGACAACACACACACACACCACACACTAACTACACTATAGACAGACACCCACACACACACACACACACACACACAAACTAACAACACTAACAGATCCAGACAGAACACACCACACACACACTTATCACAACTAACAGACAGACCACACCAACAACACAACACACACTAACCACTAACAGACAGACACACACACACACACACACACAAACACACAACAAGACAGACAGACACACACAACACACCAACACAGCTAACAGGAACAGACGACACACCACACACACACGCCAGCAGGAAGCGTGATGATTGCAGTTTTTGGTAAGAATCACGCATTTGTAGGAATGAATGCTGATCGGATAGGCGTTTCGAGCAAAATGAGTTGGCGTTTACAGCGTCGTATGCTAGAGGAGCGATAAGACAGCAGAACCACACACACACACAGCACATCTCTACGACACTACAGACAGACACACACACACTACACACACACACTAACACACTAACGACAGACAGGACACACACACTCACAACACACTAACCACTAACAGACAAACACATCACACACACACACCACACTAACACACTGAACAGACAACACACACACACACTATACACACTACAGACGACACACACAATTGTGGGCGCACTATATCGCACGATCATTAACACACACACACACACTACAGAGTACTTACTGAACACAACACACACAACACTAACCCCACACCTACCAACGACACGAAGACCTGGAAAGCATCACAACACGCTAGCCACAAGAGCGACAACGAGACAGACACACACACACACACACAACACTATATCACTAACACACACAAGCACACACACACAAAGAATACACACACCACACACACACCTAACACCACACACTCTAACAACCTAACACACGACACCACACACACTAACAGACAGACAGACATAGACAACACTAACACACTAACACACCAACACATTAAAGACACACAACAACACACACAACTAAAACACATTAACACACACAACACACCACTAACAGTACACACACAACACCCACGACTAACAGACCACAGCAACACACTACACACATGAAAGTATACTTATGCTTAGCCTGCACGTACAGCGTTCGCGTAGATATTGCTATAGGGTTCTGCAGTATGACGAGTAGAGGAACGCGTCGGAGCAATGCAACAGCGTATGAGTACGACAGGGCTTATCTGTTGCTTCTAAGAAGTAAGGAGCTGAAGCGGTATGTGTGGCACCACTCATAATGCAAACAATCCCCTTGTCTAGCACTAGAAAAAGGGGATACTCACCTCGCGTTAGCATATTCGACTTTAGGCCACCACCGGTGACTTTTATGATAATATATAAGATAGCTACTGGACAGCCTTATTATAAGGAAGATAGCAGAGATATACTATATATAATATATATATATAATATAGTATATATAGTATACTATATGTATATCCTATATAAGGGATAGAGCCACTGTCTATGATGGCGGCTTTACTATATACAGATGAAGGATAAAGACAGTTAAAATCACTTTAACGATTCGTAGGTGACGATAGCCTAGGAGTTAAGATTGTCCGACTGATGCTGAACCGCTCGATTTGCAGATCGCGGTTTTGAAGCTTACCAAATGCCTAGCCACATACTGACGAGACACGTGTTGGTGGATGACATATATATATAATATATATTAATATATATATATATGGAAAAGGTGAACCTTAACCCGTGAATTGGCCGATGTTAGTTGATGGCAAAATCAGAAAGTAAGTCAGCTTATAACAAATACAAAGTGCTTCAAGACCGTTAGTAGATGAAATTTTATTAACAAATATAGGTACGTGTCAGTCTGGCGTTCGACTCACGAACACAGAGCAATTTTCCTGTCTATAACTCTGCTGATGAAGGCATAATAAAGCCGAAAAATGTCACATCACAATAAGATTGGACTTTTCTCGAGTTGGTCAACCTTACATTTGAACATTATGCCCGCCTAATTCATTATTATCAACTAATTAATTCAAAATAGGTAGTGACTCAAATTAAACACATATTTCCCCCAAATATATATATAGTAGTATTATATTATAATAATATCAAATGTATAGGTATCCAAATGGACTGTTATCAAGGAGAATTCCACTTGGGATCTTCGAAATCTCACGTATATACATAGGTATGTATTGTACGGTACAACCATATATACCTCAACACAAAGGATTTAATAAATCGCCTAAGTTGTATACATAACCATAAAATATGTGGAACTGCTGTCGACGGGCGTTTATAATGCACCGTTAAGATTCCATGGGGCCACCTGTTGGCGTGGGTGGCACCCGTGAGCTTAAGGCTGGAACCCAGGTATGAAGCAATGCATGACTTTCAAATACTCCAACTTTGGCCCTATCTCTGGGCTAGAGCGGCGGTCGGAAGAGGCCCTGAAGATCAATCGGCTAAAGGATCTGCGTAAGCCCTAAGCACCTATATATTTTCCCAACCCTATTGGCCTATGGCGAAGTCCCCAACCTCTTTATCTATGGGTGCTTAGGAGCAGTGCTGAGGGTCTACATGTCATGGGAAGATGTTAAACTCTATCTGATGGTGAGGTCAGTTTGTAGGTTTGGGGAATGGTGGAGCTACCCCTTCATCACCATTGCCCTGGGTCATCTGACCGGAGTGGTAGTATTTTAGGTCCCATCTAATGGGTTAATTAGAAAAATGTATTTAATAAAAAATTGTATTATCCATTAAGAATTGATTTATTTCAAACTTTATCGCATTAAATGACCCAATGAGGTTGGATATGCCGTAAAAACAAAGCAAAACAAATTATGGACCCTCGGAGTACAAGTATTTAAGTTAAAGAATGATATAATAAAATGTCATATTAATTAGTAGGTTACGATGAAAACTAAATAAGAAAATGCAGAATAAAAAGATTTAAAACGGAGGGGGTATATGCGAAAAAATAGAATAATGAACTTACTTTTTCCATGCGCTTTCGGTCTTTTCATTGCTAAATTTCCTAATTAACTATTAGTTAAAATAAAAAGTAAAGAAGAAATTACAGTTATTTCTTCTTGTTAATTGGATTTCTTTAAGATTTATCCCCAAGATGTTTTTGCTCATAAATTCATTAATATGAACCAACAATTAGAAATCCAATATACTAATCCATATTTATTAAAATCAATTTTATATCAATATACAATTGCAGATGGCCAAAAAATTACATATTTAACTGTATAAATCATTTATTAAAAATTGAGGTCTAAATAAAACTAAATCATGGAAATGCATTTTTATAGTAAAAAATCATTTTTAATGCATTTTTATTGTAAAAATCAATCTCCGATGTATTTTTTTATAGTAAAAACATTGTCCTACTTGCAAATTTGTAGTAAAAATCATGTCAATGCATTTTCTATAGTAAAAATCATTGTCCAATTGCATTTCATAGTAAATAATCATTTCCAATGCATTTTTATAGTAAAATCATTGTCCATGAATTTTATAGTAAAAATCATGTCCAATGCATTTTTTATAGTAAAATCATTGTCCAATGCATTTTTATAGTAAAGAATCATCTTTTTCCAATGCATTTTTATTGTAAAATATCATTTTCAAATGCAATTTTTATAGTAAAAATCTTGTCCAATGCATTTTTTATAGTAAAAATCATTGTCCAATGCATTTATAATAAAAATAATCCCAATGCATTTTAATAGATGATTATCATTTTACATATTGCTGATACCCATTCCCCCACGGTAGGTTGACACTAAGTTCGCAAGTAGGGGATCTAGCAAGGGTCAAACTCAGTATTCAGTATAAGGTGGATCTGCGAAGAACTGCTTGCTATTATTACACTATACCAATGGGAGCCCTAGGCTATCAAACCCATTTGGCATGGTATGAGGGGATGGCTGACACTAAGTGCAAAGGATGAAGGCATCCATGCAATGGATCGAACCACTCTCCAGTAATATATGATCTCGAAGACCTAGCTTGCTAACCATTACACCAAGATGGGACCGTTCTTTTACAAATCATTCGCCAAGGCTAGGATGGACATAAGGCGGCGAATATGGGCAACCCAGCAGCATCAAACTTGCTGAATCATTAGTAAAATAAAATAATAGATAAATAATAAAAAAAAAATAAAAAAATAATAAAAATGCATTGCGAAATGATTTTACTATAAAAGATGCCATGGAATGATTTTTTACTATAAAAAATGCTTTGAAAGAATGATTTTTCTATAAAAATAACATTGCAAAGTTTTTACTATAAATAGCATTGGAAATGATTTTTACTATAAAAATGCATTGGACAATGATTTATACTATAAAATGCATTGATCAGATGATTTTGTACTATAAAAATGCAGTTGGACATACAATGATGTTTACTATAAAATGCATTGGAAATGATTTTTATATAAATGCATTGAAATGATTTGTTATTTATGAAAAATGTCTTGACAATGATTTTACTGCTAAAAATGGCATTGGAAATGATTTTTCTTATAAAAATGCATTGGTACAATGAATTTTTATATAAAGAAGCTTGGACAAGTGATTTTAGTATAAATTACAATTGTAAATGATTTTTACAATAACAATGCATTGGAAAATGATTTTTTACTCTAAAAATGCATTGGACATGATTTTTACTATAAAAATGCATTTGAAAAGATTTTCTATAAAATCATTTGCAATGATTTTTTACTATAAAAGCATTGCATTGGAATGTTTTTAACTATAAAAAGTGCATTGGACAATGAATTTTTACTATAAAAATGCATTGGGACAATGATCTTGTAACTAATAAAAATGGCATTGGAAATGATTTGTTACTAATAAATGCATTGGAATGATTTTTATTATGAAAAATGCATTGGACAATGATGTTATTATAAAAATGCATTGGGACAATGATTTTTACTCAAAAATGCATTGGAAATGATTTTGTACTATAAAATAGCATTGGACAATGATTTTACTCATAAAAATGCATTGGACAATGATTTTTTAAGTATAAAATTACAGGTGTAAATATTTTTTTACAATAAAAATGCATTGAATATTTTTACTCTAAAAGCATTGGACATGATTTTACTATAAAAAGCATTTGAAATGATTTTTATTATAAAAATACATGCAAATGATTTTTAACTATAAAAATGCATTGGAAATGATTTTTACTATAAAAATGCATTGGACAATGATTTTATATAAAAATGCATTGGAAATGATTTTGTAACTATAAAAATGCATTGGACAATGATTTTTACTATAAAAATGCATGAAATTGATTTTTATTATAAAAATGCATTGGAATGAATTTTTATTATAAAAATGCATTGGACAATGATTTTTACTCTAAATAATGCATTGAAATGATTTTTACTATCAATGCTTGGGACAATGCATTTTTACTATAAAAATGCATCTGGACAATGATTTAGTATAAAATTACATTGTATGATTTTTACAATAAAAATGCATTGGAAATGATTTTTACTCAAAATGCATTGGAAATAGATTTACTATAAAAGGCATTTGATATGATTTTTTACTATAAAAAATACATTTGCAGAATGTATTTTACTATAAAAAATGCATTGGAAAGATTTTTACTATAAAAATGCTTGGGACAATGATTTTTACGTATAAAAATGCATTGGGAAATGAGTTGTACTATAAAAATGCATTGGACAGATGCATTTTACTATATAAAATGCATTGGATATGATTTTTTATTATAAAAATGCATTGGAAAATGAATTTTTATATATAACAAAATGCACTTGGACAAATGAATTTTACTCTAAAATGCATGGAAATATTTTACTAATAAAAATGTCTATTGGAACAATGATTTTTTAACTAAAAATGCATTGGACACAGATTTTAGTATAAAATACATTGAAATGATTTACTATACTAAAATGCATTTGATAAGATTCTTTACAATAAAATGCATTGGAAATGATTTTTAACCTCTAAAATGCATTGGACATGATTTTACTCAATAAAATATGCATTTGAAAATGATTTTTACTATAAAAATACATTGCAAAGATTTTACATAAAAGAAGTGCATGGAATGCATTTTTACTATAAAAAAAGGCATTGGAATGATTTTTACTATAGCAGAAAGGCAATTGAAGATGTTTGGTACTATAAAATCATTGGACAATGATTTTTACTAAAAAATGCATTGAAATGATTTTTATTATAAATGAATGCATTGGACAAATGATTTTTTACCTCTAAAGTAATTGCATTGAAAATGATATTTTACTATAAAATGCATTGAAATATGATTTTTTACTATGAAATGCATTGAAAATGATTTTTAAACTATAAAAATGCATTGAAATGAATTTTACTATAAAATTGATGGAAATGAATTTACATAAATGCAAAATTGGAAATGATTTGTACTAATAAAAAATGCATTGGAAATGATTTTAGATATAAAATGCATTGAAAAGGATTTTGTTACTGATAAAATTGCATTGGACAATGATTTTTACTATAAAAATGCATTGGAAATGATTTATAATAAAAATGCATTGCGAATAATTTCTAATAAAAATGCTTTGACAAATCCATTAAACATTAAAAATGTGCTACAAATTAAAAGAAAACAAGAATATTAGATTTAAACCATATCGGTAGATAGAATAGATAGATAGACTATGAACAACTAAATAGATAGAATAGATAGGATTTATGTTTGGGTAAAATCTTTGGTTTCCCGGTCTTTCCGGTGCTCTATATAAACCATGTCAATCCATGTTTATTCTTTCATGAAAAGATCTGCGGACTAGCTTGCTAACCATTAATACTGGAATTGAATCATTGCTACTAACTATATGCCATTACTCCCAGGTCGACTCCGACCGTAGATTACGAATCTGCATTAAAATTAACGACCAGCTCAATTCATTCAGCACAGCCAGCCTAAAAGGACCACAATGGATGTACGAATCGCTTCCAAAGCCTTTCCGCGATTTGAAAGGGTAATGCACCCCCCCCACATCTTGTCTTCCCACGACCCCCAACCCCCATTTGATATGTACTCCCTACGTATGATCACTTTATACCACCCAACCGGACAACAAATTAACAACGCATCTTAGCCACTAAATTACACTTGCTTATCCTGCTCCTAACATTCAAAAGCCACCCCCCACCCTCCGCAAAGAAGAGGGGAGGTCGGTGTTGGTATAACGACAGAGAAGGTAACAAGCGGTAGAGGAAGTCGTTTTGATTATATCGTTTTATAGTCATTTTATGGACGCGAAAGAGATTTGAAAGCTTATCATACTGCGAGCCCCTGGTGCAATGAGGCGGAACTAGGCCGGAGGACGAGGGCCAAAATACTGTCGCCCGGATTAACCACCTTGGCTACGCTCACTGCCTTTCCTACCCAACCTCGCCGGGTGGAGAGGCTAAGTCTTATTATTTGTTGAAAAGCAAGAGAAAAAACTGAAGAAGACAAAAAAGAAAAAGAAAGAAAAGTACCCGGGGTATCTTATTCGGTTCGTAATAATAACATACGATTAGATAATTGAAATAGATCCGAGATTATAGACCAAGAGAGGTAAGGGTACCCCCCGCCCAAGGGTAGAAGTCATGTCGTTTAGCGGTAGAGCCAGTCAGACGCGTTGCAGTCAGGCCACATAGGTCGCAACACCTCTAGATGTGATGAGCCGCTAAAAAAAAACAAAAAAAAAAACAAGAAAAACTAGTTGTAAATCCATTGTTTAAGTGGTCACCCTATTTAATGCAACTTGGATAAATATTTTAACTATATAAATACATTGAGAAATATTATTTTACACAAAATTGTATAGAAAATGATTTTTACTATGAAAAATGCATTGGAAAATGATTTTTACTATAAATTGCTATAGAAAATGATTTTTAAAACTAATAAAATGCATTGGGCAATGATTTTTACTATAAAATACATTAGAATTATTTATTTCTACAAAATTGTAATGGAAAATGATTTTACTATAAAAATGCATTGAAACTTATTTTACTATAAATATTGTATGAAAATGATTTTTACTATAAAAATGTTGGAAATGATTTTACTATAAAATGCATTGGAAATGATTTTTACTATAAAATGAATGGGAAATGAAGTTTTAACTATAAAAATACATTGCAATCGATTTTTTATATAAAGATGAATTGGGAAAGTGATTTTGACTATAAATGGCAATTGCGAATGATTTTACTAATAAAAAGCATTGGAAGGAATTTTTAACTATAAATGCATTTGGAAATGATTTACTTATCAATGAATTGGAATGATTTTGTACTAAAAATGCATTGCCGAATGTTTCTATAAAAATGCATTGCGAATGATTTTTCTATAAAAATGCATTTGGAAATGATTTTTACTATACAAAATGCATTGGACAAATCAATTAAACATTAAAAATATGCTACAAGTGTAAAAGAAAACAAATAATAAAAATTAGATAAACAATAATCGATAGATAGATAGATTACAACAGACTAAAATATTATAAGCTTTATTCGGACTATTGTCTCCATTTTCATTGTTATCTGTACAAACGTTTCGTCCGATATACCCCCGGCTTCTTCGCAGTATTTTCTTGTCGGATCGGGAATTCCTTCTTTTCGAACTCGGGAACTTTTCCTTGTCGATTCGGGAGCTCATCGGAAGCGTTAATATCGGTCGAAATTTGTACAAAAACAATGAAGATGGGGACAATAGTCCGAATAACGCAAATAATACAATCTCAGCCTCATCTCACAATTCAGAGAAATAGACAGAAATAGATAAATAGATATGATAGATTTATGTTTGTAAAATCCTGTTTACAGGGGTCTTTCCGTTGCTCCAATGTACACCATCGTCCAATTCCATGTCCATTTTTCTGACAGTTCCTTGTTGAGACGTTTTTCAAACCAAATCACATCTTACCCGACGCAATATTCTTACACCTACGATTGCAGACGGATTATCCCAATTTAAATTTTGCCTTATTTTGTGTCTACGTTTTGTATATCCGTTGTAATAGCCATTCAGCTGTAACTAATCCGATCCTGTCCGTTTTTATTGAATATTCTCGAAAGATTTGTTTGATTGGGAAAATATCTTTTATAGAATAATAATTAAAATAAAATAAAAAAGAATGATCAGACACACAGACATTAAGCCACGCACACACACATACGCTTACATTTACGATAGACACACAAAGCACGCGCAACACAACACTTACACACACAACACACACATAAGCAAGCACCCCAACCAACACATACACACACAGAATTTTGGAAGACCCAAGACAGAACGAATCTAGCAGCCGCTAGGACAACTTCAATTCCAGTAATTCTCTGAGGATGGGAATTTCTTCCCGAAATATTGAGAAATAAAATGCAGGTTAACAAAAAACATCATGTTACCTTCTTTTTCTTTACACTCGCATTGTGACAGCCTTCACCAAACCAACCAACAATCTTTTATTAAGTTTAAGAATTCCTTTTTTTTTTTACTGATTCGTGTCTTTTACTGTTTTGTTTAAATTGGAGATTAAACCATTTTGTATTTCTGTTTTGTTTTCTAATCTTTAGGATAGATTTGTTCTGTTGTTTCCTTCATTACAAAACAAGATTTGAATGTTTCGGCCCACCGCTTCAAATCGCGTTCATATTTTATTTTTGAGGTTTATGGAAGACGAAACTCTGTAATACTGTTATTTAAAATGTTTGTATTATTAGAATTTTAATCATTATCTTCCCAGGACTCTCCTGAGTATTCTAGCCGATGTCTACTATCTAAAATATTAAATGAAAAAATTCCATGCTGTTCATTTAAATTTTATTTTTATTATCTTCACGAATATAAATCAATTCTATATTATTTTTGCTCAAAAAAACAATCCCTGGTGATATTTAATGTGCTATATATATTTACTGTTGTTAATTGTTTTATTTTCCAAGTTTCCTCGGACATACAGATACACACAACTGTCCTTTATATATGTATAGAAACACAAAGCCCTGGTGATATTTAATGTTATATATAATTTACTTTGTGTTATTTGTTTTATTTTCCAAGTTTCCTCGGACATACAGATATCACACAACTGTCCTTTATATATGTATAGAAACACAAGCCCTGGTGATATTTAATGTGTATATATATTTACTTTGTTGTTAATTGTTTATTTTCCAAAAGTTCCTCCGGACATACAGATACACACAACTGTCCTTTATATATGTATAGGAAAACACAAGCCCTGGTGATATTTAATTGTATATATATTTACTTTTGTTGTTAATTGTTTTATTTTCCAAGTTTCCTCCGGACATACAATATACACACAACTGCCCTTTATATATGTATAGAAAAACCAAGCCCTGGTGATATTTAATGTGTAATATATTTACTTTGTTGTTAATGTTTTACATTTTCCAAGTTTCCTCGGGACATACAGATACACACAACTGCCTTTATATATGTATAGAAAACACAAGCCCTGTGATATTTAATGTGTATATATATTACTTTGTTGTTAATTGTTTTATTTTCCAAGTTTCCTCGGACATACAGATACACACAAACTGCCCTTTATATATGGATAGAAAACCAAGCCCTGGTGATATTTAATGTGTATATATATTTACTTTGTTGTTATTGTTTTATTTCCAAGTTTCCTACGGATATTCATAATACACACGACTGCCCTTTATATATGTACTAGAAGCGGCTACTCGGTATCGTCTGGGTAGGGCGGAGCAAACAATTCAGTCTCGCAGATCATTATTACTGAATCACAAATAGATCCTGCAGAAGCCCCATTAAAATCGCGCAGGAAAAAAAGAATACCTTGCGTTGTTCTAATTTAGTTCTAAGTGACAGTATCTCTGGATCCTGAGTTCAATCCTGAGTAGAGACAGTTAGAGAATAATTAACACAACTCCAAACCCCAGCTATGGTTAGCAGAATGAGAACAGATATCCCGGTGGACTGAATAAAGGGTTAGGTTCAAAGTTTCCGTGATGGCTCCCGATTACGACAAGAAAGCTCCCGAGTTCGAAAAGAATGTTCCCGAGTCGAGAAGGTTCCGAGTCGGACAAGAAATTCGTGAAGAAGGCCGGAGGGCATATCGGCCGAAACGTTGTAAAATAACAGTGAAGATGAGGACAATAGTCCGAATAAAGCTAATATATTAGCTGTTCGTATATCTATCTATCTATCTATCTATCGATATTGTTTAATCTAATAATTTGTTTTCTTTTACAACTTGTAGCACCATTTGTAATGTTTAATGGATTTGTCCAATGCATTTAAGTAAAAACATTGTCCAAGCATTTTATATAAAAATCATTGTCCAATGCATTTTATAGTAAAAATCATTGTCCAATTGCATTTTATAGTAAAATCATTGTCCAATGCATTTTATAGTAGTCGCAAAAAGTAAAAATCATTGTCCAAATTGCATTTTATATAAAAATCATGGTCCCAATGCATTTTTATAGTAAAAATCATTGTCCAATTTCATTTTTATAGTTAAAATCATTGTCCAATGCATTTTTTATAGTAAAAATCATTTCCAATGCATTTCATAGGAAAATCATTGTCCAATGCATTTTTATAGTAAAAATCATTGTCCAATGCATTTTCATAATAAAAATCATTGTCCAATGCATTTTCATAGTTAAAAAAAAATCATTGCAATGCATTTTATAGTAAAAACAATTTCCAATGCATTTCATAGGAAATAATCATTGTCCAAGTGCATTTTATAGTAAAAAATCATTGTCCAATGCATTTTCATTAGTAAAAATATTTCCAATGCATTTTCATAGTAAAAACATGTCCAATGCATTTTCATAGTAAAAATCATTGTCCAATGCATTTTAAAGTAATAATCATTTTCCAATGCATTTTTATAGTAAAACATGTCCAAGCATTTTATAGGTAATGATCATGTCCAATGCATTTTATAGTAAAAATCATTGTCCATGCGTTTATAGTAAAAATCATTGTCCAATGCATTTTCATAGTAAAAATCATTGTCCAATGCATTTTCATAGTAAAATCATTGTCCAATGCATTTCAATATTAAATATCATTGTCCAAGCATTTTCATAGTTAAAATCATTGTCCAATGCATTTTCATAGTTAAAATCAGTGTCCAATGCATTTTCATAGTTAAAATCATTGTCAATGATTTTCATAGTAAAAAAAATGCCATTTTTTCATAGTAAAAATCATTGTCCAATTTATTTTTATAGTAAAAATCATTGTCTCAATGCATTTTTAATAGTAAAAATCATTGTCCAATGCATTTTTATAGTAAAAAAATCATTGTCCAATGTATTTTTATAGTTAATAAATCATTGTCCAATGCATAACGCAGATATTACCTTCCTTTTTTTAGCTCAAATATTCTTTTGTATCACCAAGGAATATTCGCCTGTAGTTCAAATATGTTTTCTTTAATGTCTGAAATAAAAGAAAATAAGTTTTTTTTTTCTTCAATCTGATGAACTTTTACATTTCAAAATCGGGTAATGTGTAATTAGATATGAAGTCCAATCCGCTATAAAAAAAAATAAGAAAAAAATAAATTCAGACCTTTCTAACCCCAAATCCCCATGAAGTAGGACCGTGTAGCCTCAAATTCCTGGGGAGATCTGATATATAGATACGGCCAACGGCATAGACAAACAATAGAGGGGGTGACTTTTGCTAGATATCATCAACATAAAGAGGCAATAAAACTCCGTATACAGGCAAACCACACACCAGAGACAATATATATATATATATATTATATATATATATAAATAATATATATATATAATATAATATATATATATATATATATGAGCTTAAACAAACAAATGCGTTTATTTTATATGGCTTTAAAGCCGACAATTTTGGGGAGGATATGTGCTTAATTGAAGTCATACCTAATATTTGAAAATTAATTAGTTAATAATTAATGAATTTAGGCGGCATATATTTTCAAATGTAAGGCTAAAAAATCGAGAAAATGACAATCCCTGAATTAATATATATATATATATATATATATATATATATATATATATTATTAAAATTTTTTACTTGAAGGCACTTACAACGCATGTATCGCATAAAATCCGATACTTTTTCTTATAGAAAATGAACTTGACAAGTGTAATCCCAGTAAAGGATGGCTATTTCTGTCGGAGGGAATCGTTATATATACCGCTGATGAGACTTAATAAAGTCGAAACAGTCTGTTACGGTATTCTACACATCGAGCCATCCTTTACGGGATTGACACTTGTCAGTTTCATTTCTATAAGAAAAGTATTGAATTTTATGCGATACATGCGTTGTAAGTGCCTTCAAGTAAAACATTTATAAAGTACTTATCGCACGTTTCTAGAAAAATGAACTTGACATGTGTAATCCCAGTAAAGGATGGCTCGATGTGTAGAATACCGTACAGACTGTTTCGACTTTATTAAGTCTCATCAGCGGTATATACTAACGATTTCCCTCCGACAGAAATAGCCATCCTTTACTGGGATTACACTTGTCAAGTTCATTTTCTATAAGAAAAAGTATCGAATTTATGCGATACATGCGTTGTAAGTGCCTTCAAGTAAAAAATTTATAATATATATATATATATATATATATATATATATATATATAATGTACATTCAGGGATTGTCATTTTCTCGATTTGTTTAGCCTTACATTTGAAAATATATGCCCGCCTAAATTCATTAATTATTAACTAATTAATTTTCAAATATTAGGTATGACTTCAATTAAGCACATATCCTCCCCAAAATTGTCGGCTTAAAGCCATATAAAAATAAACGCATTTGTTTGTTTACTTAAGCTCATATATATATAATATATATAATATATATATATATATATATTATATATAATATATATATATATATATTGTCTTCTGTGTGTGTGTTTGCCTGTATACGGAGTTTTATTGCCTCTTTATTGTGATGTATATCTAGCATAAAAGTCACCCCCTCTGATTGTTTGTCTATGCCGTTGGCCGTATCTATATATCAGATCTCCCCAGGAATTTGAGGCCTACACGGTCCTACTTCATGGGGATTTGGGGTTAGAAAGGTCTGAATTTATTTTTTTCTTATTTTTTTTTATAGCGGATTGGACTTCATATCTAATTACACATTACCGATTTATGAATGTAAAAGTTCATCAGATTGAAGAAGAAAAAAAAACTTTATTTTCTTTTATTTCAGACATTAAAGAAAAACATATTTGAACTACAGGCGAATATTCCTTGGTGATACAAAAGATATATTTGAGCTAAAAAAAGGAAGGTAATATCTGCGTTATGCATTGGACAATGATTTTTACTATAAAAATACATTGGACAATGATTTTTATTATGAAAATGCATTGGACAATGATTTTAACTATGAAAATGCATTGGACAATGATTTTTACTATAAAAATGCATTGGACAATGATTTTTACTATAAAAATGCATTGGACAATGATTTTTACTATAAAAATACATTGGACAATGATTTTTACTAAATGCATGGACAGATTTTTACTATGAAAATGCATTGGACAATGATTTTAACTATGAAAAGCATTGGACAAATGATTTTAACTAGAAAATGCATTGGACAATGATTTAACTATGAAAATGCATTGGACAATGATTTTAACTATG
The DNA here is from genome assembly GCA_023376005.1 of Doryteuthis pealeii. Classification (NCBI taxonomy): domain Eukaryota; kingdom Metazoa; phylum Mollusca; class Cephalopoda; order Myopsida; family Loliginidae; genus Doryteuthis; species Doryteuthis pealeii. The sequence continues at coordinate 32,779,158 of CM042177.1, read as the reverse complement.
AAAATGCATTGGACAATTTTTACTATGAAAATGCATTGGACAATGATTTTTACTATGAAAATGCATTGGACAATGATTTTTACTATAAAAATGCATTGGACAATGATTTTTACTAAAAATGCATTGACAATGATTTTTTACTATAAATGCATTGGACAATGATTTTTACTATGAAATGCATGCATTGACAATGATTTTTATATGAAAATGCATTGGACAATGATTTTTACTATGAAATGCATTGGAAATGATTTTTACTATAAAATGCATTGGAAATGATTTTTACTATAAAAATGCATTGGACAATGATTTTTCCTATGAAAATGCATTGGAAATGATTTTGTACTATAAAAATGCATTGGACAATGATTTTTTTTTTAACTATGAAAAATGCATTGGACAATGATTTTTTATGAAAATGCATTGACAATGATTTTAATAAAAATGCATTGGACAATGATTTTTCCTATGAAAATGCATTGGAATGTTTTTACTATAAAAATGCATTGGACAATGATTTTAACTATAAAAATGAATTGGACAATGATTTTTACTATAAAAAATGCATGGACAATGATTTACTATAAAATGCATTGGACAATGATTTTAATAAAATGCATTGGACAATGATTTTTACTATAAAATGCATTGGACAATGATTTTACTATAAAATGCATTGGACAATGATTTTACTATAAAAATGCATTGGACATGATTTTTACTATAAATGCATTGGACAATGATTTTTACTATAAAATGCATTGGACAATCCATTAACATTACAAATGTGCTACAAGTGTAAAAGAAAACAATAATATTAGATTAAAACATATCGATAGATAGATAGATAGATAGATAGATACGAACAGACTAAAATATTATTAGCTTTATTCGGACTATTGTCCTCATCTTCACTGTTATTTGTACAACGTTTCGGCCGATATACCTCCGGCCTTCTTCACGAATTTCTTGTCCGACTCGGGAACCTTCTCGGACTCGGGAACATTCTTTTCGAACTCGGGAGCTTTCTTGTCGTAATCGGGAGCCATCACGGAACTTTGAACCTAACCCTTTATTCAGTCCACCGGGGTATCCTGTTCTCATTCTGCTAACCATAGCTGGGGTTGGAGTTGTGTTAATTATTTCTCTAACTGTCTCTACTCAGGATTGAACTCAGGATCCAGAGATTACTGTCACTTAGAACTAATTAGAACAACGCAAGGTATTCTTTTTTCCTGCGGATTTTAATGGGGCATTCTGCAAGGATCTAATTTGTGATTCAGTAATAATGGATCTGCGAGACTGAATTGTTTGCTCCGCCCTACCCAGACGATACCGAGTAGCCGCTTCTAGTACATATATAAAGGGCAGTCGTGTGTATATGAATATCCGTAGGAAACTTGGAAAATAAAACAATTAACAACAAAGTAATATATATACACATTAAATATCACCAGGGCTGGGTTTTCTATCCATATATAAAGGGCAGTTGTGTGTATCTGTATGTCCGGAGGAAACTTGGAAAATAAAACAATTAACAACAAAGTAAATATATATACACATTAATATCACCAGGGCTTGTGTTTTCTATACATATATAAAGGACAGTTGTGTGTATCTGTATGTCCGGAGGAAACTTGGAAAATAAAACAATTAACAACAAAAGTAAATATATATACACATTAAATATCACCAGGGCTTGGTTTTTCTATACATATATAAAGGGCAGTTGTGTGTATATGTATGTCCGGAGGAAACTTGGAAATAAAACAATTAACAACAAAGTAAATATATATACACATTAAATATCACCAGGGCTTGTGTTTCTATACATATATAAAGGACAGTTGTGTGTATCTGTATGTCCGGAGGAAACTTGGAAAATAAAACAATTAACAACAAAGTAAATATATATACACATTAAATATCACCAGGGCTTGTGTTTCTATACATATATAAAGGACAGTTGTGTGTATCTGTATGTCCGGAGGAAACTTGGAAAATAAAAAACAATTAACAACAAAGTAAATATATATACACATTAAATATCACCAGGGCTTGTGTTTTCTATACATATATAAAGGACAGTTGTGTGTATCTGTATGTCCTGAGGAAACTTGGAAAATAAAACAATTAACAACAAAGTAAATATATATACACATTAAATATCACCAGGGATTGTTTTTTGAGCAAAAATAATATAGAATTGATTTATATTCGTGAAGATAATTAAAAAATAAAATTTAAATGATAACAGCATGGAATTTTTTTCATTTAATATTTTAGATAGTAGACATCGGCTAGAATACTCAGGAGAGTCCTGGAGAGATAATTGATTAAAATTCTAATAATACAAACATTTTTAAATAAACAGTATTACAGAGTTTGTCTTCCATCAAACCTCAAAAATAAAATATGAACGCGATTTGAAAGCAGGTGGGCCGAAACATTCAAATCTTGTTTTGTAATGAAGAAAACAACAGAACAAATCTATCCTAAAGATTGAGAAAACAAAAACAGAAATACAAAATGGTTTAATCTCCCAATTTAACAAAACAGTAAAAGACACGAATCGGTAAAAAAAAAAAGGAATTCTTAAACTTAATAAAAGATTTGTTGGTTGGTTTTGAAGGCTGTCACAATGCGAGTGTAAAGAAAAAAGAAGGTAACTATGATGTTTTTTGTTAACCTGTCATTTATTTCTCAATATTTCGGGAAGAAATTCCCATCCTCAGAAGAATACTGGAATTGAAGTTGTCCTAGCGGCTGCTAGATTCGTTCTGTCTTGGGTCTTCCAAATTCTGTGTGTGTATGTGTATGGTTGGGGTGCTTGCTTATGTGTGTGTTTGTGTGTGTAAGTGTGTGTGTGCGCGTGCTTGTGTGTGTAAATGTAAGCGTATGTGTGTGTGCGTGGTGCTTATGTCTGTGTGTCTGATCATTTCTTTTTATTTTATTTTAATTATTATTCCTTAATAAAAGATATTTTCCCAAATCAAACAAATCTTTCGAGAATATTCAATAAAAACGGACAGGATCGGATTAGTTACAGCTGAATGGATAATCTACAACGGATTATACAAAACATAGACACAAAATAATGAGCAAAGATTTAAATATGGGATAATCCGTCTGCAATCGTAGGTGTAAGAATATGCGTCGGGTAGATGTGTTTGGTTAAAAACGTTCTCAAACAAGGAACTGTCAGAAAAATGGACATGGAATTGACATGGTTTACATTGGAGCAACGGAAAGACCCTGTAAACAAGGATTTTACAAACATAAATCTATCTATCTATTTATCTATTTTAGTCTATTTCTCTGAATGTTTGAGATGAGGCTTGAAGATTAGTATTATTGGCGTTATTCGGACTATTGTCCCCATCTTCATTGTTATTTGTACAACATTTCGACCGATATACCCTCCGATGGCTCCCGAATACGACAAGAAAGTTCCCGAGTTCGAAAAAGAAGGTTCCCGAGTCCGACAAGAAAATACTCGAAGAAGGCCGGTGGGTATATCGGCCGAAACGTTGTACAGATAACAATGAAAATGGAGACAATAGTCCGAATAAAGCTTATAATATTTTAGTCTGTTCGTATCTATCTATCTATCGATATTTTTTAATCTAATATTATTTGTTTTCTTTACACTTGTAGCATATTTTTAATGTTTAATGGATTTGTCCAATGCATTTTATAGTAAAAATCATTTCCAATGCATTTTTTATAGTAAAAATCATTCGCAATGCATTTTTATAGTAAAAATCATTCGCAATGCATTTTTTATAGTACAAAATCATTTCCAATTCATTTTATAGTAAAAATCATTTCCAATGCATTTTATAGTAAAAATCATTTCCAATGCATTTTTATAGTAAAAATCATTCGCAATGCATTTTTATAGTACAAAATCATTTCCAATTCATTTTATAGTAAAAATCATTTGCAATGTATTTTTATAGTAAAAATCATTTCCAATTCATTTTATAGTAAAAATCATTTCCAATGCATTTTTATAGTAAAAATCATTTCCAATACATTTTTATAGTAAAAATCATTTTCTATACAATTTTATAGTAAAAATCATTTCCAATGCATTTTTATAGTAAAAATCATTTTCTATACAATTTTGTAGTAAATAAATAATTTCTAATGTATTTTTATAGTAAAAATCATTGCCCAATGCATTTTTATAGTAAAAATCATTTTCTATACAATTTTATAGTAAAAATCATTTCCAATGCATTTTATAGTAAAATCATTTTCTATACAATTTTGTAGTAAATAAATAATTTCTAATGTATTTTTATAGTAAAAATTAATTTCCAATGCATTAAATGGGTGACCACTTAAACAATGGATTTACAAATCTAGTTTTTTCTTTGTTTTTTTTTTTTTGTTTTTTTTTAGCCATACAATGGGAAAATTTCGACCTATGTTTGAACTGCAACGCGTCTGACTGGCTCTCCGCTAAACGACATGACTTCTACCCTTGGGGGGGGGGTACCCTTACCTCTCTTGGATCTATATATCTCGATACTATTTCAATTCTAATCGTGTAATTATTACGAACGCGTAATAATGATACCCCGGGTACCTTTTTCTTTCTTTTTCTTTTTTTCTTCTTATTTTTTCTCTTCTTTTCAACAAATAATAAGAATCTAGCCTCTCCACCCGGCGGGTGGTAGGAAAGGCAGTGAAGCGTAGCCAAGGGTGGTTACAATCCGGCGCAGTATTTTGCCTCGTCCTCCGGCCTAGTTCCGCCTCATTGCACCAGGGGGCGTCGCAGTATGATAAAGTCTTTCAAATTCTCTTTTCGCGTCCATAAAATGACTATAAAACCATATAAATCAAAACCGACTTCCTCTACCGCTTGTTAACCCTTCTCTGTCGTATACCAACACCCGACCTCCCCTCTTCTTTTGCCGGAGGGTGGGGGTGGCTTTTGAATCGTTAGCGAGCATGATAAGATAAGTGTAATTTAAGTGGCTAAGTATTCGTTTGTAATTTGTTTTCACGGTTGGGTGGTATAAAGTGATCAATACGTAGGAGTACATATCAAAATGGGGGTTTGGGGGTCGGGGAAGACAAGTGTGGGGGGGGGTGCAATTACCCTTTCAAATCGCGGAAAGGCTTTGAAGACGATTCGTACATCATTGTGGTCATTTTAGGCTGGCTGATGCTGAATGATATTGAGCTGGTCGTTAATTTAATGCAAGATTTCGTATCTACGGGTCGGAGTCGACCTGGGAGTAATGGCAATAGAGTTAAGTAGCAATGAATCATTCCAGTATTTAATGGTTAGCAAGCTAGTCTCGCAGATCTTTTCAATGAAAGAATAAACATGGATTTGACATGGTTTATATAGGAGCAACGGAAAGACCCGGGAAACAAAGATTTTACAAACATAAATCTATCTATCTATCTATTTTAGTCTGTTCATATCTATCTATCTATCTATCTATCGATATTGTTTTAATCTAATATTATTTGTTTTCTTTTACACTTGTAGCACATTTTTAATGTTTAATGGATTTGTCCAAAGCATTTTATAGTAAAAATTATTCGCAATGCATTTTTATTATAAAAGTCATTTCCAATGCATTTTTATAGTAAAAATCATTGTCCAATGCATTTTTATAGTAAAAATCCTTTTCAATGCATTTTTATAGTAAAAATCATTTCCAATGCATTTTTATAGTACAAAATCATTTCCAATGCATTTTTATAGTAAAAATCATTTCCAATGCATTTTTATAGTAAAAATCATTTCCAATGCATTTTTATAGTAAAAATCATTTTCAATGCATTTTCATAGTAAAAATCATTTTCAATGCATTTTTATAGTAAAAATCATTTTCAATGCATTTTTAGAGTAAAAATCATTGTCCAATGCATTTTTATAATAAAAATCATTTCCAATGCATTTTTATAGTAAAAATCATTGTCCAATGCATTTTTATAGTACAAAATCATTTCCAATGCATTCTTATAGTAAAAATCATTTTCCAATGCATTTTATATTTCCAATGCATTTTTATAGTAAAAACATTTGCAATGTATTTTTATAGTAAAAATCATTTCAAATGCATTTTTATAGTAAAAATCATGTCCAATGCATTTTTAGAGTAAAAATCATTTCCAATGCATTTTTATTGTAAAAATCCTTATCAAATGCATTTTTATAGTAAAAATCATTTCCAATGTATTTTATACTAAAAATCATTGTCCAATGCATTTTTATAGTAAAAATCATTGTCCAATGCATTTTATAGTAAAAATCATTTCCAATGCATTTTTAGAGTAAAAAAATCATTGTCCAATGCATTTTCATTTTTTTTATAATAAAAATCATTTCCAATGCATTTTATAATAAAAATATTGTCAATGCATTTTTATAGTACAAAATCATTTCAATGCATTATAGTAAAAATCATTGTCCAATGCATTTTTATAGTAAAAATCATTTCCAATGCATTTTTATAGTAAAAATCATTTGCAATGTATTTTTATCATTCAAATGCATTTTTAAAATCATGTCCAATGCATTTTTAGAGTAAAAAATCATTTCCAATGCATTTTTATTGTAAAAATCATTACAATGTAATTTTATACTAAAAATCATTGTCCAATGCATTTTTATAGTAAAAATCATTGTCCAATGCATTTTTATAGTAAAAATCATTTCCAATGCATTTTTATAGTAAAAATCATTTGCAATGTATTTTTATAGTAAAAATCATTTCAAATGCATTTTTATAGTAAAAATCATGTCCAATGCATTTTTAGAGTAAAAATCATTTCCAATGCATTTTTATTGTAAAAATCATTTACAATGTAATTTTATACTAAAAAATCATTGTCCAATGCATTTTTATAGTAAAAATCATTGTCCAATGCATTTTTTATAGTAAAAATCATTTCCAATGCATTTTTAGAGTAAAAATCATTGTCCAATGCATTTTATAATAAAAATCATTGTCCAATGCATTTTATATTAAAAATCATTTCAATGCATTTTTATAGTAAAAATCATTGTCCAATGCATTTTATAGTACAAATCATTTCCAATGCATTTTATAGTAAAAATCATTGTCCAATGCATTTTTATAGTAAAAATCATTTCCAATGCATTTTTATAAAATCATTTGCAATATTTTTATAGTAAAAATCATTCCAATGCATTTTTATAGTAAAAATCATGTCCAATGCATTTTTAGAGTAAAAATCATTTCCAATGCATTTTTATTGTAAAAATCATTTACAATGTAATTTTATACTAAAAATCATTGTCCAATGCATTTTTATAGTAAAAATCATTGTCCAATGCATTTTTATAGTAAAAATCATTTCCAATGCATTTTTAGAGTAAAAATCATTGTCCAATGCATTTTTATAATAAAAATCATTTCCAATGCATTTTTATAATAAAAATCATTTCCAATGCATTTTTATAGTAAAAATCATTGTCCAATGCATTTTTATAGTACAAATCATTGTCCAATGCATTTTTATAGTAAAAATCATTTCCAATGCATTTTTATAGTAAAAATCATTGCAATGTATTTTTATAGTAAAAATCATTTCAAATGCATTTTATAGTAAAAATCATTTCCAATGCATTTTTATAGTAAAAATCATTCGCAATGCATTTTTTATTTTTTTATTTTTTTATTATTATTATCTATTTATTATTATTATTATTACTACTGAATAGCAAGTTTGATGCTTGCTGGGTTGCCCATATTCGCGACCTTATGTCACATCCTAGCCTTGGCGAATGATTTTGGTAAAAAGAACGTCCCATCTTGGTGTAATGGTTAGCAAGCTAGTCTCGTAGATCATATATTACTGGAGAGTGAGTTCGATCCTTGCTGGATGCCTCATACTTGCGACTTAGTGTCACATCCTAACCATGCCAAATGGGTTTGGTATCCAAGGGCATCCCATTGTAGTGTAATAATTAGCAAGCTAGTCTCGCAGATCCATTTATACTGAATACTGAGTTTGACCCTTGCTAGATGCCCCATACTTGCGACTTAGTGTCAAAACCTACGCGTGGGGAATGGGTATCAGCAATATGTAAAATGATATCTATTATAAAATGCATTGGAAATTATTTTTTATTATAAAAATGCATTGGACAATGATTTTTACTATAAAAATGCATTTGAAATGATTTTTACAATAAAAATGCATTGGAAATGATTTTTACTTAAAAATGCATTGGACAATGATTTTTACTATAAAAATGCATTGGACAATGATTTTTACTATAAAAATGCATTGGACAATGATTTTTACTATAAAATGCATTGGACTATGAAAATGCATTGGACAATGATTTTTACTATAAAATGCATTGGACAATGATTTTTACTACAAATATGCATAGGACAATGATTTTTACTATAAAAATACATCGGAGATGATTTTACAATAAAAATGCATTAAAAATGATTTTTACTATAAAAATGCATTTTTTCCATGATTTTATTTTTATTTAGACCTCAATTTTTAATAAAAATGTTTTACATTAATAATGATTTTGGCCATGCAATTGTATATTGATATTAAAAATTTGATTTTAATAAATATGTGATTAGTATTATTGATTTCTAATTGTTTGGTTTCATATTAATGAATATGAGCAAAAATCTTGGGGATAAATCTTAAAAGAAATCCATTAACAAGAAGAAATAACTGTAATTTCATTCTTTACTTTTATTTTAACTAAATAGTTAAATTAGGAAAATTTAGCAATGAAAGACGAAAGCGATGGAAAAGTAAGTTTCAGTTATTCTATTTTTCGATTATACCCCCCTCCGTTTAAATCTTTTTATCTGCATTCTTATTTAGTTTCATTAACCTTACTAATTTAATATGACATTTTATTATATCATTTTTTAACTTAAATACTTGTACTCCGAGGGTCCATATATTTGGTTTTGCTTTGTTTTACGGCATATCAACCTCAGTGGGTCATTTAATGCCGATAAAGTTTTGAAATAAATCAATTCTTAATGGATAATACAATTTTTTTTATAAATACATTTTTCTAATTAACCCATAGATGGGACCCTAACAAGTACTACCACTCCGGGTCAGAGTGGACCAGGGAGCAATGGTGATGAAGGGGTGCTCCACATTCCCCAAACCTACAAAACTGGAACCTCACCATCAGATAGAGTTTAACATCATTCCCATGACATGTAGACCCTCAGCCACTGCTCTCTAGCACCCATATGATAAAAAGAGGTTGGGGCTTGCCATAAGGCCAATAGGATTGGGAAAATCATATAGGTGCTAGGGCTTTACGTGATCAGCCGATTGATCTTAGGGGGCCTCTCCGACCGCCCGTCTAGCCCAAGATAGGGCCAAAGTGGAGTATTGAAAGTCATGAATTGTTCATCTACCTGGGTTCCAGCCTTAAGCATCACGGGTCGCCACCCACGGCCAACAGGTGGCCCCATTGGGAGAGTCTTAACGGTGCATTCTAGCCCCAGTCGACAGGGCAGTCCACATATTTACTGGTATGTATAACAATATAGGGATTTATAAAAATCCTTGTGTGAGTATATATGTTTGTACCTACAATATCATACCGTATGGTTATACAGTGAGATTTCGAAGATCCCAAGTGGAATCATCCCTTACTAACAGTCATTTGGATACCTTACATTTATATATATATATATATATATATATATATATAATATAATTTGGGAGAATATGTGTTTAATTGAAGTCATACCTAATTTTGAAAATTAATTAGTTGATAATTAATGAATTAGGCGGGCATATATGTTCAAATGTAAGGTTGACAAATCGAGAAAAAGTCAATCTTTGTATGTACATTTCGGCTTATTATGCCTCATCAGCAGAGTTATAGACAGGAAATTGCTCTGTGTGTGATTCGAACCCAGTTGACACGTACCTATATTGTAATAAATTTGCTCTACTAACGTATTGAGCACTTTGTATTTGTTATATAGCTGACTTACTTTCCTGAATTTTGCATCAACTAACCATCGTGACCATATTCACCGGTAAGTCACCTTTTCCAATATATATAATATATATATATATATATATATATAATAGTCATCCACAGACACGTGTCTCTTCAGTGTGGCTAGGCATTTGTAAGCTATCAACAACCGGGATTGAAATCCGATCGGTTCAGCATCAGTCGGACAGCTTAACTGCTAGGCTATCGTCACCTACAGAATGCGAAGGTGATTTTAACTGTTTTAATACACTCATCTGTATATATGTAAAGGCCGCCATCATAGAGTGCTCTATCCCTTATATAGGATATATATATATATATATATATATATATATATATATATATATATATATATATATATATATAATATAAGGCTGTCCATATCTATCTATATATATATATATATAAAAGTCACCGGGGTGGCCTAAAGTCGATATCAGCTAATCAGCGAAGGTGAGTATCCCCTTTTTACTAGTGCTAGACCAAGGAGATTGTTTTTGCATATGAGGTGGAGTGCCACACATACCGTCAGCTCCTTACTTTAGAGCACAGATACCTGTGCTACTCATACGCTGAATTGCCGAGGGCCGGTATCGAACTAGAAACCTTGTGGTTTCTAGCCGAACGCTGTACCGATTGAGCTAAGCCATATATATATATTCATGTGTTGTGTGTGTGTGTCTGTTAGTGTGTGTGTGTGTGTGTGTATCTGTTAGTGTGTGTGTGTGTGTGTGTTAATGTGTTAGTGTGTGTGTGTGTGTGTGTCTGTAATGTGTGTGTGTGTAGTGTGTTAGTGTGTCTATGTCTGTCTGTCTGTTAGTGTGTGTGTGTGTGTTGTGTGTAGAGTGTGTGTGTGTGTGTTGTGTGTATCTGTTAGTGTGTGTGTGTGTGTTAATTGTTGTGTGTGTGTGTGTGTGTGTGGGTCTGTCTGTTAGTGTGTTAGTGTGTGTGTGTGTGTCTGTCTGTTAGTGTGTTAGTGTGTGTGTGTGTAGTGTGTGTGTGTGTGTGTGTGTGTATCTTTAGTGTGTGTGTGTGTGTTAATGTGTTAGTGTGTGTGTGTGTGTGTCTGTTAGTGTGTGTGTGTGTGTGTGTCTGTCTGTTAGTGTGTTAGTGTGTGTGTGTGTGTGTGTGTGTGTGTGTGTGTGTCTGTCTGTTAGTGTGTAGTGTGTGTGTGTGTGTGTGTGTCTGTCTGTAGTGTGTAGTGTGTGTGTGTGTGTGTGTGTGTGTGTGTGTGTGTGTCTGTCTGTCTGTTAGTGTGTTAGTGTGTGTGTGTGTGTGTGTGTTAGTGTGTGTGTGTGTGTGTGTGTGTCTGTGTAGTGTGTTAGTGTGTGTGTGTGTGGTGTTCTGTGTCTGTGGTGTGTTAGTGTGTGTGTGTGTGTGTGTGTGTGTGTGTCTGTCTTAGTGTTTAGTGTGTGTGTGTGTGTGTGTGTCTGTGTGTGTGTGTGTTTGTGTGTGTGTCTGTCTGTAGTGTGTTTGTGTGTGTGTGTGTGTGGCTGTGTCTGTTAGTGTGTTAGTGTGTGTGTGTGTGTGTGTGTGTGTCTGTCTGTTAGTGTGTTAGTGTGTGTGTGTGTGTGTGTGTCTGTCTGTTAGTGTGTTAGTGTGTGTGTGTGTGTGTGTCTGTGTGTCTGTTAGTGTGTTAGTGTGTGTGTGTGTGTGTGTCTGTCTGTTAGTTGTTATGTGTTAGTGTGTGTGTGTGTGTGTGTG
>CM042177.1:32734942-32764942 GCA_023376005.1 Doryteuthis pealeii | reverse complement strand
TTTTTATAGATGACAGGAGATGAAAATCTTTTTAGTTGTGAAACTGTATTTGATCAGCGTTATATATATATATAATTTCGCTTTTGCCCTCCCTTAATAATCGACATGGATTCTTTAATATATCACCGTTTCTAGCTAAAATAGTTTTAAATAACTACAAAATACCAGGCTTCATTTAATTATTTAGTAATCATTCCCACTTTGTTCCCTTTGTTCTCTTAAAAAATCAGTCCATTAATACTTTTTCTCGTCTTTTGCATCTCTTCGAGTTGCGTCACGCGTCACGCGTCATGGCATCTTCGCATGTGTGGATCGCGACTTGCCTTTCAAAAATAAAACGCTGATCAAATACAGTTACATAACTAAAAAGATTTTCATCTCCTGTCACATATAAAAACATCCATCATTTTCTTCATCCCAAGATACATCCTGATGAAGGTTCAATGTAACCGAAATGTTTAAACATCGATAATTAAATTCATCATATTTTCGGAACACTTGTTTTTTCAAATTTTCTTTATATATATATATATATATATATATATATATTAAATATATATGTATACATGTATATATGTGTATATATTCATATCAAATATCTATGTATACATATATATATGTGTGTATATCTCTTATTATAATGGAGATTGTGTGTTTTTCTGTCTGTAACCGAAACTATATTACTACTTATATCATAATTCCCTTAGTTATTGATATCACATTCTCCATGATTGTATTTTTATTTTAAACTCAATTATTAATAAAATTGCTTTACATTATTAATACTGTTAACCATATCAACATACTAACAACATGCAATTATATTTATATATACAACAAAATAGCAGTTTACAGTGTGAATGGGAAGGCTAATTTGCATATTGATATTAAAAATGTGATTTTAATAAATATGTGCTTAGTATTATTGATTTCTAATTGTTTGGTTTTATCTTAATGAATATGAGCAAAAATCTCTTCAATGAATCTTAAATTAAATCCATTAACAAGAAAAAATTACTGTCATTTTATTCTTTACTTCCCCTTTTAACTAAATACGTAAATTAGAAAAATTAACAATGAAAGACGAGAGTGATGGAAGAGTAAATTTCAGTCGTTCTATTTTTCGATTATACTCCCCTCTGTTTCAAATCATTTTATCTGCATTCTTATTTAGTTTCATTAGCCTTTCTAATTTAATATAATATTTTATTACATTAAAACTTAAATACTTGCACCCGGAGGGTGCATATATTTGCTAGTATATATAAATATATAGATAGATATTAAATATATATGTATATTATATATATATATATATATATATATATATATATATATCAAATCTCTCTCTCTCTCTCTATATATATATATATATATATATATATATATATATGATTTTATATGAAAATGGTGACTTACCGGTGAAATTGGTCACAATGGTTAGTTGATACAAGTTTCAAAATAAGGCAGCGATATAACAAATATAAAGTGCTCAATACGTTAGTAGAGCACATTTATTATCATAATGGTACACAGTAATAACAGTAATAAACAATTATACAAGGTGTGTCAAAAAAGTATCAAGATTTTTTGTACTCTTTGACACACCTTGTATTCTTGAGAAAATAACGTTCCATTCATTATTCCTTTCTATGTTGGTAAATACAGCTTCAATCACGATACTTTTTTGACACACACACACACACACACACACACACACACACACACACACACACACACACACACTACCGGTTTCGATTTCTGTCGGAGGGAAATCGTTAGTATACATCGCTGATGAGACTTAATAAAGTTGAAACAGTCTGTACGATGTTCTATGCGCGTGCCGCACGATCGCTTGCCGAGGTTCGCTTGTCATGATTATTTTCTATAATTATCGAATTTTATATGATATACGCATTGTAATTTCCTTCAAGCAAAATATAAATAATAATATATACTTTATTCTACAATGCTTCTAAAGACAAACATCCAAAATCTTATTTCCTTCGCCGAAGAGCATAAGGCCTAGTTTGTTGTTATCCACTCAACGTCCATGTACCTCATATGGCAGAGGCGTATCATTATCATTGACAGGTTAATTTCGCATGGATTCTGCAGTGCGTATCGGTTGGCAGAGCGGTAAAGTCTCTGACTCTGTCTGCTGGACTCCCGCTTTCGATTTCTGTCGGAGGGAAATCGTTAGTATACATCGCTGATGAGACTTAATAAAGTTGAAACAGTCTGTACGATGTTCTACGCGCGTGCCGCACGATCGCTTGCCGGGGTTCGCTTGTCATGATTATTTTCTATAATTGTCGAATTTTATACGATATACGCATTGTAATTGCCTTCAAGCAAAATATAAATAATATATATATATATATATTATATATATATAAGATTTTGGGATGTTTGTTTATTTTTAGAAGCATTGTTGATAAAGTATATATATTAATATTTACTAGCAAATATATGCACCCTCCGGGTGCAGGTATTTAAGTTTTAATGTAATAAAATATTATGTTAACTTAGAAAGGCTAATGAAACTAAATAAGAACACAGATAAAAAGATTTGAAACAGAGTGCAAGTATTTAAGTTTTAATGTAATAAAATATTATGTTAATTTAGAAAGGCTAATGAACTAAATAAGATGCCAATAAAAAGATTTGAAACAGAGGGGGAACAACTAAAACTGGCTTTTTTCTTCACTCCCGTCTTTCATTGGTAAATTTTCATAATTTAACTATTTAGTTAAGTAAGGAAGTAAACAATAGAATTATTGTTAATATTGTTAATGGATTTAAAATTTATTGGTGAAATTTTTGCTCATATTCATTAAGATAAAACCAAACAATTAGAAATCAATAATATTAAGCATATATTTATTAAAATCACATTTTTTATATCAATATGCATATTAGCCTTCCCATTCACACTGCAAACCACTATATTTTGTATATATAAATACGATTGCATGTTATTAGTATGTAGATCTGGCCAACGCCAGGGGTCCAGTGGCTTCGGCCCTGGATCTTTACGAGTTAATAGCGTCGATCCCAGGGGGCCATCCCCCCAGGCAACACTGCCCCCTTGATTTAAAGGGACAGGGCTGGGTTTATTGCCCAGTGCCTGAGGCGCCCCCCTTGAGGGGGAATGCCGACGGGATCGACGCAATTTTTCACCTGCCACCCCATGAGTCTCAGCTTGTGGGTGGTCCCACATAAATAGGGCCTTTGTGCCTGACCCGTACAAGTGGGGTACGAGGAAAATATCATGTAGATATGGTCAACAGTATTAATAATGTAAAACAATTTTATTAATAATTGAGGTTTAAATATAAATAAAATCATGGAGAATATGATGTAAATAACTATGTGAATTGTGACTCGATTAGTAATGTAGTTTCGGTTACAGACAGAAAAACACACAATTTCCATTATAATAAGATATTTTTGCTTGAAGGCAATTACAATGCGCATATCGCATAAAATTTTATGCGATATGCGCATTGTAATTGCCTTCAAGCAAAATATAATATATATATATATATATATATAACTTTGAAACTTTTGACTTTTGAGTTTCTGGTCGAAATGAATTTATCATAGTTAAATGACGGTTTAAGTTTTTCTTTCTTTGAAAGTTAAATACTGCTCTGTATATAAATAATTTTATTACTTATTATACATTGAGCTCTCTTAAGGATTTCTAAAAATCCTAGCATGTGTCTATAAGTTTGCACCTACAAGAACATACATATATATATATATATATATATATATATATATATATATATATATTATATATGTATATATATATATATATATATATATATGTACGGAATATTTTTACATTTTTCTATTATTATTATTTAATTTCATTTGTTTATTTAATAATAATAATAATAATAATAATAATAATAATAATAATAATAATAATAGTTTGAATCGTGTACACATAGATAAATGACCGAAAACATGTGTAAGTGATATTGATTAAATTCATCTTTTATTATCCATTCTGTACTTTCTTTTCTTTATTCATTCATCCTCATATATATATATATATATATATATATATATATATATATAAGTAAAAATATAACAAAAGACTTAGAGATTTTGCTTTATAGTCTATTTCAGGGAGCTTAGACAAAGTGTCTAACTCTCCCGATTCATCAGATGCGAATCTGATGAGTCGGGAGAGTTCGACAATTTGTCTAAGCTTCCTGAAATAAACTATAATGCAAAATCTCTAAGTCTTTTGTTATATTTTTACTTATAAATTTGCTTTGTGACTCTAACAATAAGAGTACACATTGAGCTCTGCAAACTGCGACAGGTTTTTAAAAAAATCCTATGTCGTAAGGAAGATTTCTTCTCTGGACTTTTGGATTTATATATACTAGCAAATATATGCACCCTCCGGGTGCAAGTATTTAAGTTTAAATGTAATAAAATATTAGATTAAATCAGAAAGGCTAATGAAACTAATTAAGAATTCAGATAAAAAGATTTGAAACGGAGGGGGTATAATCGGAAAATAGAACAACTGAAAGTTGCTCTTTTATCACTTCCGTTTTTCAATACTAAATTTTCCTAATTTAACTATTTAGTTAAAATAGGAAGTAAAGAATAAAATTACAGTTATTTCATCTTGTTAATGAATTTCTTTCAGGATTTATTGAAGAGATTTTTACTCATATTCATTAAGATAAAACCAAACAATTAGAAATCAATAATACCAATCACATTTTTATTAAAATCAGTTTTTTTAATATCAATATGCAAATTAGCTTTACGTTTACACTGAAAACTGGTATTTTGTTGTATATATAAATACAATTGCATGTTATTAGTATTTAGGTAAGGCCAACAGTATTAATAATGTCAAACAGTTTTATTATTAATTGAGGTTTAAATAGAAATAGAATCATGGAGAATATGACGTAAATAACTAAGGGAATTGTGACTTGAGTAGTAATGTAGTTTCGGTTACAGACAGAAAAACACACAATCTCCATTATAATAATATATATATATATATATTATATATATATAGGTTGTGTCAAAAAGTATCAAGATTTTTTTGTACTTGACACACCTTGTATTCTGAAAAAGAATTAACGTTCCATTCATTATTCATTGGTAAATACAGCTTCAATCTCGATACTTTTATGACACACCTTATATATAAGAACACACACACACGCTCTCTCTCTCTCTCTCTCTCTCTCTCTCTCTCTCGCTTTCTCTCTCTCTCACACACACACACACACACATGCACACACACATGCACACACACACGCGTTACGGACGGGTTGGGTATATAAGAACAGTGACATAAGATTGTAAGTTTGGGGTAAATTCGAATTCTTTCTTAATGTTTACAGAAACCGAATGACGGAACGAATCGAAGAGGATGGTTGGCAAGAAAAACTAAATTGGCTAGAAATACTCGGCACGGACGCACGCACATGCCTTTTCCCGTGTAAGGATACACATTCACCCCCCACCGCCACTGCCAACCACCCCCACCACCCCAGTCGCGTACGAAGCCGAACAGACACACTTATGGCATGGTATGACATGCAGACTCTCCGAGTCGGTTCTGCATTGAGAAATTCTTTTCATAGTCGAGTCGGTACCGACTGCACACATCTAAAACGTTTTACTTATCTGACACAAGACTGACATGTACTGCCACCTAGCGGACGTTGCATAAGTGTGCACACGCCATATATAATATATATATATATATATATATATATATATATATATATATGTGTGTGTGTGTGTGAATAAAGGGCAGTTGTGTGTATCTGTATGTCCGGAGGAAACTTTGAAAATAAAATAGTTAACGACAAAGTAAATATCATCATCATCATCATCATGTCGCGCTTGCAGCACGGATATCCATGACAATCTCTCGCCAACCCTCCCTATCACTCATTGCACCTGGGAGGTCCTCTGCTGAGCATATAGCATCCTCGCATAGCTGGTCAATGTAGGTCCTTGCTGGGCGCCCCACACTTGCATGTCCATGTGTTGGCTTCCACAGGAGAACGTCGCTTATGAGCTCGTCCTTGCTTCTCCAACAGTGTCCTGCATGCCTTGTCCGTCTCACTCGGATAGTTTGAGAGAGGGGGGCAGGTGACTGTACAGCTGTCTCTTCGTGGGGTGCTGCTTCCACGATTTGTTCAAGACTGCACGTAGCATTCTTGTGCAGCTTCCATCTAGCTTATTTTCAAGACGCTTCGTTAGGGTCCAAGTGGTGCAGCCATATAGCAGCACCGATATAACCACAGCCTGGAAAAACTGTCGCTTCAGCTTGTCAGGGAGATCAGACCTCCATATGACTGACAATTTGTTTGTGGCCGACCATGCCTTTGCTATTCGTGTGTTAACATCTCTCTCTGTGGATGAGATATTACTACCTAGGTACGTGAATTGTTCTACAGGCTTGAGAGGCGTGCCGTTGAGTGTTGAGATGTTTCCTTTCTTTTTGAAACTCATGAACTCTGTTTTACTGGAGTTCACATAGAGGCCGATATTTTCTGCCGCCTCCTCCAAGCTGTGTAACAGTGACTCAGCTTGTGTCGGTGTATCTGCAAGGAGTGCAAGGTCGTCAGTATACACATTAAATATCACCAGGGCTTGGTTCTTGAGCAAAAATAATAGAGATTTCATTCATATGAAGATTTATATTGAAGATAATTAAAAAAATAAAATTCAAATGATAACAGCATGGATATTTCTTTTTTCATTTAATATTTTAGATAGTAGACATTAACATTTCTTTTCAGAGTAGCTGGATCAATGCAAGGTCTATTTTTTTTACATAGGGATTTGTATGGGATACTATCCACGAGGATTCAACTCACGATTCAATAATAATGGATCTGCAGGACTAACTTAAAAATCACCGTCTACCCAGGCGATATCGGGTAGCCGTGCTAGTATATAGATGTATAGGTGCCTATTTTTTTTCTATAAAGATAAAAGCCTGAATAATTATATCGGAAAATTTTTATAAGTTTCAATGTGAGAGCTTTTTAGTAAAAAAAACCATGAATACAAAATTCTGCTAAAAAATATCAACAAAGAAATTGAACCTGTGGTAAAAACAAAAAGAAAAAACGGACTGTTTTACCATAAAATAAGTTTGTTTTAATATCTATCAATAATGGAGATTCGCTTCCTGCTTTTGTCTGTAACAAAATCTACGTCACTGTTTACGTCACATTACCTAAAATCGTCATAATATAGTATAAATACACTCAAAATTTGAACATGCAACATTAGACAGTCCTCCTCGTTGTTTTTTAAAACAAGTTTTAATAAATACATGACTGGTATTATATATCTATATATAGTTTGTTTTATTTTAATATATATTTAAAGTTTACATTTCAAATTATTTTATTTTTAAATCCTTTAATGAATTTGAGGATTTTACTTACTTAGGGTACAAACTCGCTGACATTGAATTTTTTACTCCTACCCCTCAGGCAATATGTTTCAAAAATCAATTTTTAAATCGCCCGGAGGGTGTTTTTTTATTTTGCTAGTTATTTATAAAAGCAAATTATTCGCCGAGTTTGTTTGTCATGATTATTTTCAATAATTATCGGATTTTATACAATATACGCATTGTAATCGCCTTCAAAAAATATAAATAATAATATACTTAATTTAACAATGCTTCACAAAACAAATTATCAAATTCTATTATCCTTATGCCAGAACGAGGCCTAATTTGCGATTCTCTCAACGTTCACTGTACTAAGTTCTGTATAGTAGTGGCGTGTTTATCATTGACAGGTTGATTTGGCGTGTTTCGTGTGTGGCGTGCCGGTGGCCCAGGTGTAGAGTCTCTGACACTGCATGTTGGGTTTTCCGGTTCGATCTCTGTCGAAGGGAGATCGTAGGTATACACTGCTTATGAGACCTAATAAGATTGAAATAGCTGTACGGTGTTCCACATGTCGCACGCGTTATTCGCCGAGTTCGCCTGTCATAATTATTTTCAATAATTATCGAATTTTATTCGCATTGTAATTTCTTTCAAAAATCTTATTATAATGGAGATTGTATGTTTGTCTGTCTGTAATCGAAACTAATCACTACTCAAGTTACAATTCCCTTAGTTATTGACGTCACATTCACCATGAATTTATTTTTATATAAACCTCAATTATTGATAAAATTGTTTTACATTATTTATACTGTTGACCATATCTACATAGTATTTACCGCGTACCCCACTTGTACGGGTCAGGCACAAAGTCCTATTAACGTGGACCACCACAAGCCGAGGCTCATGGAGTGGCAGGTGAATGCGTCGATCCGTCGGCATCTCCCCTCAGGGGGCGCCTCAGGCACTAGCAAATAACGCGTGCGACATGTGGAACACCGTACAGCTATTTTCAATCTTAATTAGGTCTCATAGCAGTGTATACCTACGATCTCCCTTCGACAGAGATCGAACCGGAAAACCAACATGCAGTGTCAAGACTCAACACCTGGGCCACCGGCACGCCACACCGAAACACGCAAATAACCTGTCATGATAAAAGCACTACTATACAGAAACTTAGTAACAGTGACCGTTGAGAGATCGCAAATTAGGCCTCGTTCTGGCGCACACACGCACACACACACTTGATAATTTGTTTTGTGAAGCATTGTTAAATTAAGTAATTTTATTTATATTTTTGAAAGGCATTACCATGCGTATATTGTATAAAATCCGATAATTATTCTGAAAATAATCATGAACAAACAAACTCGGCGAATAATTTGCTTTTATAATAACTAGCAAAATAAAAAACACCCTCCGGGCGATTTAAAAATTGATTTTTGAACATATTGCCTGAGGGGTAGGAGTAAAAAATTAATGTCAGCGAGTTTGTACCTAAGTAAGTAAAATCCTCAAATTCATTAAAGGTTTAAAATAAAATATTTGAAATTAAACTTTAAAATATATATTAAAAATAAAACAAACTATATTAGATATATAATACCGTCCATGTAATTTATTAAAACTTGTTTTAAAAACAACGAGGAGGACTGTCTAATGTTGCATGTCAAATTTTGAGTGTATTATACTATATATGACGATTTTAGGTAATGTGACGTAAAACAGTGACGTAGATTTTGTTACAGACAAAAGCAGGAAGCGAATCTCCATTATTGAATGATATTAAAACAAACTTATTTTATGGTAAAACAGTCCGTTTTTTTCTTTTTGTTTTACCACAGGTTCAATTTCCTTTTGATATTTTTTAGCGAATTTTTGTATCATAGGTTTTTTTTAACTAAAAAGCTCTCACATTGAAACTTATAAAATTTTCCGATATAATTATGTCAGGCTTTTATCTTATAGAAAAAAAAATAGGCACCATACATCTATATACTTAGCACGGCAACCCGATATCGCCTGGTAGACGTGATTTTTAAAGTTAGTCCTGCAGATCCATTATTATTGAATCGTGAGTTGAATCCTCGTGGATAGTATCCCATACCAAATCCCTATGTAAAAAATAGACCTTGCATTGAATCCAGCTACTTCCTGGAAAAGAAATGTTATGTCTACTATCTAAAATATTAATGAAAAAAGAAAATATCCATGCTGTTATCATTTGAAATTTTATTTTTTTAAATTATCTTCAATATAATCTTCATATGAATGAAATCTCTATTTTTTTGCCTCAGAAACCCAAGCCGCTTCGGTGATATTTAATGATGATACTGACGACCTGACTCCTTCGCAAGATACACCGCACAGCTGAGTCATGTTACCACTTGGAGGAGGCGGCAGAAATCGGCCTCCTATGTGAACTCCAGTAAAACAGACGTTCATGAGTTTCAAAAAAGAAGGAAACCTTCAACACTCCAACGGCACGCCTCTCAAGCTGTAGAACAATTCACGTACCTAGGTAGTAATATCTCATCCACAGAGAGATGTTCACACACGAAATAGCAAAGGCATAGGTCGGCCACAAACAATTGTCAGTCATATGGAGGTCTGATCTCCCTGACAAGCTGAAGCGACAGTTCTTCCAGGCTGTGGTTATGATCGGTGCTTGCTATATGGCGCCCACTTGGACCCTAACGAAGCGTCTTGAAATAAGCTAGATGGAAGCTCCAAGAATGCTACGTGCAGTCTTGAACAAATCGTGGAAAGCAGCACCCCACGAGAGACAGCTGTACAGTACCTGCCCCTCTCTCAAACTATCGCGAGTGAGACGGACAAGGCATGCAGGACACTGTTGGAGAAGCAAGGACGAGCTCATAAGCGACGTTCTCCTGTGGAAGCCAACCACTGGACATGCAAGTGTGGGGCGCCCAGCAAGACCTACATTGACCAGCTATGCGAGGATGCTTATATGCTCGCAGAGGACCTCCCAGGTGCAATGAGTGATAGGGAGGGTTGGCGAGAGATTGTCAGGATATCCGTGCCTGCAAGCGCGAACATGATGATGATGATGATGAATATTTACTTTGTCGTTAACTATTTATTTTCAAAGTTTCACCGGACATACAGATACACACAACTGGCCCTTTATTCACACACCGGAACACACTAATATATATATTATATATAGTATATATTTATATAATATATGGCGTGTGCACACTTATGCAACGTCCGCTAGGTGGCAGTACATGTCAGTCTTGTGTAAGATAAGTAAAAAACGTTTTAGATGTGTGCAGTCGTGTACCGACTCGACTATGAAAAGAAATTTCTTCAATGCAGAACCGACCTCGGAGAGTCTGCATGTCATAACCATGCCATAAGTGTGTCTGTTCGGCTTTCGCTACGCGACTGGGGTGGTGGGGGGTGGTTGGCAGTGGCGGTGGGGGGTGAATGTGTAATCCTTACACGGAAAACGGCAGTTGCGTGCTCCGTGCCGAGTATTTCTAGCAATTAGTTTTTCTTTGCCACCATCCTCTTCGATTCGTTCCGTCATTCGGTTTCTGTAAACATTAAGAAGAATCTCGAATTTTTACCCCAAACTTCAATCTTAGTCATGTTCTTATATACCCAACCCGTCCGTAACGCTGGTGTGTGGCATGTGTGTGTGCATTGTGGGTGTGTGTTGTGTGTGGAGGAGAGAAAGCGAGAGAGAGAGAGAGAGAGAGAGAGAGAGGAGAGCGTGTGTGTGTGTTCCTTATATATAAGGTGTGTCATAAAAAGTATCGAGATTGAAGCTGTATTTACCAAATGAATAATGAATGGAAAGTTTTAATTCTTTTTCCCCAGAATACAAGGTGTGTCAAGTACAAAAATCTGATACTTTTTTTGACACAACCTATATATAATATATATATAATTATATATATATCTTATTAATAATGAGATTGTGTGTTTTTCTGTCTGTAAACGAAAACTACTTACTCTTCAAGTAACAATTCCTTAGTTATTTACGTCATATTCTTCCATGATTCTATTTCTATTTAAACCTCATTAATATAAAACTGTTTGACATTATTAATACTGTTGGCCTTACCAAATACAATAACATGCAATTGTATTTTATATATACAACAAATTACCATCTTTAGTGTAACGTAAAGCTAATTTGCATTAATTGATATTAAAAACTGATTTTAATAAAAATGTGATTGGTATTATTGATTTTCTAAATTGTTTGGTTTAATCTTAATGAATTGAAGTAAAAAATCTCTTCCAATAAATCTGAAAGAATTCATTAACAAGATGAAATAACTGTAATTTTTATTCTTTACTTCCTATTTTAATAAAATAGTAATTAGGAAAATTTAGTAATTGAAAAACGGAAGTGATAAAAGAGCAACTTTCAGTTGTTCTATTTTCCGATTATAACCCCCCGTTTCAAATTTTTTATCTAATTCTAAATTAGTTTTCATTTAGTCCTTTCTGATTTAATTCTAATATTTATACATTTAAACTTAAATACTTGCACCCGGAGGGTGCATATATTTTTGCTAGTATATATAAATCCAAAAAGTCCAGAGAAAGAAATCTTCCTTACGACATTAGGATTTTTTTAAAAACCTGTCGCAGTTTGCAGAGCTCAATGTGGTACTCTTATTGTTAGAGTCACAAAGCAAATTTATAAAAGTAAAAATATAACAAAAGACTTAGAGATTTTGCATTATAGTTTATTTCAGGAAAAGCTTACAAATTGTCGAACTCTCACCGACTCATCAGATTCGCATCTGATGAATCGGGAGAGTTAGACACTTTGTCTAAAGCTCCCTGAAAAGGAAGACTATAAAGCAAAATCTCTAAGTCTTTGTTATATTTTTACTTATATATATAATATTATATATATATATATATAATTATGAGGAGGAATGAATAAGAAAAGAAAAAGTACAGAATGGATAATAAAAGATAATTTAATCATATACCTTACACCATGTGTTATCGGTCATTTTATCTATAGTGTACACGATTCAAACTATTATTATTATTATTATATTATTTTAATTATATATTATATTATTAAATAAAACAAATGAAATGAACTAATAATAAATGAAAAATGTAAAAATATTCCGTACATAATATATATATTATATAATAATATATATATATATATATATATACAATATATATATATATATAATGTATATATTATATATATATATAATATATATGTATGTTTTGTAGGTGCAAACTTATAGCCACATGCTAGGATTAGAAATCCTTAAGAGACTCATGTATATAAGTAATAAATTATTTATATACAGAGCAGTATTTACTTTCAAAAGAAAGAAAAACTTAAACCGTCATTTACATGATAAATATCTTTCGACCAAGAAACTCAAATAAGTCAAAAAGTTTCAAAGTTACATATATATATATATATAATATATTTTTGCTTGAAGGCAATTACAATGCCATATCGCATAAAATTTTAATGCGATATGCGCATTGTAATTGCCTTCAAGCAAAATATCTTATTATAATGGAAATTGTGTGTTTTTCTGTCTGTAACCGAAACTAATACTAACGAGTTCACAATTCACATAGTTATTTTACAATCAGTATTCCTCCATGGATTTTATTTATATTTAAACCTCAATTATTAATAAAATTGTTTTACAATTATAATAACTGTTGACCAATCTACATGATAATTTTCCCTCGTACCCCACTTGTACGGGTCAGGCAACAAAGGCCCTATTTATGTGGACCACCCAAGCTGAGACTCATGGGGTGGCAGGTGAAAAATTGCGTCGATCCCGTCGGCATTCCCCTCAAGGGGGGCGCCTCAGGCACTGGGCAATAAACCCAAGCCCTGTCCCTTTAAATCAAGGGGGCAGGTGTTGCCTGGGGAATGGCCCCCTGGATCGACGCTATTAACTCGTAACAGATCCAGGGCCCGAAGCACTGACCCCTGGCGTTGGCCAGATCTACATACTGAATAAACATGCAATCGTATTTATATATACATATAGTGGTTTGGCAGTGTGAATGGAAGGCTAAATATGCATATTGATATAAAAAATGTGATTTTAATAAAATTATGCCTTATATTATTGATTTCTAATTGTTTGGTTTTATCTTAAATGAATATGAGCAAAATTCACCATATTTATCCATAACAATATTACATAATCTTTGTTTACTTCCTTACTTAACTAAATAGTTAAATTATGAAAAATTTACCATGAAAGACGGAGTGAAGAAAAAGCCGTTTTAGTTGTTCCCCCTCTGTTCTCTCCATTTTATGGCATCTTATTTAGTTTTCATTAGCCTATTCTAAATTAAAATATATTTTTTAATTACTTTACTGCCACTCTGTTTCAAATCTTTTCTGTGTTCTTATTTAGTTTTCATTAGCCTTTCTAAAGTTCTTTTTTTTACATTAACTAAATACTGCACCCGGAGGGGTCAATATATTTGCTAGTAAATATTAAATATATATACCTTTATCCAAAATGCTTCAAAAAATACACATCCCAAATCTTATATATATATACTCTATATATATATATATTATTTATATTTCTTGAAGGCAATTACAATGCCGTATATCGTATAAAATTCGACAATTATAGAAAATAATCATGACAGGCGAACCCCGGCAAGCGATCGTGCGGCACGCGCGTAGAACATCGTACAGACTGTTTCAACTTTATTAAGTCCTCATCACGATGTATACTAAGATTCCTCCGACAGAATGGAAAGCGGGATCCGCAGAACAGAGTCAGAGATTTACCGCTCTGCCAACCGATACGCCTGCAGAATCCCATGGAATTACCTGTCAATGATAATGAATACGCCTTGGCAATATGAGGTACATGGACGTTGAGTGGATTAACACAAACTAGGCTTATGGCTCTTCGGCGAGGAATAAGATTTTGGATGTTTGTCTTTAGAACATTGTAAGAATAAAGTTAATATTATTATTTTATTTTGCTTGAAGGAAATTACAATGCGTATATCTAATAAAATTCGATAATTAAGAAATAAATCATGACAAAGCGAAACCTCGCAAGCGATTCTGCGGCACGCGCATAAACATCGTACAGACTGTTCAACTTATTAAGTCTTCATCAAAGCGATGTATACTAACGATTTTCCCTCCGACAGAATCGAAACCGGTGTTTGTGTGTGTGTGTGTGTGTTGTGTGTGTGTGTGTGTGTGTGTGTGTGTGTGTGTCAAAAAAGTATCGTGATTGAAGCTGTATTTTACCAACATAGAAAGGGAATAATTGAATGGAACGTTTATTTTCCAAGAATACAAGGGTGGTCAAAGAGTACAAAACTTGATACTTTTTTGACACACCTTGTATAATTGTTTATTACTGTTATTACTGTGTACCATTATGATAATAAATGTGCTCTACTAACGTATTGAGCACTTTTATAATTTGTTATATCGCTGCCTTATTTTGAAACTTGTATCAACTAACCATTGTGACCAATTTTCACCGGTAAGTCACCATTTTCATAATAAAATCATATATAATAATATATA
Organism: Doryteuthis pealeii; assembly: GCA_023376005.1. Lineage (NCBI taxonomy): Eukaryota > Metazoa > Mollusca > Cephalopoda > Myopsida > Loliginidae > Doryteuthis > Doryteuthis pealeii. Next base: position 32,749,961 of record CM042177.1, on the reverse strand, counting down.
TATATATATATATATATAGAGAGAGGAGAGAGATTGTGATATATATATATATATATATATATATATATATATATATATATATACATATAAATTAATAATCTATCTATTATTTATTATATAACTAGCAAATATATGCACCCTCCGGGTGGCAAGTATTTAAGTTTTAATGTAAATAAAAATATTATATTAAATTAGAAAAGGGCTAATGAAACTAAATAAGAATGCAGATAAAATGATTTGAAACAGAGGGGATATAATCGAAAAAACAATAGAAACGACTGAATTTACTCTTCCATCACTCTCGTTCTTTCATTGTTAATTTTTCTAATTTACGTATTTAGTTAAAAGGGGAAGTAAAGAAAAAATGACAGTAATTTTTTCTTGTTAATGGATTTAATTTAAGATTCATTGAAGAGATTTTTGCTCATATTCATTAAGATAAAACCAAACAATTAAAATCATAATACTAAGCACATATTTATTAAAATCACATTTTTAATTCAATATGCAAATTAGCCTTCCCATTCACACTTAAACTGCTATTTTGTTGTATATATAAATATAATTGCATGTTGTTAGTATGTTGATATGGGTTAACAGTATAATAATGTAAAGCAATTTTATTAAATAATTGAGTTTAAAATAAAAATAAATCATGGAGAATGTGATTCAATAACTAAGGGAATTATGATATAAGTATAATATAGTTTCGGTTACAGACAGAAAACACACATCTCCATTTAATAAGAGATATACAACACATATATATATGTATACATAGATATTTGATATTGAATATATACACATATATTACATGTATACATATATTTAATATATATATATATATATTATATATAATAGAAAATTTGAAAAACAAGTGTTCCGAAAATATGATGAATTTAATTATCGATGTTTAAACATTCGGTTAAACATTGGAACCTTCATCAGGATGTATCTTGGGATGAAGAAAATGATGGATGTTTTTATATGTGACAGGAGATGAAATTTTTTAGTTATTGTAACTGTATTTTGATCAGCGTTTTTATTTTTTAAAGGCAAGTCGCGATCCACACCAATGCGAAGATGCCATGACGCGTGAACGCGTGACGCACTGAAGAGATGCAAAGACGAGAAAAAGTATTAATGGACTGATTTTTTTAGAGAACAAAGGGAACAAAGTGGGAATGATTACTAATATTTAAATGAAGCCTGGTATTTTGTAGTTAATTTAAAACTATTTTTAGCTAGAAACGTGTGATTATATTAAAGAATCCATGGTCGATTATTAGGGAGGGCAAAAGCAAATTATATATATATATAACGCTGATCAAATACAGTTTCACAACTAAAAAGATTTTCATCCTGTCATCTATAAAAACATCCATCATTTTTCTTCACCCCAAGAGACATCCTGATGAAAGGTTTAATGAAACCGAAATGTTTAAACATCGATAATTAAATTCAATCCCATTTTCGGAACACTGGTTTTTTCAAATTTTCTTTATATTTTCGATTTATTTTCCATATTTACTCCATATATATATATATATATAATATATATATATATATATATATATACACATCTCCTATATATAAAGGTATGGAAGCATTCTATGGACGGCCTTTACCATACAAGCGATGTGTTGTATTAAACAGTTAAAATCCCCTTCGCATTCTGTAGGTGATAACAGCCTGGCGGTTAAGGGTGTCTGATTGACACTGAACCGATCGGATTTCAATCCCGGCTGTAGGTAGCTTGCAAATGTCCTAGACACAGTGAACAGACTTGATAAAATCGAAACACGTGTCTGTGGATGACTCTTCTCTCTCTCCTCTCTCTCTCTCTCTCTATATATATATTATATATATATATATATATCATCATGTCGCCTGTTCCACGTATTATCCATGACAATTCTCCCCATCCGTCCCTAGATCGCTCATCATTCTCGGGTTCCTATAGCAGCATCCTTGTAATCCGCACAGAGCTGATCAATGTCGTCTTCGCTGGGTCGGCCACACTGGGCTTGTCCATGTGCTGGGCTTCCACAGGAGGACGTCGCTTATGGTTCGTCCTTGCTTCTCCAGCAGTGTCCGCATGTTCTTGTCCATCTTACTCGAATATTTTTTGTGATATGTGGCAAGGTGGCCGTATAGCTGTTTTCTCGTAGGGTGTTGTTTTTCACGACTTGTTCAGATCACCCGCAGCATTCTTGTTGCAAGGCTCCCATCTAGTTTATTCTAGTCACTTCATTAGGGCCCAGTGGTGCAGCCTTAGCAGCGTACTGACAACGACAACGGCCTGGAAGACTGTCTCTTAACTTGTCTGTGAGATTGGATTTCCATATGACCGATAATTTATTTTATAGCGGCCATGCCTTTCCTATGCATAAAAAGAGTTACATAAATAAAAGATGAGACACATTCATGATGGTACAAGATAATAAAGACAGACATGAGACTAGAGATAGTCCACGCTGTAAAGAACTTACAGTAATGTAAGGGGGCGGAGCCCCAACGACAGGGGTTTGATAAAATCTACCCCATGTGGCTCGTAGTACTGAAACGAGAAAAAGAGGCTGAAAGGGTTATTGAACCGGCGCTTAAATACTCTAGCACCCTAGCGGGCACCACGATGAGTGGTTAGATAAACTACCCCATGTGGCTCGTAGTTACTGAAACAGGAAAAAAAGAGGCTGAAAGGGTTTGAACCCGGCGGCTTAAATACTCTAGCACCCTAGCGGGCACCAAACGAAAGGGCTTAGATAACAATCTACCCCATGTGGCTCGTATTACTGAAACAGGAAAAAAAGAGGCTGAANTTTTTGTCTGAACAAAATCTACGTCACTGCTTACGTCACATTACCCAAATCGTCATAAACATAGAATAAATACACTCAAAATTTGAACATGCAACATTAGACAGTCCCCATTGTTTTTTAAAACAAGTTTTAATAAATACATGACTGGTATTATATATCTATATATAGTTTGTTTTATTTATAATATATATTTAAAGTTACATTTCAAATTATTTTATTTTTAAATCCTTTAATGAATTTAGGATTTTACTTACTTAGGGTACAAACTCGCTGACATTGAATTTTTTATCCTACCCCTCAGGCGATATTTTCAAAAATCAATTTTTAAATCGCCCGGAGGGTGTTTTTTTATTTTGCTAGTTATTTATAAAAGCAAATTATTCGCCGAGTTTGTTTGTCATGATTATTTTCAATAATTTATCTCAATACAATATACGCCATTGTAATCGCCTTCAAAAAATATAAATAAAATAACTTAATTTAACAATGCTTCCAAACACAAATTATCAAATTCTATTATCCTTATGCCAGAACGAGGCCTAATTTGCGATTCTCTCAACGTTCACTGTACTAAGTTCTGTATAGTGTGGCGTGTTTATCATTGACAGGTTGATTGGCGTGTTTTCGTGTAGTGGGCGTGCCGGTGGCAGGGGTGTAGAGTCTCTGACACTGCATGTTGGGTTTCCGGTTCGATCTCTGTCGAAGGAGATCGTAGGTATACACTGCTTATGAGACCTAATAACGATTGAATAATGCTGTACGGTGTTCCACATGTCGCACGCGTTATTCGCTGAGTTCGCTTGTCATAATATTTTCAATAATTATCGAATTTTATCGCATTGTAATTGCTTTCAAAATCTTATTATAATGGAGATTGTATGTTTGTCTGTCTGTAATCGAAACTAATACCACTACTCAAGTCACAATTCCCTTAGTTATTGACGTCACATTCACCATGAGATTTATTTTTATAATTAACCTCAATTATTGATAAAAATTGTTACATTAATTTATACTGTTGACCATATCTACATAGTATTTACGCGTACCCCACTTGTACGGGTCAGGCACAAAGTCCCTATTAACGTGGACCACCCACAAGCCGAAACTCATGGAGGCAGGTGAAAAAATTGCGTCGATCCCGTCGGCTTCCTCAAGGGCGGGCGCCCCTCAGGCACTGGGGCAATAACCCAGCCCTGCCCCTTAAATCAACGGGGGCAGGTGTTGCTGGGGGGATGGCCCCTGGATCGACCGCTATTAACTAGTAAAGATCCAGGGCCGAAGCCATGGACCCCGCGTGGTGGCCAGGATCTACATGATATTTACCGCTACCCCACTTGTACGGGTCAGGCACAAAGTCCCTATTAACGTGGACCACCCACAACCGAAGCTCATGGAGTGGCAGCCGTGAAAAATTGCGTCTATCCCGTCGGCCATTCCCCTCAAGGGGGGCGCCTCAGGCGCTGGCAATAAACCAGCCCTCCTTTAAATCAAGGGGCAGGTGTTGCCTGGGGGGATGGCCCCCTGGGATCGCGCATTAACTCGTAAAAAGGTCCAGGGCCGAATCCACTGGACCCCTGGTGTTGGCCAGGTCACATACTAACAACATACAGTTATATTAATATATACAAAAAAATGCGGTTTACAGTGCGAATGGGAAGGCTAATCTTAGCATACTTGATATTAAAAATTTCATTTTAATAATATGTGCTAAGTATTATTGATTTCTAACTGTTTGGTTTTATTTTAATGAATATAAGCAAAAAATCTCTTCAACGAATTAAATGAATCCATTACAAGAAAAAATAACTGTAATTTTTTCTTTACTTCATCTTTTAACTAAATACTTAAATTAGAAAAATAACAATGGAAAGACGAGAGTAATGGAAGAGTAAGTTTCAGTTGTTCCATTTTATTATATACTCCCTCTGTTCAAATCTTTATTATACTCCCTCTTGTTTCGAATCTTTTTATCTGTATTCTTATTTAGTCATAATCTTTCTAATTTTAATACGATATTTATTACATTAAACTTAAATACCTCTGACCCTACAGAGGTTCATATATATTGCTCAGTATAAATAATAATATACTTTACTTAACAAGCTTCAAAAAGCAAATTATCAATATACTAAGTTTGTTTTTTTTTAAATTAAAAATAACCTGTTATTTGTTTATTAAAAATATAAATATTATATATATATATATATACTATATATATATATGTGTGTGTGTGTGTGTGTATATATATATATGTGTGTGTGTATATATATATATTGCAATTCAAATTATTATGATTATCCATCTGATGAGACTTGATTTTGGGAGCTTTCTTTAAATCAACCTTAGAATATAAAGGCCCCAATTTTTGGTCGAAATAAAATTTATTATGGAATAACGGCGTTCGATTTTTCCTTTGTTTCAAAGATAAATATTGCTCTGTATAATAACTAAAAGATTATTATACATTGAGCTCTTTTTTAGTGATTTAAAGATTCACTGTATTTATACATACTGGATCTACAATAATAATACAGTGTGTCTTAGAATATCACATAGCAGAATCATCACTTACTACCAAGTTTTGGATACCTCCACATCTCTCTCTCTCTCTCTCTCTCTATAATATATATATATATATATATATATGATATATATCTAATATATATATATTATTAATATATATATATTATATATGGCAGTATTTTTTCTTGTAGGATATATTGTTAATAATGCAAGCCATTTTTTGTCTTCAAGTTTTGGCACTTGTTTTTTTGTTTTTCGATTTGCCGGATTATATTTGTAATATCTGGCGAAAATTGGCATGATGTATTGCCATATGTCATTGACCAGTACTTTCCGCCCTCGTGGGCATAATTCAAGGTATTTTGAAACCGTACAAAGCACCGCATATTAGACACAAAAATCCAAACTAAACAGAATAAACTTTGATAATAGTACCAATGTTCTTAAATGCCTATAATTACTTTAACCAATTTATAAAATTATATAATATTAAATGCTAAATAAAAACAATAATAATAACATAATAATTAATAACAACACAACAATAATAACACAACCTATATAAATTATGGGCCGGTGTTAGCTCACGTCGGTAGAAGCGTTTGGCTAGAAACCACAAGGTTCCTAGTTCGATACCACTCTCTCGCCAACTCAGCGTATGAGTTAGCACATTGATCTGTGCGGTAAAGTGAAGGGGCTGATGTAGGTGTGGCGCCCACCTAAGATGCTAAAAAACAATCTCTTTGGTCTAGCGCTGGTGAAAAGGGGATAGACTCCCTCGCTGACTGGCTGATACAGACTTTAGGCGCCCCGTCGACTTTTTATAAATAAAAAAATGGAAAAGCCCATTGTTGTACGGTTTCAAATACCTGAAGATGGCCCACGATAGGGCGGAAAGTACTCGGTCATGACATATGGCAAAATACATTCAGCCAATTTTCGCCAGATATTACAAAAATTAATTCCGGCAATACGAAAAAAAAAAACAAAGGAAAAAACTTGCAGACAAAAAATGGCTGCATTATTAACAATATATATATAATATATATATATATGAAATAAAATGGAAATTAATCCACAGTATGAATAAGATATAATGAAAAACAAACGATGTTTACAACTGAAATAGGCCTCATCAGAAGAGAAAGTGTGCAAACCGTTTCGGGGCAATTCTCTTGACGGTTTTTTTGTTGAGGATGGCCGAGTGTTGCTTTTTAAAAACCGTCAAGAGAATTGGCCCCGAAACGGTTTGCACACTTTCTCTTCTGATGAGCCTATTTCAGTTGTAAACATCGTTTGTTTTTCATTATATCTCTCATTATATATATATATATATTGTAAAAGAAAAAGAAAAGAAAAACTTAGATGATAAGAATGATAAGAACGACATAAAAAGAAAGATAAGAAAAACCAACAAAAACAGGGATGTGTCCCCCCCCTCCTTCCCCCCCCTGTGTTCAGTGAAGCGCAGTTGTTTTATGGCCGTAGAGGAGCAGAGCCGGAAAAATAATGACTTCGCTAACGACGTTTTTCGTCAGCCCGGGCAAGGCATGCACACAAAACATTACTCCGCCGACACTCTAAGTGCCTTGAATCCCGTGGTCGTCAGACAGAAATGCTTGTACATTTCGCTTGGTATGAATACCACTGGGGAGGGTATGTTTTTTGTGTTTTTTTTTTGGGGGGGTTATTGCAATGGCGGGAAATGGAATTGCACACTTAGCCAAATAAAGAATTCATATTGACTGGCCAGTTGATTGTGCAGATGGGGCCTCTCCGACCGCCCAGTTTTTTTTTTCTTTTTTTAGCATGCCGTACAAGTGGTACAACATACAGTAATTAATTACACAGGATAGGTTACAAGGTAGGAGTTAGATGGCTTTAGTTGGACCCATAAAAGGGGCCGGTTAGCTCAGTCGGTAGAGCGTTCGCGCTAAAAACCACAAGGTTCCTAGTTCGATACCGCGTCCCCGCCAACTCAGCGTATGAGTAGCACAGGGATCTGTGTGGTAAAGTAAGGGCCTGATGGTAGGTGTGGTGCTCCATCTAAGATGCTAAAAAACAAATCTCCTTGGTCTAGCGCGTGGTGAAACAGGGAATAGACTCCCTCGCTGACTGGACTATACGACTTTAGGCCGCCCGACGACTTACTACTTACTTTAGTTAGGACACATAAATTTTCCAGGTGACTCATTCAAAGAAAATATGTGCGTCCCAGGACGCACTAAATCAACAAAGCTATACAGCACACTGACGACCTGTGGATATATATCACAGTATGATAATTTAATCATTACGCTTGATTATTTACTTAAGAGCTATTGCAACATACTTCAATAATGCAAAAAGTATAATAATCTTGATTTAACTCCACTTCTTTCCTTTCTTTCCTTACTTCTTTCATTGTTTCATTATGCTCAATTGAAACAGATTAACGTTATCGCTTCCACACGCTCACCCCTCTCTCTCTTCTTCTTCTTCCTTCATTTCATCTTTTCGTTATATTCAATTGAACAGATTAACGTTATCGCCTTCCATACGCTCACCCCCTCTCTCTCTTCTTTTCTTTCTTCCTTCATTTCATCTTTTCGTTATATTTCAATTGAGAACAGATTAAAGTTATCGCTTCCACACGCTACCCATTGCGGATTGCCAGCAGTGTAGTGTCCGGATGGGTCTCCAATCTTTCCTCTGATGTCCCAGATTTTCAATCCTTTTTTCCAATCCCTTTGGGACCGTTCCAAGTGCACCAACTACAATGGTATCAATTTAACTTTCATATTCCATAACTTTTTCCAGTTCTCTGGCAAGGTCCAGATATTGTCCATTATTATTATTATTATATTATTATTTATTATTATTATTATTTATCCTTTGAGTTATTTCCTACTATTGATATGTCTTTTTTGTTATCAACACTTAGGTCTGGTTCTTGCTGGGATAAGTGATCCGTTTTTATTTCAAAGTCCAGAGAAATTTTATGCGTTTCGTTCTCAAGAAAGATTTCTGGTTTATGCATATACCATTTTGTTGTATGGTCAAAAAATTAATTTTTGCATAATTACCAGTGGATCCTCCCAACCCAGTCGTCTAGTTTTGTATTCTCGTTGTGCTAGTTTGCTACATTCAGAGTATTCTGGTTTACAGTCTCATCTCTATTACCACAAAGTCTACCATACTATTGTTGGCATATTATTTATTATTATTATTATTATTATTTATTATTCCTGCTATTGAGATGTTCTCTCTATGCTTATTGCTTGCCTGGTACTGCCAATTTGCTTTATACAGCTATGTTTCTGCTTGTGTAATGCACAACTAGACTGTTTTCAACAATATATGATAAATACACTAAACAACTTTTTTTCCTGAATCTTACCCTGCTGAAATTGTCATATTGCGCATCCTTCCGTCTTCACGAGAGACAATGAGTAGTGTCCACTTTTTGTGGGTCTACATAGCCTGAGCGGTTTGTATGGAGATGAGCTGTTGCCCAGACAGCAAATCCCCCTCTCCACACTGCCGCTGTGATTTCAAAGAAAGGGTAAGAAGCCAATGCAGTTTGGCAACGGTAGTGTCGCAGGAGTGATGGGTTGCACTGGATTTCAGCGTCACACCACCTTAGGGACTCCGGCCAGGATTCCTCCTTAAGCATTCGGGGTCGCTAACCACGGCAATGAGGTGGCGTCATTGCGAGGATTTTAACCCTTTTCCTGTGTTATTATTATTATAACTACTAAATATATGCCCTCTCGTGCACGTATTAAGTTTTAATGTAATATATATTTTATTAAATTATAAAGGCTAATGAAACTAAATAGAATGCAGATAAAAGGAATTGAAATGGGTGGGGTTATAATCGAAAAAGTAGAACAAACTGACACTTACTCTTCCATCGTTCTTGTATTTCATTGCTAAATTTTCTTAATTTATCTATTTAGTTAAAATAGGAAGTAAAGAATAAAATTACAGTTATTTCTTCTGTTAATGGATTTCTTTTAAAATTTATCACCGAGATTTTTATTTATATTCATTAAGATAAAACCAAACCATAAGAAATCAATAATTACTAAGCATAATTTTATTAAAATCAAATTTTTAATATCAAATGCAAATTAGCCTTCCCGTTCACACTGTAAACCGCCATTTTGTAGATATATTAAATACAATTGCATGTTATCAGTATTTAGATATGATCAACAGTAATAATAATGTTAAACTTTTTTAATTAATAATAATAAGTTTAAATAAGAATAAAATCATAGAGAATATGATGTAAATAACTAAGGGAATTGTGACTTGAGTAGTGAAGTAGTGATATAGTTTCGGTTGTCTGACTAAATTACATATCCATTATCCATTCTCGACTTAGTTAATTTACTATTTGACTTTTAATCGTTTCTGAGTGTAAAACTTGAAAAGCACCGGACGAAAGGGCCCCAGTGTTACATAATTATTAGATTCCTAATACTTGTGTACAGTAGTGTAGAAACCAAAATGGCTGTTATAAGTTCAGCCGGCGGCCTTGAAGGATTGAATGACAAGGCTTGACCTCAGTCCTGATCCTCCTTCCGGTGGATACCGTGTGAATCGGTGGAGAAGGCCCTCTTCCGGTTTAGATTAGATTTTAGTTAGTATCGGCCAAACCACGACGGTGGTAAGTCGTGTTATGCACGCTGCCTACTCAATCTGCGCAGGTAGTCTGGTGGGGATTTCGAAATAAAATATGATCTAAATAAATCGAAGTCGTGTGTTATTATCTAAAAACTACCAATGACACAGGGCTTCTGATAAAGAGAAATCCCCAATGGAAGACCAGACACGAAGTCCCAAGACGAAGTCCAGATGCTAGAAGAAGAACGTAGATACCAAAGATGAGCAGAAGAAAAATAGAAGTAAAGAAGAGTATACAACTTGACTGACCAATGACCCCAGAATTATTTAAAATATATATCTCTAAGTTTGGATTGAAGTCCAGACGCTAGAAGAGACGTTAGAAGAGACGCTAGCAGAAGAACGTAAGATACCAAAGATGAGCAGAAGAATAATAGAAGTAAGAAAGTAAAAAGAAGGTATACAACACTAGTTTTATATTAATAAAACGACTTTTCCCACTATATTCCTCCTTTTTGTCTCCTACTCATTATCACTGTGTATATCGCTCTACATGATTATTAGCATTTCAGTCTCGGAAGACTATAATAAAGTTTTTATGTGCCCCTGAAGTTACAGCGCCTCCTCTGACTGTGAAGTCCGATGTTTGAAAAACATTCTCGATCATAGATGTCGCTTATGAAGGTTGTCGTTCCTGAAGATGTTGATGTTCCGTCACTTTGTTGTCGCTGCTTTCTTCTGGACCTCTTAGCTTGATGGTGTTGCGTCAGGGTGACTTCTGACATGAACATTCCTCTACGGAGATTCTGCCGCCACAGAGGGCGGTCCTGAGCAAAATTTCCCCAGCTGGAAGGGGCAATACCAAAGCACCTGAAATCATTCTTGCAGACATCCTTGAATCGCAGTAGGGGGTGACCAATCTGTCTTTTACCAGACGTAACCTCTGCATAAAGAATGTATTTCGGGATTCATCCATGATAGTCTTTAAATATATTATATAAACTAGTACAAAATTAAAAAAAAACACCCTCCGGGCGATGTAAAAATAGATTTTTGAAATCCAGAAAATTCCCGAGTTCGAAAAGAAGGTTCCCGAGTCCAAAAAGAAGGTTCCCGAGTCCGACAAGAAATACCTGAAGAAGGCCAGAGGATATATCGGCCGAAACGTTGTACAAACAAACAATGAAGATGAGGACAATAGTCCGAATAACGCAGATAATACTAATTCTATTAATAACAGAGGTTTAAATGAAAATAAAATCAGGAAGAATGGGACGTAAATAACTAAGGGAATCGTCACTTGGGCTGTAATATAGTTTCGGTTACGGACAGACACATTATCTCCATTATAATAAGATTGTGCCGGTTGTTTATCTCTGTCCATGTGGTTTTAATTTGATTGGGAAAAAAAGAAACTCTCTAATCTAATATAATATTTCACCTGTGTGTTTGGATCTCCACCGGTTATTAAAAAAATTCCTTCATAATTCAGAAGGCTATTGAAAATATTAGCATAGATTTTTTTTTTGCATTTAATATTTTAAATAGTAGACATTAAACCTTATTTCCAGAGTGGCTGGATCAACGCAACGTCTTTTTGTTTTTTTATAGGGATTTTAATGGGGCACACTACAAGGATCGAACTCGCGATTCAATAATAATGGATTTGTGAGACTAATTTTTTTTACCTCTCTCACTACCCAGGCAACGCCGAGTAGCCGCTTCTAGTACTAAATGGTACAGGATAATCTATATTTATCTACATTTATTTTTTTTATTTTATTAATAATGGAGATTCGCTTCCGGTTTTTGTCTGTAACAAAAACTACGTCACAGCTTACGTCACATTACCCCAAATCATCATAACATAGAATAAATACACTCAAAATTTGAACATGCAACATTAGACAGTCCTCATTGTTTTTTTTTAAAACAAGTTTTAATAAATACATGACTGGTATTATATATCTATATATAGTTTGTTTTATTTTAATACATATTTAAAGTTTACATTTCAAATTGTTTTATTTTTTAATCCTTTAATGAATTTGATGATTTTACTTACTTAGGGTACAAACTCGCTGACATTGAATTTTTTACTCCCACCCCCCAGGCAATATGTTTCAAAAATCTATTTTTACATCGCCCGGAGGGTGTTTTTTAAATTTTGTACTAGTTTATTTAATGACATAGGAACAGTCACTCATAGTTTCTATGTCATTAAATATATAAATCCTTTATATATTTATTATCATATATTATATTATATTATATATACTAGCAAATATATGCACCCTCCGGTGCAAGTATTTAAGTTTTAATGTAATACAATTTTGTTTTAAATTAGAAAGGCTAATGAAACTAAATAAGAACTGAAACTTACTCTTCCATCACTCTCGTCTTTCATTGTTATTTTTTCTAATTTAAGTATTTAGTTATAAGAGGAAGTAAAGAATAAAATGACAGTTATTTTTTCTTGTTAATGGATTTCATTTAAGATTCATTGAAGAGATTTTTGCTTATATTCATTAAAATAAAACCAAACAATTAGAAATCAATAATACTAAGCACATATTTATTAAAATCACATTTTTAATATCAATATGCAAATTAGCCTTTCCATTCACACTGTAAACCGTTATTTTGTTGTATATACAAATACAATTGCATGTTATTAGTATGTAGATATGGTCAACAGTCTTAATGAAGTAAAACAATTTTGTTAATAATTGAGGTTTAAATAAAAATAAAATCATGGAGAATGTGATGTAAATAACAAAGGGAATTGTGACTTGTACAGTAATATAGTTTCGGTTACAGACAGACAAACTCACAATCTCCATTATAATAATATATATATATATATATATATATATTATATATATATATATATAATGAGAGCGTGAATGATGTGTGAGCAATAATAGAGAGGCAGACAGACAGGGGGGTGGCATCGTGTGTATGTATTAGTTTTAAGAGATAGAGCAAGAGACTGGTAGATAGTGAGGTGAAGAGGGAGAGGCGTCCATATCAGTCTCCTGCTAGTAAGAATTTCACAAAGATATCTACCTCGCTATAACCTGTCACGGGCAATTATGTTTGCCATCCGCAGTCGGCAGGGGGCGCCCCAATCACGTCGTAGGGTCAGAGACATACGCCGGCAGTAAGACTGGGGTCCCGAGTTGATCTTGCGTCCCCCACCCCCCCCCTTTTGTTTATTGCGGGAGAGACGATAAATATATGGATGGCGGTGACGGTTGTGGTGGCAGTGGTGATTAGGATGTTGATATTGGAGTGGGTCGGGTTTGGGAGGTGGGAATTGTCAGAGAGAGAGAGAGAGAGAGAGAGAGAGAGAAACACAGCTAGAGAGAAAGAAGGTGGGATCATAGCCAGAGAGAGACAGAAAGAGAGAGAGAGACAGACAGAGAGAAAGAATCTTAAAAGTCAGTGAGAAAGGGATAGAGAGACAGACAGAGAGAGAGAGAGAGAGAGAGAGAGAGAGAGAGAGAGAGAGAGAGAGAAACATCAAAAGTTAGAGAGGGGGGAGAAAGAAATATTGAATGTCAGAGAGAGTGAGAGAAAGAGAGAGAAAGAAAGAGAGAGAAAGAGAGAGAGAGAAATGAGGGAAAACAGTAAAAGTCAGAGAGAGAGAGAGAGAGAGAGAGAGAGAGAGAGAGAGAGAGAGAGAGAGAGAGACAAAACATTAAAAGACGGACAGATACAGAGAAAGAGGGAGAGGGAGAGAGAGAGAGTGACAGAGAGAGAAAGAGAGAGAAAAAGTCAGAGAGGGAGAAATAAACATGGAGAGAGCGACAGAGAGAAGAAGAAGTGGGAAAGAGAGTTGAAGAGAGAGAGATAGACAGACAGACAGACAGACAGAGAGAGAGAGAGAGAGAGAAAGAAAAAGAAAAAGTAGATAGATAGATAAAGTTATGTCCGACTAGTGTGGTGCTCTGTGGAAACTAAGTCAAGGAGAGAGAGAGAGAGAGAGAGAGAGAGAGAGAGAGAGAGAGAGAGAGAGAGCGTTCGTGCGATGGGGTCAGGGGTTGGCTGTTGCTAAGTGGGAAGTATGGCGTTGGGGAGCGTCGTATGATCGTATTTTGGTTACATTAAACGAATCTAGATCAGTGACTTTTATAAAATGGAACAAATACTACTAGCATATGGTCTCCCCAAAGAAATTGTTGCCGCCATAATGATGCTCTACAAAGACACTAAAGCAATGGTACGCTCACCTGATGGCGACACAGATTTCTTTGACATCACTGCGGGACTCCTGCAGGGAGATACATTAGCACCATATATATTTATCATATGCCTAGACTATGTACTCCAAACTTCACTAGATACCATAAAAGAAAAAGGTTTCACTCTAAGAAGCAGGCGATATCCTGCACAAACTGTCACAGATGTAGACTATGCTGATGACCTTGCACTTCTTGCAGATACACCGACACAGGCTGAGGCATTACTACACAGCCAGGAGGAGGCAGCAAAGAACGTCGGCCTTTATGTGAATGCTGATAAAACTGAGTTCATGGGCTTCAAAAAGAACGGAGACATCTCCACACTCGACGGCAAGCCTCTTAAGTCAGTAGAACAATTCAAATACCTAGGTAGTAATATCTCATCCACAGAAAGCGATGTTAACACTCAAATAGGAAAGGCATGGCTGGCCACCAACAAATTAGCAGTCATATGGAATTCCGATCTCCCCGACAAGCTAAAGAGACGATTCTTCCAGGCTGTGGTTGTGTCGGTACTGCTGTATGGCAGTACCACCTGGACCCTAATGAAGCACCTTGAGAATAAGCTAGATGGGAGCTGCATCAGAATGCTGCGAGCGGTCCTGAATAAATCGTAGAAAAACCGAACAGACACAAAAATACAGAACCGAGACAGTCGTAAAAGAAACAGTCGTAAACCAACATTTGAGGCGAATAGTTATTTAAAGGTTTGCTGATGTCAAAGCCGGAGTGCTCGTCAACGTCTAGGAGTGCTCGGTTGCTACGCTGGAGCACTACTGGTACTCTCCGCACTGTCGGTAACTGGGACAG
>CM042177.1:32692442-32717442 GCA_023376005.1 Doryteuthis pealeii | reverse complement strand
ATTTGCATATTGATATTTAAAATTTTATTTTAATAAATATGTGCTTGGTATTATTGATTTCTAATTGTTTGGTTTTATCTTAGGAAATATAAACAACAATCTCGTGGATAAATCTTAAAAGAAATTTATTTACAAGAAGAAATAACTGTAATATTATTCTTTACTTCCTATTCTAACTAAATAGTTAAATTAGGAAAATTTACCAATGAAAGAGGGGAGTAATGGAAAATGATGGAATAGTTAGTTTCAAAGTTGTTCTATTTTTCGAATAGTTGCAGATCTTTTTATCTGCATTCTTAGTCAGTTTCATTAGCGTTTCTAATTTAATAGGATATTTTATTATATCAAAACTTAAATACTTGCACCCGGAGGGTGCATATATTTGCTAGTATATATAAATACATATATATCTATATATGAGCTGAGTTGGATGGGTATCGAACCAGGAACCCTGTGGTTCAGAGGCGAAACACTCTACCGACTGAGCTAAACCGGCCGAATCTATTAATATTCATGCTGATGTTTTTTAGAATGCATTTTGTTAATCTAAACTTAACCTTGCACTAAATGTTTTACGTTCAGTAAAGGCACACCCTGATGCCTGCAGCACGACAAGACGTAAACCGGCACTGTGACTTTTCTGACTGGCCGCATTGCATATGCCTTGCCCGTGTGAGGAACCCTGGCCGAATTACGAATGGAACACGTGTCAGATCTCACCGTCGCGAAGAAGAAGAAGAAGAAGATAACCTACTTTGGCCTTTGCACCCGAAGGAGTTGAAGTTAGGGGCACACCCTAACGCCTGCGGTAAAAAAAGAAGAAGCGAATCTTTTTCTTTTATTTTTGTGGACACACCTATCGTACAAAAATGTGTAAAGACCTGACCTTGTATCAAATGTTCGTACTCACGGAAGGCCGATAAATACCACATTTATATATATATATATATATATATATATAATATTATATATATATTTGTGTTTGTGTTTGTGTGTGTTTGTGTGTGTGTGTGTGTGTGTGTCATCATCTTTATCTTAAATTTTTCTAGTCGTTTTTCGTAATTCAGCTGGTAAAGGAATTCACCATATTTAACCTATTTTCTACCCTAGCGCTTTCAAACATTTCATCGGTCGTCATCGGGGGATTGTAGTGTGCTAAGATTTGTGCGCTAGTTATTGAAAATGTTTAGTATATATATATATATATATTATATATAATATATTATATAATATATATTTATTATTATACATATATATATATGATAAGTTGTAAACACGGTATGTTTGGAATGGCTTTTTTGCCGACAATTTTAGGAGAATATGTGCTTAATTGGAGTCGTACCTAATTTTGAAAATTAATTAATTAATAATGAATTAGGCGGGAATGCCTATTTTAAATGTATGGCTAAATAAATCGAGAAAAATCAATCTCTTTCTAGGCCAAAATGTACATACAGAGATTGATTTTTCTCGATTTGTTTAGCCATACATTTAAAATAGGCATTCCCGCCTAATTCATTATTAATTAATTAATTTTCAAAATTAGGTACGACTCCAATTAAGCACATATTCTCCTAAATATATATATATATATTATTTATTTATTTATTAGATGACAAAGGAACATTCACAACCATATTGGTTTCATGCGATGCAATCATCAGGTGAAGATGTTTCAAATGTAAGGAAAATCGAAAAAAATTCAAAAAAATTCAGAAAATTCAATAGACATGGGATGTGTATGATTGGATAAAATGATGTGTGTATGTATGTGCGTGTGCAACCTTTATGTTTCCATAAACACTCTCATACATTCAAATTACCTTCACATACATACGCACATCATTTTATCCAATCATACACATCCCATGTCTATTGAATTTTCAGAAATCTTTTGAAACTTTTTCGATTTTCCTTGCATTTGAGATATCTTCACCTGATGATTACATCGCATGAAACCAATATGGTCGTGAATGTTCCTTTGTCACCTAATAAATAGATATGTAAAACCTTCATATATTTATTTTATTATATCATATATATATATATATATATATATATATATATGTATATATGTATGTATATATATATATATATAGCCATATCCAAACACACCGTGTTTACATATCATATTGTCGTGTAATAAAAGTCACTAGAAGAGGAATATTAACCTACTCTAAATAAATCGTAAAATCTAGGAAGTACGTTTGGTGTAGGGGTTATGGCACTGGCCTGTCAGCTTGACAGTCCGGTTTCAAATCACGCACAGGGCGGTCTTCCTATCTATAGCTCTGCTGATGAGGCCTAATGGGCCGAAATATACATACAGAGATTGATTTTTCTCGATTTGTTTAGCCTTACATTTAAATAGGCATTACCGCCTAATTAATTAATTATTAATCAATTAATTTTCAAAATTAGGTACGACTTCAATTAAGCACTTATTCTCCCCCAAAAAATATATATATATGTGTGTGTGTGTGTGTGTGTGTGTGTGTAAAGTGAGCATTCATTTTGGTATTATAACCAAGTTATAAAATGATCACCCAGTTTTTGATCACATTAGATTCATAAGGATTTATGCTATTCAACGAATTACATTTAAGTCATGCTGAACGCACAGGTTTCCGATAGATAACCGAAGTTAAGCAGTGATGAGCCTTTTCACTACTTAATTGGGTAACCACTTAAACAACAGCATATAGTGTAAGCAACCCGAGTCCTATGTTTATCAAAAATGGCTTGATTCAGCATTAAATGACCCGAAAAGGGTTGATATGCCGTCAACCAAAAACAGAATATTTCTCACCATTGCTTTCATCTTCGATAAGAAAAAGAGAACGGCCAAATAATCGGGATTCAGTTTATAACTTGTTATAATAGAAAATCAAACCCCCACTTTATGACCGCACCCTCTTGTTTCTTACGTACTGATTTCCAATAAGAATGATTGGGTCACTTAAGTTAAGCAACAATGAGCCTGTTCAATACTTAATTGGGTACCACTTAAGCAACAGCAGGTATTGTAAGCAGCCTGAATCATTTGTTTATTAGAATGACTTGATGCGGCTTTGGTTTCGTTTGGTTTCGTTTGGTTTCGTTTGTTTTGTTTTACGGCATATCAACCTCAGTGGATCATTTAATGCTGACAACGATTTGAAATAAATTCATTCTTAATGGATGCTCAATTTTTTTTATTAACACATTTTTCTATTTAACCCATAGATGCCACCTGCCCCACATCTCACAACTATTTAGCAGCTGTATGGCCACCTGCCCCCCATCTCACAACCCATCTCACAAACCATCCGAGTGAGACGGACTATGCATGCAGGACACTGCTGGAGAAACAAGGACGAGCTCATAAGCGACGTTCTCCTGCAGAAGCCAACACATGGACATGGGCTGCCCACCAAGGACTAACATTGACCCACTCTGCGAGGATACCGGACGCTGCGCAGAGGACCACACTGGGACAATGAATAATAGGGAAGGTTGGCGAGAGATTGTCATGGATATCCTGCGCGACATGGTGATGATACAACTGCCTCGCTCAGATATCGAACCCGATGCGCTAGTCTCCATTTTCAGGGGACGTTTAACGTCCACTTCACCCCTAACCTCTAACCTCCGACGCACGCACACCTTTTTCCCACGAACATCTTCTCTCGCCCCCACATGTGCGAGTCTCACCCCCGGGTCTGACCCGCCAGACGGAACCATCTACATTCCAGCCGCTGTAAGACATCTGGCTTACATACGTAGAACGACATATTTATACGGGGTTTAGTTTTAGCCTCTCCCTACCCTTCTAAAAAAAAAAAAAAAAAAAAAGATAATCTACTATCACTGATAGAAGCCCGTAGAAATACTCTAGTTCCCTGTGCAAAAAAAGAAATAATCTCTGGGCCGTGGAATTAACACAAATATTTAGATTCAAATGTTACGAGAGAAAGAGTGAGAGATAAAGAGAGGGACAGAGATCTCAATATAATGGAGATTCGGTGTCCCCAGGAATTGTGTAAGTTAATCAATGTGTATTTAATTTTTCTTTTTTTTAAAGTTCCTTGTTTAATTGACGTTTCGAAAATTAATTTTTATACTGCCCGGAGGGTGTTTTTTTACTCTCTTTTTTTTTTGTTTTTTTTGCTAGTATAAATAATAATAAAAAATGGAGACTACAAGTTCAAGACTAAATAAGCGAAAACAAATATTTATTTCCTAAACAATTTAATGGTGTTTTTTTATGATACTATCAACTATTAGATGATAAATTATATATATATATATATATATATATATATATATATGTGTGTGTGTGGTGTGTGTGTGTGTGTGTGTGTGTATTTAGGCAGCATTCTTTCATTTATACATGTAAAATCAAACAAAAGACATATCTCCTGTTTAACAATTTTATTAACGATTTTTTCGAGCTTTCTGTCCAAATTTATTTTACATTTGGATGGAATTCGTGGATTAGTCTACCAAAGTTTTTATCCCAAGTACTTTCGGCACTTCGAAGTGCCATCATCAGGGGTGTGTTTGTATTCCAGTTTGTTTTTTGCTTTTTCAAGTTAGTAGTAGTGAGAGTAACTAAAGGGGAACTCATAGAAATTATATTAAGGGGTGTGTAGGCTGGAAGGAGGAGAATTGGTAAGAAAAGTGTTATAGGCATTTTAAAATGTGATTACTGCATTGAAAATTTCAATGCAGTACCCCCTTTTCTTACCAATTCTCCTCCTTCCAGCCTTGTGGCAAGAACTCGCAGTGAACGATACCCCTCACATCGAAGAATGCGATCAGCTTGGAACTTTTCTGACATACCTCGTATGTAAAAATGCGTATATCTTTTTTTTAAATTGTCGTAAAACAAATATCTCAGTGGAGTGGAGTGAATATGATGCTTTTTAAGGCAATACCTTTCGAAAATTAATTTTTATACCGCCCGGAGGGTGTTTTTTTCTCCTTTTTTTTGTTGTTGCTAGTATAGATAATAATAAAAAAATGAGTGACAGCAAGTCTGCTCAGAATTCTTTTAACAACAATTTTACGAGCAATATAGGACACGGTAATTTCTTAAACGAAATCTAACTGTGTTTTTCCTTCTCCAAGATTGAATATCCCAGTCTGACCTACTATTTACGCATAGCTGGGGTGAGACTAGTTAGGCGCATAATTTTCCCATGGATATGTGAAATGTAAATAGCCTCGGCTAGGATTGAACAAGGGACAACGTATCCATTTTCTACGACGATAACCATTGCAACACGTGCCTTCAATATATATATATATATATATATATATATATATATATATATATATATATATATATATTATCATCATTTATTATCATCATTTCAACTCCATCTGATTATTTTAATAATAATGATAGCGTAAATCCGTATACATTTTGATAAACAGACCGAAACACATGTGTAAGTGATATCGATTAAAAGTGATATCGATAAAATTCATTTTTATCCATCTACATTTCTTTTCTTTACTCATTTTTTCCTCATATTGTCGGATTCAATTCCCTTTCCATTCTTACATATATGTATATATATATATATATATATATATATATATATATATATTTACCAAACCCCTCCGCACGAGCAGGATGTGACACAAGGTCAATTTCTTAGGCGGAGTTTAACAGGTTTGAATTCTGAGTTTTCCTTCTCCTAGACTGGTTACCTAGCCAAGGTTAAAGAGCCCAGTCTGCCCTACTATTTACCCATAGCTGGAGGGAGAGTAGGATTCATACCTTTCCCAAGGGTATTAGCGCAAAGTGAAATGTAATTACCACATCCAGGATTTGAACTTGGGATGACGAGTCCATTTCCCATGACTTTAACCATTACATCACGCGCTTTCCTCTTATATATATATATATATTATATATATATATATATATATATATATATATATGCCGTACTCTTGACAAGAATAGAGATGTAGCCACGCCCATGGATCTAAATAAATTGTCACATTTGGAAGATATTTGTAAATTAACATTTAACATGAAAAATTTCAAGTATTCCAAGTATCTTAGCTGGTTTTAACACACACACCCTAACCCTAACACAACCCTAACCCAACCCTAAACCGAAACCTTAAACAAAACCTTAACCCTAATTCTAATCCTAGCTCAAACCTAAGCTTAACCCTAACCCAACCCTAAACCCTAAACCAAACCCTAATGCTAATTCTAACCCAACCTAACCCTCTGACCTAAACCCTAACTTTAAATGTTAATGAATTAAGAAGGAAGTTCAAAGAAGAAAGAAGTGAAAGTAAGAAAGAAAGAAGGGAAGTATTATTAGTAAAGTAAAGAAAGAAAGAGAGAAGAAAAGGGAATATCAAGGAGAAGAAAGAAGAAAGAAAGAAAGGTCAAGAAAAAGAGAAAGAAAGAAAAAAGAAAAAGGGATAAAGAAAAAGAAAGAAGAAAAGAAAGAAAGAAGAAAAGAAAAGAAGAAAGAAAGAGAGAAAGGGAATATCAAGAAAAAGAAGAAAGAAGAAAAGAAAGAAAGAAAGGGAATCAAGAAAAGAAGAAAGAAACGAAAGAAGAAAAGGGATATCAAGAAAAGAAAGAAAGAAAGAAAGATAGAAAGAAGGGAATATCAAGAAGAAAGAAAGAAAGAAAAAAGAAAGAAAAAGGGAATTATCAAGAAAAGAAAGAAAGAAGGAAAGGAAAGAAAAGAAGGAAATATCAAGAAAAAGAAAGAAGAAGAAAGAAAGAAAAGGGAATATCAAGAAAAAGAAAAGAAAGAAAGAAAGAAAGAAGAGGAATATCAAGAAGAAAGAAAGAAAGAAAGAGAAAGAAAAGGAATATCAAGAAAAAGGAAGAAGAAAGAAAGAAGAAGGAATAATCAAGAAAGAAGAAGAAGAAGAAGAAAGAAAGAAAGAAGAGGGAATATCAAGCAAGAAAGAAGAAGAAAGAAAGAAAAGGGAATATTCAAGAAAGAAAGAAAGAAAGAAAGAAAGAAAGGGATAATAAGAAAAGAAAAAGAAGAAAGAAAGAGAAAGGGAATATCAAGAAAGAAAGAAAGAAAAGAAAGAAGAAAAGGGATATCAAGAAAGAAAGAAAGAAAGAAAGCGAAAGAAGGGAATATCAAGATAAAAGAAGAAAGAAAAGAAAGAAAATGAAAGGGAATATAGAAAAAGAAAGAAAGGAAAGAAAGAAAGAAAAGGGAATATCAAGAAAAAGAAATGAAAGAAAGAAAGAAAGAAAAGGGATATTATCAAGAAAAAGAAAGAAAAAAGAAAAGAAAGAAAGGGAATATCAAGAAAAAGAGAAGAAAGAAAGAAAGTAAAGAAAAGGGAATATCAAGAAAGAAGAAAGAAAAGAAGAAAGAAGAAAGTAAGAAAAGGGAATATCAAGAAAAGAGAAAGAAAGAAAGAAAGAAGAGAAGGGATATCAAGAAAAGGAAAGAAAGAAGAAAGGAAAGAGAAGGGATATCAAGAAAAAGAAAGAAGAAAGAAGAAAGAAAGAAAGATAAAGGGATATCAGGAAAGAAAGAAGAAGAGTAAGAAGGGGAATTATGCCAAGAAAGAAGAAGAAAAGAAAGAAAAGAAAGGGAATAATCGAAGAAAAGAAAGAAAGAAAAAGAAGAAAGAAAAAGGGCATATCAAGAAAGAAAGAAAGAAAGAAAGAAAGAGAAAAGGGAATATCAAGAAAAAGAAAGAAAGAAAGAAGAGAAGGGAATATCAAGAAAAAGAAGGAAAGAAAGAAAGAAAGAAAAGGGAATATCAGAAAAGAAAGAGAAAGAAGATAAGAATAAGGGATATCAAGAAAAGAAGAAAGAAAGAAAGAAGAAAGAAAGAAAAGGGATATTAATGAAAAAGAAAGAAAAGAAAGAAGAAGAAAAGGGATATGCAAGAAAAGAAGAAAGAAAGAAGAAAGAAGAAAAGGGAATATCAAGAAAAGAAAGAAAGAAAGAAAGAGAGGAATATCAGAAAAAGAAGAAAGAAGAAAGAAAGAAAAGAGGAATATCAAGAAAAACGAGAAGAAAGAAAGAAAGAAGAAAGATAAGAGAAAAGGGAATAGTCAAGAAAGAAGAAGAAAGAAGAAGAAAAGGGAATATCAAGAGAAAGAAAGAGAAAGAAAGAAAGAAAGAAAGAAAAGGGAATTCAAGAAAAAGAAGATAAGTAAAAAGAAGAAAGAAAAGGGAATTCAAGAAGGAAGAAAGAAGAAAGAAAGAAAGAAGATATATTTTATATATATAGGGAATATCAAGAAAAGAAAGAAAGAGAAGATAAAGAAGGAATGATTCTATGAAAGAAAGGAAAGTAAAGAAGTGTATAAGAAAGATAAGGAAAAGGGATATCGAAGAAAGAAAGAAAGAAAGAAGAATGAAACACGGGAATGATCAAGAAAAGAAAGAAGGAAAGAATGAGAAGAAAAGGGAATAATGAAGCAAAAAGGAAGAGAAACGAAAGAAGAAAGAAAGGATTAATCTATGATAAAGATGAAAAGAAAGAGAAGAAAAGGGAATATCAAAAGCTTGAGAAAGTAAAGAAAGCAGAAAGAAAAGAACGGAGAATGATCAAGAAAAGAAAGAAAGAAGAAGTAGAAGAGAAGGGAATATCAAGAAAAGAAGAAGATGAAAGAAAGAAGAAAGGGATATCAGAGAAAGGAAGAAGGAAGAAGAAATAAGGATATCAAGAAGAAGAGAAGAAAGAAAGAATAGAAAGAAAGGAATTCAAGAAAAGAAGAAAGAAAGCAAGCACGAAGGGAATACGGAAGAGAACAAGAATAGAAAGGTAGACGGAAGAAAGAAGGGATAATCAAACGAAAAAGAAACGATAGAAAGAAAGTGAAGAAAGGAGAATATCAAGAAAGAGAAGAAGAAAGAAAGAATGTGAAATAGGGATTATCAGTAAAAGAAAGGAAGAAAGAAAGGAAAGGAATGATCAAGAAAAGAAAGAAAGAAAGAATAGAAAGATAAAGGGATATATCAAGAATACAAGAAGAAAAGAAAGAAGAAGTAAGGAAAAGGGATGATCAAAGAAAAGAAAAGAAGATGATAAAAAGAAAGGGAATATCAAGAAAAAGTAGAGACCACGCACAAGAAAGAAGAGATAAGGGAATTATCAAGAAAAAGAAAGAAAGATGAAGAAAGAAAGAGAAAGGGAAGATCAGAAAAGAAGAAAGGAAGAAGAGAAATAGGGATATCAAGAAAAGGAAAGAGAAGAAAGAAGGAAAAGGGAATATGAAGAAAAGGAAAAGAAAGAAAGAAAGTAAAGAAGGGATTCTAGAAAAAGAAAGATATAGGAAATGGAAGAATAGAAAGTAAGAAGGGAATAGTCAAGAATAAAAGAAAGAAAGAAAGAAAGAAAGAAAAGGGATGATCAGAAAGGAAGAGAAGAAAGGAAAGAAAGAAAAGGGAATATCAGAAAAGAAAGAAAGAGAAAAGAAGAGAAGAAAGGGATTATCAGAAAAGAAAGAAAGAAAGAAAGAAGAAAAGGAATATCAAGAAAAGAAAGGAGGAAAGAAAGAAAGAAAAGGAATATCAAGAAATAGAAAGAAGAAGAAAGAAAGAGGGGAATATCAGAAAAAGAAAGAAGAAAGAAGATGTAAGAGACAAAGGGAATGATCGGAAGAATAAAGAAAGAAAGAGAGAAAGAATATAGTGAATGTCAGGGAAAAAAGAAAGAAAGAAAGAAGAAAGAAAGGGAATATCAGAAAAAAGATAAGAAGAAGAGAAAGAAAGAATAACGGGGAATATCAAGAAAAAGAAAAGAAAGAAAGAAGAAAAGAAAGGATCATTCAAGACGAAGAAAGAAAGAAAGAAATGAAAAGTGGATAGTATGCAAGTAAAAAGAAGAAGAGAAAGAAGAAAGAAGGGAATTTTCAAGAATAAAGAAAGAAGAAAAGAAGAAAGAAAAGGGAATATCAAGCAAAAGAAAGAAAGAAAGAAAGAAAGAATAAGGGATATCAAGAAAAGAAGAGAAAAAAGGTGAAAGATGGGAATCGAGTAAGAAAGGAAAGAGAAGAAAGAAATGAAAAGGGAAGATCAAGGAGAATAGAAGAGAAAGAAAGAAAGAAAAGGGGAATATCAGAAAAGAAGAGAAGAAGAAAGCAAAGAAAGGGAATATTCAAGAAAAAGAAAGTAAGAGAGAAATGAAAGAAAAGGGAATTCAAGAAAAAGAAAAGAAAGAAAGAAAGAAAAGAAAAGGGAAATCAAGAAAGAAAGAAGAAAGAAGAAAGAAAAGGTGAATTCAAGAAAAAGAAGAAAGAAAGAAAAGTAAAGAAAGAAAGAAAAGGGAATTCAAAGAAAAGAGAATGAAAGAAAGAAAAGAAAGAAAGGGAAATATCAAGAAAAGAAAGAAGAAGAGAAAGAAAGTAAAGGGAATATCGAAGAAAAGAATGAAAGAAGTAAAGAAAGAAAAGGGATATCAAGAAAAGAAAGAAAAAAGAAGAAAATAAAAGGGAATATACAAAAGAAAAGAACAGAAAGAAAGAAAGAAGAAAGGGAATATCAAAGGAAACAGAAAGAAGAAAGAAAGGAAAGAATGAAAGGGAATATCAACGAAAAAGAAAGAAAGAGTAAGAAAGAAAAGGTGATATCAAGAAGAAGAAAGGAGAAATGAAGAAAGGGATATCAAGAAAAGAAATGAAAGAAAAGTAAAGAAAGAAAGAAGGATCAAGGAAAAGAAAAGAATGAAAGAAAGAAAGAAAGTAAAGGGAATATCAAGAAAATAGAAAGAAAGAAGAAGAAAAGAAAGAAAAGGAATATGCAATGAAAAAGGAAGAGAAAGAAAGAAAGAAGAAAGAAAAGGAATATCAAGAGTTTATAAGAGAAAGAAAGAGATAGATAAGAAGGAGGAAGAAGAGGAACGCAAGAAGGGAATCATCAAAGAATAATAGAAAAAAGAAAAAAGAAAAGAAAGAAATGCAAAGCAATGGAGGTCTCTAGTTCTCCACAGTTTTTTTTTTTGTCAGGCCTATGTTAGACTGCCGATTCCGTAATATATGTGTTATGCTTTGTTGTATTGGTTTAGCCGGCATTTCAACGCTCGCTTGTTTGGTGTTATTTTTAAACCGAAGACGTTTCTTTTTCTAAGTCATAGTGGTAATGGGTTTCATATTTATTTTTCAATCTGCATATTGTTAAAGATCGGGAGAAAAAGTTCGGTGAAGGAGCTCGAAGAAAGAGAGAGAAAGGATAAGGAGGAAAAGATATAGTAAAGAAAGAAAGAAAGAAAGAATGCGAATATCTGGAGGAAGCAGAGAGAGCAGGTAAGAAAGAAAGATAAGAAAGAAAAAGCAAAGAAAGAAAGAAAAGAAAGTGAAATTAAGTACTTGGTGAGGAAAGATAGAAAGGAAGAAGTAGAAGAGAGAAAGAAAGTAAGGATCGTAGACGAAGAGAGGTGAGAGATTGTTGTTGTAGAAGAGGATGTAAGAGAGAGAAGAGAAGCAAGAGAAGAGGGGGCTAGTAATCAAGTATATAGATATGTGGGTGGGATGGAAGAATATAAAAGACAGAAGCAATATATAGAGAGAAGAAAGAAAGAGGAATTATAAAGAAATATCTGGACGCAAAGAAAGAAGAAGAAAGAAAGAAAGAAAAATATCTGAAGAAATGAGGAAGAAAGAAAAGAAAGAAGAGAAAGAAGAGTTCTGGTATAATAAATAAAAAAAAATATATGAACGAAAAGAGAAAGTGAATTTGTAGAAATACAGAAAGAAAGAAAGAAAGAAAAGAAAGAAAGAAAGAAAGAAAGAAAGAAGAAATTTAGGGAGAAAAAATAAAGAAAGAAATGACAGAAAGGACAGAAGAAGAAAAAGGAATATCTCGGAGAAAGAAAACGAAAGAAAGAAAAAAATATATGGAGAAAGAAAGATAGAATGAACGAAAGAAAAAACAAAGAAAAGAAAATAGTATAAAGAAAAAAACAAAGAAAGAAGAAGAAGAAAGAAAGAAAGAGAAAAGAAGAAAAAGAAAAAATCTGAAAGAAAGAGAAGAAAGATAGCAATATTGTGGGATGAAAGAAAGAGAGAGCGAGATAAGATAGATAGATAGTATAGATAAGAGATGAGAGAGATGAGAGAGAGAGAGAAGAGAGGGAGAAGAGGTGGGAGGAAGAGAGGAGAAGAGAGAGAAAGAAATTAGGGAAAGAGAAAATAGAGGACGAAATGAATAAAGAGAAGATGAATGAGCGAAGAAGAAAAAGCGAAGAAAGAATGTATAAAATAAACGCGAAGATTTAGAGGTCCTATGCAAGAAACCAGAACAGGAAGCAAGAGGCATGAGAGAGAGGTGGAGGAAGGGATGAGATGGAATTCCGAAGCATAAAGAATAATAGTGAAACAAAGTGAGAGAGTCTAAGAAGAGGTGATAAGGATGAAGATAGGGTGAGCTCTATAAGTTCGGGGCTACATATTTCGAGAGAAAGTACGCGTGTGTACTGTCTAGTGAGACATGTATCAGGATGACTCAGAGCGCTGAAAGTAAGTAAGATAAGATAATAAGAGAGAGAATATTGAAAGTGATTAAGTAAGGAAGGAAGAGGAGGAGGTAAGCAAGACATATTCATTAGTCGGAAGATGAGAGAAAGAGTGGGAGTCTCGCAATGCTTATGGTAGAGGAATGATAAAAATAACATGAATTAAGAGACTATATAAAGGAAGATAGAGACAAGGCATAGAAGTATTTAGGTGGATACAGGAAGTTAAAGAAAGAGGATTATAAGCTAAGGAAGAGAGAAGGAGTAGCAGATTATAGTTAGACGACACTTCAGGGATATCAGTGAAGATAAGTAAGTAAAGAAGAGGAGGAGAAGTAACAAGAAGAGAGATAGTGAGAATGATAGACTACGTTAAGGCATGAAACCGTACAAATATAAGAGGCTAGGTAAGAACAAGATGAGAGGAGTGCAGGAAAAGATTGGCACACAGGCTAGGAATACAATACCAGATAAACAATCTAAGCAAGTACGGATAAGAACAGAGGAGAACAGAAAAAGAAATGAGAGTGAGATAATTGAATAACAGCGAAGATCATAGATATGTTCAGAGAATGAGAGAGAAATAGAGTAAGAGTCATTAGAGAAAGATAAAGTGAAGTAAATTAGAAGTTCAATAGGTATGAAAGAAACAGAAGAAAGACAGACAGGTGCATCAAGACGGAAATCGAGGAGATATTTACTTTGTAAAGGCATGAATAGATAAATATTGGATAAGAACGTAATGATAAACTAAGAAAAGGGAATAAGAGGAAGGAAAGAAAGATAAAGTAGTTGAGGCTGGGAGAAAGACCATAGTGAGGAAGAAAGAGTGACGGATTAAAATAGATGAAGACGAGTGGAGATATAAGTATACAGGAGAATAGGAGAGAGATAGAAGGTACGGAGGCTGAAGATAATATGAGAGGAAAGATAGAGGAAATCGAAGAAATTGAACAGACTCATTATGAGAGAAAGAGATTATTGAAAGAAGAGAGATAGATATCTGGAAGAACGAAGGAATTATTAAGAGAAAAAGGAAAGAAAAACATGAGATATCTGCGTGAAAGAAGAAAGTAGAGTTAAAGATGAAGCTAAGGAGTATCAGAATTTCTGAAGAAAGAAGAGAAATATGTGGAAGAAGAAGAAACTAAAGAAAGAAAAAAAGAAAGAAGAACGATAGTGTCACTGCGCGAAAGAAAGAATGAGGAGAAGAAGGGAGAGAATAGGGAGAAAAAAGAAAAAAGGAAATGATAAGAAAAATAAGGAAAAATCAGGAAGTAAAGACTGAAAGGAATGGAGAGAGAAAGAAAAGCATGATTAGAAAAGGAAAGTAAGCAGAGTAAAAGATTATGATAAGAAGTTTTCAATGAAAGAGAGTAAATAATTGTGGAAGAAACGAGAAAACTAAGAAGAAAAAAAGAAGAAGAAAAAGATACGTGGGAAGAAAGAAGAAGAAAAAATTATGGAATGAATAATGGGAGAAAAAAAGAAAAAGATAAGGGATATTAGAGAAAAAATAGAAGGAGAAATGACATGAAAAAGGGGATGAAAGATAAGGATGAGAAGAAAGAAATTACAGACGAAATTTACTATGAAAGAAGGGAGGAAGTTTGCGTGGAAGAACGAAGAGAAACTGAAGAATGAAATAGAGAAGAAAAACCAGATATCATGCGAAGAATGAAAGAATTGAGAATGAAGAAAAGGAGAAAAAAGAAAGGAGGAAGAGAAAAGAAAAAGAGAAAAAGGAAAGAATAAAGAGAAAGATCAGGAAAGTAAAGAAGAATGAAAGAAAGAATGAAAATAGAAAAGAGAAAGAAAGCAAAGGAAAGACATTTCGTGAAAGAAAGAAGGAGAATATTGGAAGAACGAAGAAAACTAAAGAAGAAAAAAAAGAAGAAAAAACAGATATCTGGGAAAGTTATATAGAAAGAAAGAAAGAAAGACAAAGGAAGAAAGAAAAAAGGAAGGAAGGGAGAAAAGAAAGAAAAAGGAAAAAAGAAAAAGGAAAGAAAAAAAGAAAGATCAGGAAGTAAGAAGAAAGAATGAAAGAAATGATGAAATAGAAAAGAAAGAAGAAAGAAAGGAAAGAAAGAAAGAAAGAAAAGAAAGAAAGAAGAAGAAAGAAAAATCGAAGAAGAACAAGAAATTAAGAAAAAATGGAAAGAAGAAGTCTAAGACGAAACAAGAATTGAGCAGAGCCTCGGGAACGAAGACTCGAGAATCTAATAATTGGTATAGTATGGAACCAAAAATGGATGAAGCAGACGATTCTCTCTTACTTCATCCCTGTTCCTCCACAGACACCCGAAAAACAGGATGTCCAAGGCGATAACATTCCTCTTTTCAAATAGTCGGAGCATTCGTTGCCGCCGCTACCTTCCTCTTCCTCCTGCTTCACTTTCTCCTTCTCCTTCTCTGAATATTACGTCCGGCAGGGGGCGTCGTCGGGCAGACATGGCGGCGTCTCTTCCGAGCGAAGTAGATGATTGGACGGAAGTAACCCCAACGCGCATGACTTTCTCGTTAGCAGGCAGTCGACGCGCGAAACCCGATGCTTGAGATCTGTCGTCAAGCGAGTTAGAGTTTGAAGACAATCAACTCTCTTCTCTTGCAAGTGCCCCATTAAGGGCGAGGAGTGCTCGTTATTTCTTCTTCTTTCTCTCCGAAAAGAATTCTGAAATCTACGAGACGCCACCCCCCTCTTTCCTTACCCCTCTCCTCCATTTTTAATACTGCTTTTATTTATTTATTTATTCCATGTTTTTTGTGTTTTTAATGAGAGAGGTTATATACGATATTTTCCCGTTTGTTTTATACTCTAGAATTGGTTCCGTTGGTTGGTTGGTTGGTTGGTTGGTTGGTTGGATTTAAGGCATGTTAACCCATTGTGTTATTTTATACCGAAACCATTTTGTTTTATTTATTATTGATGGGTATTCAATTTCGGTTAAAATTGCAAATCGTCGTCAAAATTAAAACGGAAAAATTTGGCTTGGGCATAGATTTTAATGTATTTAATTATTTACTAAGGACACGATTTATGTTATTTTTTTTACTTAGATTTAAACCGTTAGTTGTGTTTTTAACCGTTTTTCATTGGACGTTATTTTCCTACAGAAGGCCGCAAGAGAACTTATTTTTAAGGGAGATAGATATTTTTACGAGAATTTATTAACATTAACTAACCAACCAACCAACCAACCAACAGAACCAATATCCTCTCTCATTAAAACACAAAATAAATAAATAAATAAGAAAAACAGTATTAATGTTAACAAGTATTATTTCGAACTCGGGAACTTTCTTGTCGTAATCGGGAGCCATCACGGAACTTTGAATCTAACCCTTTATTTATTCCACGGGGGTATCCTGTTCTCATTCCGCTAACTCATAGCTGGGGTAGGAGTTGTGTTAATTATTTTTCTAAAGTCCGAGAAGGTTTCCGAGTCCGACAAGAAATACCTGAAGAAGGCCGGATGGCATATCGCCCGAAACGTTGTACAAATAACTGTTGTGATGTTAATCCAACAGTAAAAAAGAAGTCAAGTCGAGGTAGGGTAAAATAAGACAAGTGTATTTACAATAATGGTACAGGAACGG
The DNA here is from genome assembly GCA_023376005.1 of Doryteuthis pealeii. Lineage (NCBI taxonomy): Eukaryota > Metazoa > Mollusca > Cephalopoda > Myopsida > Loliginidae > Doryteuthis > Doryteuthis pealeii. The sequence continues at coordinate 32,701,386 of CM042177.1, read as the reverse complement.
CTAGCTTGCCGTTAACGGTAACAGTACAACCTTTTCACTCGGTGTCTCACTATTTATAGTGAGAACCGGTGTATATTCTCCACTGTAGGAACGGCCGGTACAACAATAACAATAAAGATGGGGACAATAGTCCGAATAACGCAGATAATACTAATCTTCAAACCTCATCTCAAACATTCAGAGCAATTTTCCCGTTTGTTTTATACTCTAGAATTGGTTACGTTGGTTGGTTGGTTGGTTGGTTAGATTTTACGGCATGTCAACCCTTGTTGGGTTATCTTATACCGAAGCCATTTTGTTTTATTCATTCTTGATGGGTATTCTTTTCTTCAAACCCAATTTTTAAAACACATTTTGATGTTCATTTGAATCTATTTAACCTATAGGCGCAACCCTAACAGGTACTACAAACCCGAGTCAGCTTAGACTTGAGAATGTTTTCCTGCCTTTTTTATATTCTAGAATTGGTCCGGTTGGGGCGTAAGAATACACCGACTGCATCTCTGTAGAGGGATAAGCATTCCACAAATGGATCCGCCTGTTGGTGGTGGGTGGCGACCTGTGATGCTTAAGAACGATATCCTGGTGAATGAACGGTCTAAGAAATGCAACACACCATTCTAGTCCTTTCTAAGGATAGACGGGCAAAGAGCTCCCCTGCGATTAATCGGCTGGTCCTGTCAAGCCCTAGCATCTATATGATTGTTCCAACCCTATTGACCTTGGGGAAAGTGACAGACAGAATGTGAAGTAAGAGACGAGTTAGTATTTGATTTAATTGTCAATGATGACTAATTAAAACAAAAAAATGGATTTTTTTTCAAACATAATTTAATCCCAAAACTAAGGATGTATTTTGTGTCATCAAAGTAAATGGGGGGGAGAAAAAAATATATATCATACTAAAACTTAGTTAATCAAATTGGTTCCCAAAGGCCATTTTTTACTGTTTAATTTAATACACGAAAAAGACTAAATTATTCCTTACTTTAGGATTGAATGTTTGCAGAAATTCTGTTTTGATTGGTTCTAATTAGTTGTAATTTGCAATTAAGTCAAAAACCGGCCAATCTCTTACTTTACTAAGTGTATCTCTGTCTTCCCCTCTACTACCTCCTCGTTATATAAGGTTAGTTTATCTGGAGAGAGAGTGAGAGAGAGAGAGAGAGAAGAGAGGAGAGAGAGAGGTGAGAGAGAGAGAGAGACGGGAGAATTTGAAATGTATTTCTATGTTAAATTTCACAACCAGCAATCCGTAGCTTAAATGAGGTCAAACATTCTCTTTCTTAGAAAGCTAACAAAATGATTTTAAGGTTTCGTCCAGCAGTATTTTTATTTTTTTATAAATTTTATCGCTTTGCTAACTCCGTTTTCCCTAACCTCAATTATCTACCCAGAGCTGAATGGGTGATCAAATGGGCCATGTTTTGTCTAGTATATATATATATTATATATATATATATATATATATATATAGTACTTACAAATTATAGATATTTATGCATATATATGTATATATAACATGAGGACCCTTTCGCATATAATGTATCGACCGCACGTGGATCGGTCATCAACAAAAATAAGACGGGAAAAAAGACCGTTAGTAAAAACAGAACGCTGCTAGTCAAACGTTGGAATTAATAAAAAAAAATTGTGCTGTCTGTGTTAAAAATAATATGAATTTCACTTAAAAATAAAATGGATTTTATTTAAAAATAAAATGAATCTCATTTTTAATTTAGAAAATAATCAGAAGCATTATAGTAATAAAATAGGATTGTATTACAATAATTTTGATATTCTATATACACTTTTTATACATATTTTACACTTTTTCTATAACTTTACACCAAACTTTTTTGAGTCTTATTTTATTACTATATTTTATTATAAAAAAGTGTATATAGAATATCAAAATTATTGTAATACAATCCTATTTTATTACTATAATGCTTCTGATTATTTTCAAAATTAAAAATGAGATTCATTTTATTTTTAAATAAAATTCATTTTATTTTTAAGTGAAATTCATATTATTTTTAATACAGACAACACAATCTTTTTTTGATTAATTCCAACGTTTGACTAGCAGCGTTCTGTTTTTACTAACGGTCTTTTTTATCCGTCTTATTTTTGTTGACGACCAACCCACGTACGGTCGATACATTATAATGCATAAGGGTCCTCATATTAGTTGAGGATTGGTCCGGTGTTGCTTTTTAAACCGTCGAGAGATTTGGCCCCGAAACGGTTTGCATATGTATATATGTGAAAATAAAATGGAAATTAATCCGACAGTATGAATAAGATATAATGAAAAAACAAACGATGTTTACAACTGAAATAGGCTCATCAGAAGAGAAAGTGTGCAAACCGTTTCGGGGCCAATTCTCTTGACGGTTTTTAAAAAGCAACACTCGGCCCATCCTCAACTAATATGAGGACCCTATTGCATTATAATGTATCGATCGCACGTGGGGTCGGTCACAACAAAAAACAAGACGGGAAAAAGACGTTAGTAAAAACAGAACGCTGCTAGTTTAAACGTTGGAATTAATCAAAAAAATAAAATTGTGCTGTCTGCATTAAAAAATAATATGAATTTTATTTAAAAATAAAATGAATTCTATTTTAAAAATAAAATGAATCTCATTTTCAATTTTGAAAATAATCAGAAGCATTATAGTAATGAAATAAGACTCAAAAAAGTCTGGTGTAAAATATAGAAAAAGTGTAAAATATGTATTTTTTTTTTAAAATAGAATTCATTTTATTTTTTAAATAAAAATTCATATTATTTTTAATGCAGACAGCACAATTTTATTTTTTTGATTAATATCCAACGTTTAACTAGCAGCGTTCTGTTTTTACTAACGGTGTTTTTTCCCGTCTTGTTTTTGTTGATGATGACCGACCCACGTGCGGTTGATACATTATAACGCAATAGGGTCCTCATATTAGTTGAGGATGGGCCGAGTGTTGCTTTTTAAAAACCGTCAAGAGAATTGGCCCCGAAACGGTTTGCACACTTTCTCTTCTGATGAGCCTATTTCAGTTGTAAACATCGTTTGTTTTTTCATTATATCTTATTCATATGTATATATGTATGTTTATGTATGTTTATATATGTATGTATAAATTATTTGTAATTGTATGAGGAAATAGCATCAAAGATCGTCTACTAAAATGCACTAAAAATCCTCATTTTCTAAAGGCAAAATATTGTGCATTTTAGTAGACGATCTCTTTGATGCTATTTCCTCAAACAATGGTACAAGTAAAATATCTAATTTTTGGTATCAGTATTCAGTATACTAACACACAACTTTTGCATAGATGGACAATTTGATATTTTTTAAAAATGAAAAATACCCTACTGCACATACAAAAGAATATATATATATATATATATATATATTTGTAAATGTATAAGTAGTACATTACCGGTGGGTATAAGAACGATCGTTGGAAGCGCACAATATCCAGGGGTTAAGATTGAGAAAAAACAAATACAAAGTGCTCAATACAATGTAGAGCAAAAATTTATTTTAACAATGGAAAGGAGTAACCTACTCGAGTTTCATCGATTGATTCTTCAGGGCTACATTAGTTAAATTAATCGAGTTTTCGATTAATTTTAGATGGTATTTCATACATCTATATATGATACCATCTAAAATTAATCGAAAACTCGAATAATTTAACAAATGTAGCCCTGAAGAATCAATCGATGAAACTCGAGTAGGTTACTCTTTTCCATTGTTAATATATATATATATATATATATATATATATGTGATCGAATGAAAACGTACGATCTGTCTCTGTCAATTCTTGCAAATGATGATGGCGTCTTTCAACAGCGACTCCATCTTTATCTATGTATATCATATTGCAGCATCTTACCTACATATATATGTATAATTGCAATGGAGTGCAAAGATGCATTTAATGCTGCTGTGACAAAATTAATCCCCCACTCTCTGCCATTCCTACTTCTCGTTTATGCAGAGGTTCAGTTTCCTCTGGGGATTTGGGAGAGAGAGATCGATGAGGGGACCCGTTCAAATTTTTTCTTCTTCTTCTTCTTCTTCTTCTTCTTCTCTTCTCTCTTCTTCTTCTTCTTCTTCTTCTTCTTCTTCTTTCTTTCTTCTTTCTTTCAATCTTTTTATATTTAATTCTTCTTTTCTTCTTCTTCTTCTTCTTCTTTTTCTTCTTCTTCTTCTTTCTTTCCTTCTTTTTTTTAATTCTTTCTTTTCTTCTTCTTCTTCTTTCTTCTTTTCTTTTTCTTCTTCTTTCTTCTTCTTCTTTCTTTCTTTTCTTTCTTTCCTCCTTTTTATTAGTACTTCTTCTTCTTCTTCTTCTTCTTCTTCTTTCTTCTTATTATTATTATTATTATATATTATTATTATTATTTTATTATTATTATTATTATTATATTCCCCTCCTTTTGAGTTTTTCACATCAGCGTTAGCTGAGGTTTTTTTTTTACAGCGTCTCTCGCAAACAACATTCTAATGCAATGAACACACACGTGTAATCGACTGCAATTAATCGGTATCTCGATTAATTCAGTGGATTTAACCCTGAAGATCCTTATGGTGAAACTCGAGTTGGTTATCTCTTGTGCCCATTTTATAATATATATATATATATATATATTATATATATATAGAGAGAGAGAGAGAGAGACAGAGACAGAGACAGAGACAGAGAGACAGGAGAGAGAGACGGGAGAGAGAGAGAGAGGGAGGTATTTAGGGAATCTTACGAAGGCCATAAAAGAAGAAAAAAATCTACCTCGTTTTCGAATTGCCCGATCATTTTCTTCTTCCCAGACGCTGGTCCGGTATTAACGATGCAGGAGCAGTGATTTGTATGTCCTCGTTCTCGTCTGAAACGTTATTTGCTAGTTCTCGTTGGAAACGTTATTTCCGCCCGCTCGGCTGACTGACGGACCTCGAGTCTCGCATCGATTGGTTTATTTGACCGGACGGCTGAACAGGACGGACCCCACGTTGTTGAGGAAAACCGGCGACGGTCTGACTCTGTGAAAGGTGGTTAGAGAACGAGATAGGGTTTCGCAACGGATTTCTCTTTCGGGGCTTCGAGAACGAGGCTATTGGACAGTTGATTAAAAGAGAAAGGAAGGAAGGAAGAGGGGGGAAGGAAGGGGAGAAGGAACGAAGGAAGGGAGGAAGAGAGGAAGGAATAAATAAAAAAGAAAGAAAGAAAAGGGTAGCAAGAGAGAAAGTAGAAAGAAAAAAGAAAAAAAAGAAAAAGAAAAGAAAGAAAGAAAAAAAAAAAAAGAAAAAAGTAAAAAGCAATAAAGAAAAAAAAGAAACAGAAAGAAGAAAGAAAGAGACACAAATATATCTTTTTTTAAGTAAACAGAAAGAAAGAAACTAGGAAAAAAATAATAGGAAAAGAAAAAAGAAAGAGAAAAGAAATTAGAAGGGAAGAAAGAAAGAAAGAAACGAGATAGAGAGAGAGGAGAGGAGAGAGAGAGAGAGAGAGAGAGAGAGAAGAGAAACTAGAAAGGAAAAAAGAGAGGAAGAATGAAGAAAGAAAGAAAAAAAAGAAAGAAAGAAAACCAGAAAGAAAGAAACAAACAAAGAAACAAAGAAAGAGAAAGAAAGAAAGAAAAAAAGAAAAACCAGAAAGAAAGAAAGAAACAAACAAACAAACAAACAAACAAAGAAGGAGAAAGAAAGAAAGAAAAACCAGAAAGAAACAAAGAAACAAAGAAACAAAGAAAGAAAGAGACAAAAAGAAAGAAAAAAAGAAACAAAGAGAGAAAGAAACAAAGAAAGAAACAAAGAAACAAAGAAAGATACAGAAAGAAAGAAACAAAGAAAAAAGAAAGAAAAACCAGAAAGAAAGAAACAAACAAACAAACAAAGAAGGAGAAAGAAAGAAAGAAAAAAAGAAAAAACAGAAAGAAAGAAACAAACAAATAAACAAAGAAAGAGAAAGAAAAAAAGAAAGAGAGAAAGAAAGAAAGAAAGAAAGAAAGAGAAAGGACAGAAAAAAACCCCAGAAAGAAACTTTTAAAAGGATTTAAGAAGTTGTAGGGACAAAGATTACAGTTGGCCTATTTTAAGCTCCAGTCAACACATCCAAATTTCTTTATATAGGAAATAAATATTGATACAGAACTGTATCATATAATTTTTGGATTTGGTACAGTTTATAAGAAACCATACAAACCAACAAAATATGAATCTTTGTTTGTTTTTTTTTTTTGGTTTCAAGTATTCCCATCTAATACAAATAATTTGTACACAATTATATGGTTTCAAGTATTCCTATCTAATACAAATAATTTGTACACAGTTATATGGTTTCAAGTATTCCTATCTAATACAAATAATTTGTACACAGTTATATGGTTTCAAGTATTCCTATCCAATACACATAATTTGAACACAATTATATGGTTTCAAGTATTCCTATCCAATACAAATGATCTGAACAGTTATATGGTTTCAAGTATTCCTATCCAATACAAATAATTTGCACACAGTTATATGGTTTCAAGTATTCCTATCTAATTCTAATAATTTACACACAGTTATATGGTTTCAAGTATTCCTATCTAATACAAATAATTTGCACACAATTATGTGGTTTCAAGTATTCCTATCTAATACAAATAATTTGCACAATTATATGGTTTCAAGTATTCCTATTAATACAAAAATTTGAACACAATTATATGGTTTCAAGTATTCCTATCTAATACAAATAATTTGAACACAATTATATGGTTTCAAGTATTCCTATCTAATACAAATAATTTGAACACAATTATATGGTTTCAAGTTATTCCTATCTAATACAAATAATTTGAACACAATTATATGGTTTCAAGTATTCCTATCCAATAATAATTTGCACACAATTATATGGTTTCAAGATTCCTATCAAATACATTTGCACACCAATTATATGGTTTCAAGTATTCCTATCTAATACAAATAATTTGCACACAATTATATGGTTTCAAGTATTCCTATCAAATACAAATAATTGCACACAATTATATGGTTTCAAGTTTGCACACAATTATATGGTTTCAAGTATTCCTATCTAATACAAATAATTTGTACACAGTTATATGGTTTCAAGTATTCCTATCTAATACAAATAATTTGCACACAGTTATATGGTTTCAAGTATTCCTATCCAATACAAATAATTTGCACACAATTATATGGTTTTAAGTATATACCGGATCTACAGCTACGACTTTGAAATAGTCCCGCCATTTTTTCAGGTATAATTTCAGAATTTTTCATTTTATTTTTATTTTTTGTTTGTTTGTGGGTTTTTATTTATTTGTTTTCTTTTTTCCTCTTATTTTTTTATCGTTTTAATGGGAACCACTTTACGAATGACCGACTATTGCCGTTGTGTCGGAGGAGTGAGTATCTGTGTCGGGGAGGTGGTGCAGGGTGTGGAGAGCGGGGCGTGATACGGTCGGTCGTCACCCACCACCATTTTTTATTTTAAAGGGCGCAACGCATCTTTTCCCGCCATAAAAGTGTCACTTAACTAACTGGGCTTTGCTTTCATGTGGCGCTGCGTTGTTTTAAGGCATTTCTCGGATTTTGGGGCCCTAAAAATAAAACAAAATAAAACAAACAAACAAAAATTAAAGAACAAAATCAGAATATACAACATATAAACATAGAAAAGAAAAAAGAACAAGTTTTGTGGCGAAAGAGAAATTGACGAACTTTGAGAGGGAAGGAGTTTTATTGGTGTGTCGATTAAAACAACAAAAAATAAGTTAACTATACAGAAAAACCAATGAATCTAAAATGAAAATAGACTGACATATCTGTCTATATAGTTATCTAACATAATGGAATAATATATATATATATATATATATATATATCTTATTATAATGGAGATTGTGTGCTTTTCTGTCTGTAACCGAAACTAAATCACTAAACAAGTCACAATTCCCTTTGTTTATGACGTCACATTGACCATGAATATATTTTTATTTAAACCTCAATTATTGATAAAATTGTTTTACATTATTAATACTGTTAACCATATCTACATGATATTTACCGCGTACCCCACTTGTACGGGTCAGGCACAAAGTCCCTATTAACGTGGGACCACCCACGACCGAAGCTCGTGGAGTGGCAGGTGAAAAATTGCGTCGATCCCGTCGGCATTCCCCTCAAGGGGGGCGCCTCAGGACTGGGCAATAAACCCAGCCCTGCCCCTTTAAATCGAGGGGGCAGGTGTTGCCTGGGGGATGGCCCCCTGGGATCGACGCTGTTAATTATATCAATGGTCCAGAGGCCGAAGCCACTGTTGACCATATCTACATGATATTTACCGCGTACCCCACTTGTACGGGTCAGGCACAAAGTCCCTATTAACGTGGGACCACCCACAAGCCGAAGCTCATGGAGTGGCAGGTGCAAAAAATTGCGTCGATCCCGTCGGCATTCCCCTCAAGGGGGGCGCCTCAGGCACTGGGCATAAACCCAGCCCTGCCCCTTTAAATCGAGGGGGCAGGTGTTGCCTGGGGGGATGGCCCCCTGGGATCGACGCTGTTAATTATATCAATGGTCCAGAGGCCGAAGCCACTGTTGACCATATCTACATACTGATTTTACGCGTACCCCACTTGTACGGGTCAGGCACAAAGTCCCTATTAACGTGGGACCACCCACAAACCGAAGCTCATGGAGTGGCAGGTGAAAAATTGCGTCGATCCCGTCGGCATTCCCCCTCAAGGGGGGCGCCTCAGGCACTGGGCAATAAACCCAGCCCTGCCCCTTTAAATCGAGGGGGCAGGTGTTGCCTGGGGGGATAGCCCCCTGGGATCGACGCCGTTAATTATATCAATGGTCCAGAGGCCGAAGCCACTGTTGACCATATCAACATACTAACAACATACAATTATATTTAT
>CM042177.1:32679942-32689942 GCA_023376005.1 Doryteuthis pealeii | reverse complement strand
ATAAAATAAAATAAAAAATTAAATAAATAAATAAAAAGTTCTGAACGTTTGGACTCTAGCGTCCAGAGTTAACGGTCGAATCGATAAAGTCTCCATCTATACTTCGAAACAGTTGGGTCTTTTTATTTCTCTTTATCTTCCTCATCTCATATTCCCTATAAATTGGTGATCTGTCGACGTGATTTATATTAAAAAAACAAAACAAAACGTAAAGGTTCATCGCAGATTTTATTATCAAAATATCACATCATGGAAGCCGCACCACAATGAAGATACGTAAATAATACTATTTTTTTTTCATTTAGTCAAATACAGGAGTTATAAAATCGTACAGAAAACAAAAACATTGTCAAATTGGAAATTATCATCCAGGCTAGACACAAAACCCGACCATGCTAACTTAACACACACACACACGCAAAAAGAGAGGAACATATTTTTATATAGATAGTTGCCTTTAAAAAATATAAAAATAAAATAAACCCTTTAAAATGCTTAAAGGGTTGTTTATAATTGTCTAACAACTTTACGGAATAATCTAGTTATATCTAATAACGTTAACAGATTATTTGGGGTCGTTTTTCTTCTTTCCTTCTATTAAAAAAGAAAAACAATTTTCAGCAATTTTAATCATTTTTCTATATAATTTATAATTCCACTTTTTTGTAAACTAATCGAAACTTTTGTAGATCCGTAAATAATAATATTGTTTAATTTAGTCACGATCCAAGAGTTATAAAATCTTTCTTAAAACCGAATTAAGAAAAATCGTCTAAGCTATAAAAAAAAAACCCCCGGCCGTGCTAACTCAATACAAAGAGGGGAACTCGTTTTTATACAGATAAATTCTTTTTAGAAATATGAAATTAAAATAAATTAGTCTTTTAAAGTGCCTAAAGGCATTGTTATAATTTTCTAACGAGTTTACGAAATAATCTAGTTATATTTAATAACGTTAATACATTATTTGGGGTCGGGGTTTTTTTTTCTCCTATTAAAAAAGACACAATTTTCAGCAATTTAACCATTTTTCAAACAATTTCTAATTCCATTAATTCGTATTACTAACCAAAAACTTTGTAGATACGTAAATAATACTATTTTTTTTTATTTAGTCAAATACAGGAGTTATAAAATCGTACAGAAAACAAAAACATTGTCAAATTGGAAATTATCATCCAGGCTAGACACAAAACCCGACCATGCTAACTTAACACACACACACGCAAAAAGAGAGGAATATGTTTTTATATAGATAGCTGTCTTTTAAAAAAAAATAAAATAAAAATAAATAAATCATTTAAAATGCTTAAAGGGTTTTTATTTATAATTGTCTAACGAGTTTACGGAATAATCTAGTTATATTTAATAACGTTAACAGATTATTTGGGGTCGTTTTTCTTTCCTTCTATCAAAAAAGAGACAATTTTTAGCAATTTAACCATTTTTTCTAAACAATTTCTAATTCCACTTATTTTTTAACTAACCAAAACTTTGTAGATCCGTAACTAATACTTTTTTTTTCTTCATTTTGTTACGAAACAGGAGTTATAGAATCGTACAGAAAACAAAAACATTGTCAAATTGGAAATTATCAACCAGGCTAGACAAAAACGCGGCCAATCAACACACACGCAAAAAAAAAAAAAAAAAAAAAAAAAGGAACATTTTTATAATAAAAATAAATCAACCCTTTAAAATGCCTAAATGGTTTGTTTATAATTGTCTAACAAGTTTACGGAATAATCTAGTTATATCTAATAACATTAATATATAAATTGGGGTCTAGTTTTTTTCTTTCTTCTTTTTAAAAAGAAAGAAAAACAGCAATTTAATAATTTTTCTCTACAAATCCAAAATTCGATTCTTAAATTAATCGAAACTTTGTAGATACGTAACTAATATTTTTTCATATAGTCATAATACAGGAGATATAAAATCGTACTCAAAACAAATATTGTCAAATTGGAAATTATCATCCAGGCTAGACACAAAACCCGACCATGCTAACTTAAAACACACACACTCAAAAAGAGAGGAACATATTTTATATAGATAGTTGCCTTTAAAAAATATAAAAATAAAATAAACCCTTTAAAATGCTGAGAGGAACATATTTTTTATATAGATGGCTTGTGGAGATAGAGGATGTCCGTTTAGAGGGACACCGGTAGCAAAGTACCGGTAACTCGGGGGATCCAATAAATAGCGAACCCCTCGTTCGTAGTGGTCTCATTCTGGCCAACAATATATAGCTGCCTTTAAAAAATATAAAATATAAAATTAAAATAAATCAATCCTTTAAAATGCCGAAAGGGTTTGTTTATAATTGTCTAACGAGTTGTGGTAGTAAGCAAACAAACACGGTCGGACTTGTAGAAGTTTTATTCTACATAGAATACAGTGGTAGATTTTAGACCAGTTTATATAGTTATTAGAAGGGTAGGGGAGGTAACTCAGTTACTTATTACACGAGTTTACGAAATAAAGTAAGTAAAAGTCGATGGGGCGGCCTAAAGTCGGTATCAGCCAATCAGCGAGGGAGTCTATCCCCTTTTCATTAGCGCTAGACCAAGGAGATTGTTTTAGCATCTGAGGTGGAGCGCGACGCCTACCATCAGCTCCTTACTTTACCGCACAGATCCCTGTGCTACTCATACGCTGAGTTGGCGGGGACCGGTATCGAACTAGGAACATTGTGGTTTCTAGCCGAACGCTCTACCGATTGAGCTAACCCTAACCAAAAATAATGTAGTAATATTTAATAACGTTAACCCCACTACAAACAGCAACCAAAAAATTGACACCGATTTATATGAAATCTACATCGAGAAGAAGAAAAGAAAGAAAGAAAGAAAGAAGAAAGGAGACAATATAAATTACGACAAAAAGAAAAAGAAAAAAAAAAGAAAAAGAAAAAGGGGTCTGAAAAAAAAATATAAAAAAAGGGAAAGTAAATAAAAACGTGAGTAAATAACTACAATTTGTCCTTGCACATCTTTATTAATAATGGAGATTTGCTTCCGGTTTTTGTCTGTAACAAAAACTATGTCACTGCTTACGTCACATTACCCAAAATCATCATAACAGAATAAATACACTCAAAATTTGAACATGCAACATTAGACAGTCCTCATTGATTTTTTAAAATAAGTTTTAATAAATACATGACTGGTATTATATATCTATATATAGTTTGTTTTATTTTAATACATATTTAAAGTTTACATTTCAAATTGTTTTATTTTTTAATCCTTTAATGAATTTGATGATTTTACTTACTTAGGGTACAAACTCGCTGACATTGAAGTTTTTACCCCCACCCCTTAGGCAATATGTTTCAAAAATCTATTTTTACATCGCCCGGATGGTATTTTTTATTTTGTACTAGCATGCATAACTATTTGATTTAGCGAAAATCCAGGCATTTCTATGGATGCCTCTAAGAACAAGAAAATTATTAGCCATAAATATCCGAGAGAAATATACCCAGACAATTGCACAGATAGATATTCATTGAAAAAAAAAATGGCTTTTTCAAATTCTTTCCATACTTTCTTTTTTGCTGTTTTTTGTGGGGGTGGGGTGGTTCTTCAATTTCTTAAGTTCCATGTGTTAGGTCTTGATCATTATAAAAAGGATCGCAGACCAGACCAACCCTATTCCAAATAACTGGCAACATTCAGATATATCCCGGAAATGAAATTATTCAATTAGTAACCATTGAGAATATAATGTAAATAACTTAGTGAATTGTGACGTTAGTGATGATGTAGTTTCGGTTAGAGACAGACAGGCAGACACTCAATCTCCTTTTAATAGGATATACATTCCAACTCAATCGAACGTGTACATAACTATTTGATTTAGCGATAAACCAGGCATTTCTATGGATGCCTCTAAGAACAAGAAAATATTAGCCATAAATATCCGAGAAGAATATATCCAGACAAGTGCACGGATAGATATTCATTGAAAAAAAAAAATAGAAAAACAAAAAACAAAAAACAAACATGGCTAATTTTTTTTTATTCTTTCCATATTTTTTTTTTTTTTTTTTTTTTTTTTAGTTTCCAAAGTTCCATGTGTTAGGTCTTGATAAATATAAAAAGGAGCGTAGACCAGACCCACCCATTCCAAGTCACAGGCAACATTCAGATAAATCCCGGGAACGGTATCATGAGATTATTATCACATATCGTATAAACACGCCCTAACGGCCCATCATACATCGATATGGTCAGTTCGTCTGAGATTGTTATCACTTAGAGGCTCTAAACACATCCCTTCGTAGACCGCCTTCTCTGGAGGCTGGCCCGGCCGTTAAAAAAAAACAAAACAAAAAGTCAAAACACACACACACACACACACACACACACACACACACACATATATATAAGCTAAAAACAAAAGCAAAAAAAAAAGACCTTTTTTTTAAATTTTTTTAATTTCGAGCTGGTATAGAAAAAAATATAACCCAACTCTCCTCGTTTCCGACTCTGTTCACCTCTCTTTCCGTGTCTCACTCTGCAATTTTCTCTCTCTCTCTCTCTCTCTCTCTCTCTCTCTCTCTCTCTCTCTCTCTCTCTGTCTCGCTCTGCCATACTCTCTCTCTCTCTCTCTCTGTGTCTCGCTCTACCATACCCTCTCTCCGTGTCTCGCTTTGCCATACTCTCTCTCTCTCTCTCTCTCTGTCATACTCTCTCTCTCTCTCTCTCTCTGTCTCGCTCTGCCATACTTTCTCTCCGTCTCTCTCCCTCTCTCTCTCTCTCTCTCTCTCTCTCTCTCTCTCTCTCTACTGACGATTCTTGTCGGACGAGTTTTTGTTCAATCCTTTCTAACTATCTGGCCATCTTTTTAATGTCAAGGTGGAATTGGTGTAGCAATCCACCAAGGGTTTCTTTACGAGCGCTTTCAGCAGGTCTTTCTGCCATCTTCAGGTGTGAAACTGATGGAATATATATATAGTTAAGAGTAAGGAAAGGAATGAAATTAAATGAAAAGCACATTTATTTTTTACAACTTTTTCATTGCTAACATTGTCAATATTTCGATGTCATCAAAAAATCTTCATCAGAGTATAATGATAATGTTGACTGTTTTAAGATGTGAATGTTTTTAAAGCGGATTTTTCAAGAGAGACAAACAGAATATTTTGAATTTAAACTGGAAATATTGTTTTTTCAAAAAAAAAAAACATTCAAATCTTAAAACGGTCACGATTATCATTATACTCTGATGAAGATGTTTTTGATGACATCGAAATATTGGCAATGTTAGCCATGAAAAATTTGTAAAAATAAATTCAATTAAAAAACAAAGTGTGTTTTCATAACACTTTATCTATACTTAATCTCTACGTTTATAAAGGGCAGTTGTGTGTATATGTATGTCCGGAGGAAACTTGGAAAATAAAACAATTTACGACAAAGTAAATATATATACACATTAAATATCACCAGGGCTTGGTTTTCTATCCATATATAAAGGGCAGTTGTGTGTATCTGTATGTCCGGAGGAAACTTCGAAAATAAAACAATTAACGACAAAGTAAATATATATACACATTAAATATCACCCAGGGCTTGGTTTTCTATACATATATAAAGGGCAGTTGTGTGTATATGTATGTCCGGAGGAAACTTCGAAAATAAAACAATTAACGACAAAGTAAATATATATACACATTAAATATCACCAGGGCTTGGTTTTCTATACATATATAAAGGGCAGTTGTGTGTATATGTATGTCCGGAGGAAACTTCGAAAATAAAACAATTAACGACGAAGTAAATATATATACACATTAAATATCACCAGGGCTTGGTTTTTCTATACATATATAAAGGGCAGTTGTGTGTATATGTATGTCCGGAGGAAACTTCGAAAATAAAACAATTAACGAAAGTAAATATATATACACATTAAATATCACCAGGGCTTGGTTTTCTATACATATATAAAGGGCAGTTGTGTATCTGTATGTCCGGAGGAAACTTCGAAAATAAAACAATTAACGATGAAGTAAATATATATACACATTAAATATCACCATATCTTTTCATGTGGTTTATGATGAGCCCTGTTGATGGTTTAATTAAAATCGAAATGATTTAGCGTCGGTTTTCTAAATGCCAATCTTTGACATATTTTCTGTTTTTGCAAGAATGTTATACTTATTCACTCTGTCGGATATATATATATATATATATATATATATATATATATATATATATATATATATGTTTGGTACATGCAAATTTGTAAACTACTAAAAGTAGAGGAATCATATGTAAAATGGGGCGGTGATATTTTATTATGAAATAAAATATAGAATAAAAGGGGATACGAAGGCCTTTTCGACCGGTACTTTTTCAAGTATTTACACCGGTTGACAATTAAAAGTCAGAAATGTAAAGAATTTGTTAAGAACAAATGGGGTAAACCAGAGAGTGGGGGGGACAAAAAATGGGGAAATATATATATATATATATATATATATATATATATATACATTTCTTTCTTCACACGCACACACAAACACACACACACACACGCACACACACACACACACACACACAATATATATATATATATATATATATATATGATGATGAGACCAAAGGAGGTCGAAACAGCTGTCCAGTGCTCCGGATGTCGCAAATGGTGTTTGCCGAGTTGTCTGGTCGTGGTAATATGATTCAATTATCAATTATATATAATTCCTCTATCAAAATTTAATAATATATACCATTTGCCCATTATGTTGTGTTCTGAGGATTCAGGCCCCGAATTGGAAAGTCGTTGTCCTGGAGGTGACCTTGCCCTCTGTAATCCTGCGATGGGATACACGGCAATACAGGTTAGGTGGCTGCGCAGTTTGAATTAATGTTACCATTGACTAGATGATTTGGCATTCCCCGTTTGTGGCATGGGCTGGTGGCCCAGTGTGTTGAGTCCCCGCTCTTCACGCTGTGGTCCGCTGGTTCAATCTCTAGTGGCGGAGATTGTGGTATGCACTGCTGATGAGACCAAAGGAGGTCGAAACAGCTGTCCAGTGCTCCGGATGTCGCAAATGGTGTTTGCCGAGTTGTCTGGTCATGGTAATATGATTCAATTATCAATATATATATATATATAATTCTCGATAGAACACTCCACCAGCTCGATCCCTTTCCTAGATATAACCACAAAATTAAGAAATAATACCATAAAGACCACTCTCTACACCAAACCCACTGATAACCACACATTTCTAAACTACAACAGAAACCACCCCCATAAACTAAAAAAATCGATAATCTACAGTACATGCATAAGACTAAGACGCATATGTGAAGACCAACAAGAATACATGCAACACACAGCCAACCTAGCAAGAAAATCCCTAAATAGTGAGTTCCCCATAAAATTAATAAAAAAAGCGTTCGACAAAGCATCATCTCTGAATAGACAGGAACTACTCAAATATAAACCACACCAAACTCCCTACGTTATTTCACCACGGTCGACACGTGCACAAACTAACTAAGCTACTCACCGAACATTATAAAACCCTATAAACCGACCCCACAACAAAGTCCATCTTCAAAACCCCGCCCATCAACGCAAAAAAAAAACAACCACCCAACCTACGTAACATCCTCACTGCATCCATAAAACATCTACATAACACCGTACAGAAAGGTAACAAAAGATGCAACAAGCCTAGATGCCAAATTTGCAGCCATATACACACGGAAACCGAAATAAAAATACCCTACACGAACATAACAATCCATCCGCCACACCTGCGATAGCCCTAATATCGTATATTACATATACTGCACACAATGCACAAATAGCGGATATGTGGGAGAAACATCAACATCTTTTAGACTAAGATTAAATAACCACAAATCCACTATAAATCTCAAATCTCCGCATAGTACAATAGCACTTCACTTTAGTATCCCACAACACAACCTTACACACCTCAAATGTATTTTTAATAGAACACGCATTTCCAACAACGCAATCTCAAAAACAAGCATAAAAGAAATGGATTTTAAAACTACAAACTTATGTCAGGGGACTGAACGCCGATATCGGAATACTCCGTTATTACAAATATTTTACAGACGCTGCTGCTGTCAATAACAACAAAGACAAAGGATCCGTTGAACAGTAGCGACATTCATTTGAAAAAGGGTTTCTAACGATCCCGAAAATTTATGATAACAAATAATAAAAAATAAGTGAATCCAATACTCCATAACATCGAGTTCATTCATTTATTTTTAAATGCTTCATAACGCCCAACTTCAACATATAAAACATAAATATATATATATATATATATATATATATATATATATATATATATTATAATAACTTGCTTGAATATATATATATATATATATATATATATATATATATATATATATGTTTTATTTTTTGTTTTATTGAGTTGGGCTGCTTTTTTTATATCGTTTCTTTTTTCCCTAACTGCTTCTGTCTCCCAGGGAACAGAGCGTTCGGCTTTTAATTTGGTTGGTATGCACTCGGCTGCCGCTTCTAAGTGTGCACTAACAAAGTTTTCGTATTCCTCGTTTGGTGTGGAGCTTTCGGATGTCTCCTGGAGGATATCGAATTTATTTCTTACTGTAACAGCGTAGCGATTGCAAATATCGCTGTTGGCAAGTGTCGACCAGTCGTATCGTTCAGATTTGCTGGTTTGTTTTTTGTTTCTACGTAGGCTAAGTCACCAATTTACACAACCTTAGGAAAGCCCAAATAGAATTAACCAAAACATACAAAAAAGAACAAACAGAATATATACAAGCACAAATAAATAATATTAGATCATCGGTAGAAGACAGACAGTCGCGATTAGCATGGCAAACAGTAAATGAAATTAGTGGTAGGAAAAGTACCTCTAGATCAAAACTAAAGGCAAACAGCCAAAAAGAAAGACTCCAAAAATGGAAAGACCACTTCCAGAAACTTCTGGGGAACACACCTAAAATCATGGTAAATAACACTCAAAAGATCATAGATAGACAACTAGACATAAAACTGGGGGATTTTACAACAGAAGAACTCCACGTAGTCTTAAATAAACTAAAAAGTAGAAGGGCGGCGGGTCTTGACGAAATACCCCCGGAGGTATGGAAAATGGGCAAGTTCAGCGACATACTGCTTAGGCTATGCAATGCAGTATATAGACAAAATAGAATAGATAAATGGACAAAAGGATGCATCCTCCCGTTCCCCAAAAAGGGAGACCTAGGAATAGCTAAAAACTACAGAGGCATAACTCTTACGGCTATCGCAGCCAAGATCTATAATGCCCTTCTTCTTAATCGCATCCGACCCGAAATAGAGAAAATTCTTAGGAAAAACCAAAACGGATTCCGTAGAAACCGGTCCACAACCTCTCAGATCCTGACTATACGACGAATCATAGAAGGGATTCGAGCAAAGAATCTAGAGGCAACGCTACTATTCGTAGATTTTTCCAAGGCATTTGATTCCATACACAGAGGAAAAATGGAACAAATACTACTAGCATACGGGCTACCAGAAGAAACTGTTGCTGCTATAATGATGCTCTACAAAGATACACAAGCAATGGTACGCTCACCCGATGGCGACACAGATTTCTTCGACATCGGAACTGGAGTCCTACAAGGAGATACACTAGCACCATATATATTTATCATATGCTTAGACTATGTACTCCGAACATCATTAGATACCATAAAAGAAGAAGGCTTCACACTAAAAAAGGCAAGAAGCAGGCGATATCCCGCACAGAAAATCACAGATGCGGACTACGCTGATGACCTTGCACTCCTTGCAGATACACCACCACAGGCCGAGTCACTACTGCATAGCCTAGAGAAGGCTGCAAATAATATTGGCCTTCATGTAAACTCCGATAAAACAGAGTACATATGTTTCAAAAGAAAAGGAGACATAACCACACTCAACGGTAAGCCCCTTAAGCCAGTAGAAC
>CM042177.1:32647442-32667442 GCA_023376005.1 Doryteuthis pealeii | reverse complement strand
GTTATTGTGTAGGTTTATTGTTTATGACGGGGGGGGGGGTTAAATGGTGATTGGGGGGGGTATCTCATTTCCGTTTTGTCCCCTTGGATTTTCTAATCAATTGGACATAGAGTGTGATTATTTTTTTTTTATTCTTTAATTAATTAACTCTCTCTAGTAGAGATTGCTAACTCCTTTCGTCAGTCCTCTTCACGGCATCAGTACATTTCTAGTATGTAAGTAAGTAAGTAAAGTCGTCGGGGCGGCCTAAAGTCGGTATCAGCCAGTCAGCGAAGGAGTCTATCCCCTTTTCAATAGCGCTAGACCAAGGAGATTGTTTTTTTTTTTGGCATCTGAGGTGGAGCGCCACACCCACCATCAGCTCCTTACTTTACCACACAGATCCCTGTGCTACTCATACGCTGAGTTGGTGAGGACCGGTATAGAACTAGGAACCATGTGGTTTCTAGCCGAACGCTCTCTAAAGATTATTATACTTTTTACATATTGAAAAATATATATATCGCAATAGCTCTTAAGTAAACATATCAAACATTGTAATAATTAAATGATCGTACGAATATCCTCATCTCTATTGTTTGTTTTTTTCTCCTTTTGTTACTAGGTTTCGACCGATTTATTTTCAGGTCTTCTGGCTATTGTTTAGTAAGCCGGCTAAGATCATCTCTCTCTCTCTCTCTCTCTCTCTCTCTCTCTCTCTCCTCTCTCTCTCTCTCTCTCTCTCACACACACACACACACACACACACACACACACACACACACACACACACTTTTTCTTTCCCTTCTTTTATTCATGTCCGATTGAAACAGGTTAGCGTTATCACCTCTGTGTGCTCACTCCACAATCTTTCTCTTTCTATCTTTCTTATATTTTTTCTGTGTAGCATGTCTTTTTTCTTCCCTTTCTTTCTTTACAATATAAATGGAATGGTCCATTATTTCGGCGAGATGATGGCACCCATAAAAAATAAGAATTCAACGGATAAGCAATAGCAGATAATCAGGATTTATATTTTTGCATTTGATCTTGGACAATTTAGACAGTCTCATTTTTATCGTAAAAATCATTTCCAATGCATGTTTATAGTAAAAATCGGTTTCAATGCATTTTTATAGAAAAAAAATCATTGTCCAATGCATTTTTATAGTAAAAATCATTTCCTCTGCAATTTTATAGTAAAAATCATTGTCCAATGCATTTTTATAGTAAAAATCATTGTCCAATGCATTTTCATAGTAAAAATCATTGTCCAATGCCAATTTTATAGTAAAAATCATTGTCCAATGCATTTTTATAGTAAAAATCATTGTGCATTTTCATAGTAAAATCATTGTCCAATGCATTTTATAGTAAAAATCATTTCCTCTGCAATTTTATAGTAAAAATCATTGTCCAATGCATTTTTATAGTAAAAATCATTGTCCAATGCATTTCATAGTAAAAATCATTGTCCAATGCATTTTTATAGTAAAATCATTTCCTCTGCAATTTTATAGTAAAAATCATTGTCCAATGCATTTTTATAGTAAAAATCATTGTCCAATGCATTTTATAGTAAAAATCATTTCCAATGCATTTTTATAGTAAAAATCATTGTCCAATGCATTTTTATAGTAAAAATCATTTCCAATGCATTTTCTAGTAAAAATCATTTCCAATGCATTTTTATAGTAAAATCACTGTCCAATGCATTTTTATAGTAAAAATCATTTCCAATGCATTTTTATAGTAAAATCATTGTCCAATGCATTTTTATAGTAAAATCATTGTCCAATGCATTTTTATAGTAAAAATCATTTCATTTCCATTTTTATAGTAAAAATCATTGTCCAATGCATTTTTATAGCAATCATTTTTATAGTAAAAATCATTGTCCAATGCATTTTTATAGTAAAAATCATTTCCAATGCATTTTTTATAGTAAAAATCATTGTCCAATGCATTTTATAGTAAATCATTGTCCAATGCTTTTTATAGTAAAAATCATTTCCAATGCATTTTTATAGTAAAAATCATTGTCCAATGCATAAAAATCATTGTCCAATGCAATGCATTTTATAGTAAAAATCATTGTCCAATGTAAAAATCATTTCCAATGCATTTTTATAGTAAAAATCATTGTCCAATGCATTTTTATAGTAAAAATCATTGTCCAATGCAATGCATTTTCATAGTAAAAATCATTTCCAATGCATTTTTATAGTAAAAATCATTGTCCAATGCATTTTCATAGTAAATATCATTGTCCTATGCATTTTTATAGTAAAATTTATTTACAATGTGTCCCGGTCTCCTGCCTCAGAACTTGCTACCCGGTGACTATTAAAATAACGTCCCCAGCTTTGTCATTTCGGTGGTGTTACTTGAAAGAAAACAACCAACTTAGGGCGTTAAATGTATTTTAGAGGGGGGGGGCTTTTCTTTTTTTGCCGTAATTCTTATTTATTTATTGTAATTTGTTTAGAAATGTATGTATAGAAATTTGTTGTAATTCTTGTTTATTTATCGTAATTTATCGTAATTCTTTTTTTATATTGGTTGTTTTCTTTCAAGTAACCCCGCCGAGACGACATAGCTGGGGACGTTATTTTAATAGTCACCGGGTAGCAATTTCTGAGGCAGGAGACCGGGACACACTTCCTCATAAATTACCGTCATTTACACCAGACACCACAATACTTGAAAGATGTCACCTGCCTAGTACTGAGAGTTTAATCCTTAGATCACATCTTCGCTGGTCTGGTCATTTAGTTCGCATGGATGATTGCCGAATCCCAAAACAACTATTTTACGGGGAAATCTCAACTGGCAAACGTCGTCAAATTCAAATCCAGTATATAGTTATTTACTAAGCTTGGCTTAGATATGTCACAAGGCCAGAAGTATGGGACGCCCAGTGAGAATCGAACTCACTAACAATGGCCTGCGAATCTAGATTGCTAACCATTACACCACGAGAGGTGCCCTCAAATCCAGTATATATGACCCAAACACCTGAGGCATCATTATGAGAACCGTCCGACGTACATGACCCAACCATCGGAGACGACGTTGTCTCAGTAGAGAGTACAGGCTGGGAAGTTGAGCTCTCTCTAGGACTGCTGTGTTAGTGATCCTGTCCCTCCAGGTGATGCCCAGTACACGTCTAAGGCAGCGAAGGTAGAAGGTATTTAGCCGCCGCTCTTGGTGGGAGTATAAGGTCCATGTTTCACTTCCATACATGAGGGTGCTGATAACACATGCCCTATACACTTGTACCTTTGTACGGATAGTGAGCTTGCTGTTGTCCCACTATCCGTACAAAGGTATTGATTAATAGAGCTTATATCAGATAGATGTAGCGTTAATAATGATATGTATATCAGCTAAATAGTTATGTAAGGGCAAAACAATTATCGTCGTTGGGAATGGACTTGGTGAGCCGAGGATAAATTCTGGACAAATCTCTTTGCATTTCATAGCACACAGCATTCTTGTCTTGAATTGCTTCTAATCTTTCTTCTTTCTTTAAGCATTTAAGGATTGATACACTCCCTATCTGAGCAAACGTTGTCAGTGCAAACCCAAATTGAGGTTTAAGGACTGCCTCAAGGACACTCTGAAGAACACTGCTGTTGCTGTGAAGGACTGGGAGAAGCTAGCTTGTAATAGACCTGGCTGGAGAGCCACCATCTACCTGTCTGTAGAAGAATTTGAGTCCAACCGAATCAAACACCAAAAATTGAAACGGGCTATTTGAAAGGGCAATTTTCAGCCCAGCAACATTCAAAGTAGAGAAGTTCCAACATGTAGTTTATGTGGAAGAGAAAATCTCTCCAGGACTGGCCTGGTGAGTCATCTGAAAAAAAAAAACAAGGATAAAGTGTCAAATGTTACTGGCACCCAACGATGATGATATATATAAAAAAAACAAAAAAAAAAAAAAGAAACAACACAAAAAAAAAAACAAGAAATGTTCTTACTCGAACACGAGTTGACAGCCATTATCATTATTGAGATTATTTTAGCATCTGATGTGGAGCGCCGCACCTACCATCAGCTCCTCGCTTTACCGCACAGATCCCTGTGCTACTCATACGCTGAGTTGGCGAGGGCCGGTATCGAACCTGGAACCTTGTGATTCCTCAGGTGACGCTCTACCGACTGAGCTAATGATCTATATGAGTGCTAGATTTATATATATATATATGTATCCTGGGTATGACGCTAAAATATATCTGATGGTGAGGCTCCACTTCCATGTGTCTGTTTCCTTCTATTCTCAATGTGTGTCCTAGGTATGATACTAAAATATATCTGATGGTGAGGCTCCACTTCCGGGTGTCTGTCTCCTTCTCTTCTTAATGTGTGTCCTGGGTATGACACTAAAATATATCTGATGGTGAGACTCCATTTCCGGGTATAGTGTACCCCTTCTGTGCCATTATTCCCAGTGTAGCATAGTGATCTTATAAAGACTTTCAGGTTATTCCTTGCACAGATTATTGTCTGTACCCTTCTTTTTTGTGTGTGTCTTGGGTATGACAATAAACTACATCTGATGGTGAGGCTCCACTTCCAGACATCTGGGGTTCAGTGTACCCCTTCATTGTCATTATTCCCAGTGTAACATGGTGGTCTTGTTGCATGCTAGGTTTCTATTCTCTTTTAATATCTGGATCTACAAGACTAGCTTGTTAACAATTTCACCATGATGGGATGCCCCCTTTTTTATACCCAACCCATTTGACACAGGTAGGATGTTCTTTTTTTTCAACTTTTGGGTGTGTAAAGTGCTCCTTCATTGCCATTACTCACAGGTCCACTCTGACCTGGAGTGGTAATACCTGTTAGGGTCCCATCTATGAGTCAAATAAACCTGTATATATCTAATTACATGGAAAATATTGCTCTATCACAGATATTGAGCTCTCTCCTAATAATACTGTATATTACTACTGTCTCATCAATTTAGATAGTCTTAACCACACACTGTGATTATATATATATATATATATATATATATATATATATTATTATTATTATTATTATTATTATTTATATTTTGCTTGAAGGCAATTATAATGCATGTATCGCATAAAATTCGATAATTATAGAAAATAATCTTGACAAGTGAATCCCGGCAAAGGATGGCTCGCTATGCAGAACACCGTACAGACTGTTTCGACTTTATTAAGTCTCATCAGCGATGTATCCTAACGACTTCACTCCGACAGAAATCGAAAACCGGGACCTCAGCAGGCATAGTCAGAGACCATATCGCTTCGGCCGCCGGTACATAGCGAACAATCCCTGCGAAATTAACCTTGTCAATGATACTTACACGCCTCTACCATAGTAGGTAAGGGGATGTTGATTGAGTAGTAAACAAACCAGGCCGTAAGCTCTTCGGCGAAGTGAATAAGATTTTTGGATGTTTGTTTTTTAGAAGCATTGTTGAATAAATTATTATTTATATTTTGCTTGAAGGCAATTATAATGCATGTATCGCATAAAATTCGATAATTATAGAAAATAATCTTGACAAGTGAATCCCGGTGAAAGGTTAATTTCGCAGGGATTGTTCGCTATGTACCGGCAGCCGAAGCGATATGGTCTCTGACTATGCCTGCTGAGGTCCCGGTTTCGATTTCTGTCGGAGTGAAGTCGTTAGTATACATCGCTGATGAGACTTAATAAAGTCGAAACAGTCTGTACGGTGTTCTGCATAGCGAGCCATCCTTTGCCGGGATTCACTTGTCAAGATTATTTTCTATAATTATCGAATTTTATGCGATACATGCATTATAATTGCCTTCAAGCAAAATATAAATAATAATTTATTCAACAATGCTTCTAAAAAACAAACATCCAAAAATCTTATATATATATATATATATATATGGAGAAAAGTAGACAAACACGGGATGTTATGGAAACTGGATGTTTATTGTCGACGATGCAACGTTTCGGTCATTTTGACCATCATCAGGACATTTGATGCTCTACCGACTGAGCTAAGCCGGCCTTTTTTTATTATATAACAATAAAAAAAATTTAAAAAAATAAATAAATAAATGGTGGAAATAAACAGATAAATAAAAAATACATGAATAAGGATAGAAAAAAAAAATGAAAAGACCCAATCGAAAATCAAAACATTTTCCCGTATCGGTAAAACACTTTCTTTACAATGCAAAAAAAAAAAAAAAAAAAAAAAAAAAAAGAGAGAGAAAATCTCTTGTTTACATTTTCCACCATTTTTCGAGGTCTGTTTTCCCGCGTAAATGTTCCCAGGCTTTTCGATAGAACGTCTCGTACATTCATTTTCATTGGCCAAATCGACATTTGAAGCCGTAACCGTCATTCTACCACCCATTCCCTCACACTCACCCCCCCACCCCCGCTGTGCCCCTGTCCACTCATGTGTCAACCCCGTATTGACACATTCTGATATTTTGCACGTCACTCTCACCGCTGGTCGCCATTTTTATTGACGTCAAAGTGCATCATCTTTAAGATGTCCCGTCGACTGTCGGCGGTGGACGCGAACGAATAAAAACGTCTCGTCTTTCTCCAGGCTGTTGGACCCCTCTCTCTTTCTCGTTCTCTCTCTCTCTCTCTCTCTCTCTCTCTCTCTCTCTCTCTCTCTCTCTCTCTCTCTCTTACCGGGGAAGGCCATTCAACGTTCTTCTTCTTCTTCTTATTATTATTATTATTATTATTATTATTATTATTATTATTATTATTATTATTATTCATTCTAGCTTCTTTTTCTCTTCTTCTTCTTCTTCTTGTTATTATTATTATTATTATTTACTCCTTTTGAGTTTTCACATCAGTGTTAGCTGATGGTCTTTCACTGGAGTCTGAGTGACAGCAAGTCTCCTCTGGTCTCCAGGACTCTTCTGAGTATTCTGGCAGATTGCAGCAGTGCAGTGTTCTGAATGGTTTCAATCCTTCCTCTGATATCCAAACTTTCCAAGCCCTTTTCTAATCCTTTTGGGACTGTTCCAAGTGCACCAACTACAATTGGTATCACTTTCACTTACATGTTCCATAACTTTTTCAGTTCTCTGGCAAGGTCCAGATATTTGTCCATTTTTTCATTTTCCTTTAACTTCACCCTGTGATCTGCTGGCACTGCAAAATCCACCAGTTGACAAGTTCTTTCTTTTTTGTTAATCAACAATAGGTCTGGTCTTCTTGCTGGGATAAGGTGATCCGTTTTTATCTCAAAGTCCCAGAGAATTTTATGCGTTTCATTCTCAAGAACAGATTCTGGTTTATGCATATGCCATTTTGTTGTATGGTCAAAATTTAATTTCTTGCATAATTCCCAGTGGATCACCTTCCCAACCCAGTCGTGTCTAGTTTTGTATTCTCGTTGTGCTAGTTTGCTACATTCGCAGAGTATATGGTTAACAGTCTCATCTCTATTACCGCAAAGTCTACATTTACTATTTGTTGAGTCCTATCAATTTTCGCTTTGATATAGTTTGTCCTTATGGCATTATTTTGTGCAGCAATTATAAGTGATTCTGTTTCTCTTTTGAGGTTTCCCTTTCTTAACCATGTCCAAGTCTTTTCATGTGCAACCTCTTCTATTTATCGTTTGAAGCGTCCATATAATTGTTTTTCTTCCCATTTTTGTTTTCTAGTCTTTGTTGTTTTTCTGTTTGTCCCTATGTCACATCTACTATTGTTGGCCGCCATAAGTAATTTGTCCTTGCTCTTTCTTGTGTAATCCTCAAGTTGTTGGATTGTGGTTTCTACGCAGTCTTCTGTGTTAGCAAGACCTCTTCCCCCTTCCTTTTTTGACACATATAATCTATCTCTATCGTCTCTAGGGTGAAGAGCCTTGTGCATGGTCATTAACTTTCTCGTTCTTTGGTCAATCTGTCTGAGTTCTTCCTTTGTCCATTTTGAGAATGGTCCTGAGTATCTTATTATGGGGACGGCCCAGGTATTGATTCCTTTGATCAGATTTCTGCTGTTAAGTTTGGTTTCTAGAAGTTTTTTTTTAGTTCTCCTGAGATATTCATTTTTAACTTTTCCTTTAATTTCTGTTTGCTTCTAAAATTTCATTACTAATTCATTATTATTATTTTACTCCTTTTGAGTTTTCACATCAGCATTCTGATTATTATTATTATTATTATTATTATTATTATTATTATTATTATTATTATTATTATATTATTATTCCTTTATGTTTATTTCTTCTTCTTCTTTTTCTTTTTCTTCTTATTCCAATTGTCTTTTATTTTTCTTTCTTTCTTTCTTTCTTTCTTTCTTAAAATAATACAACTCTTTCTTTCGTTCGTTCTTACAATTCTGTCTTTTTTTTCTGCTTAAATTGCTAATACAACTTTCATTCATTCATTCTTTCTATTTTGAATTACTCTTACATCTCTTTCTTTATTTCTTCGAATATATATATATTATATATATATATATATATATATATATATATATATGGAGAATATGTGCTTAATTATTCTCCCCAAAATTCTCGGCTAAAAGAGCCATATCAAACACATTGT
The DNA here is from genome assembly GCA_023376005.1 of Doryteuthis pealeii. Classification (NCBI taxonomy): domain Eukaryota; kingdom Metazoa; phylum Mollusca; class Cephalopoda; order Myopsida; family Loliginidae; genus Doryteuthis; species Doryteuthis pealeii. The sequence goes on along the minus strand of CM042177.1, from coordinate 32,658,914 downwards.
TTTGTTTGTTACTTCTCATATATATATATATATATATATATATATATATATATATATATATATATATATATATAATCACAACCATATTGGTTTCATGCGATGCAATCATCAGGTGAAGATGTTTCAAATGTCTTTTGAAACATCTTCACCTGATGATTGCATCGCATGAAACCAATATGGTTGTGATTGTACCTTTGCCACCTAATAAATAGATATGTAAAACCTATATATTTATCTTATTATATTATATAACAGCTCTATTTTATATTGAGCACTCTACCAATTAATACTGCCTTTGGTACACCATTCCAGCAAAAGCTGAAATAGTGACCATCTCACACTATAGTATATATATATATATATATATATATATATATATATGGAGAAATAAGATGAAATTAATCCGAGAGTATGTGGAGAAAGGGATACAAAACACGGGTTGTTGTAGAAAATGGATGTTTATTGTAGGTAGTGATGTCGACGATGCAACGTTTCGGTCTGTTAGACCTTCTTCAGAATTTAGAAAAGAGTTCTTGCTTCATTTTTGTCACAGACTCATAAACAATCATTATGCCATTCACTAGGCATACCCCCAAAAATCGTCTGCTAGCTTTTTAAGAACGAATTAAAATTAACTAAATTTATTATTTAAGGTCAAACTTTTGTCTAAAATGATAAGTAGTAACATAATGACCATCATTAAAAAAATAAAAAAATATCATTACATATGCAGCTTATTTTTAATAGATTTAAAACGATTTGTTTTGGTCAATTTCGACGCGATCCGCCATTTTGTCTCTTTTTCAATGGTTTTAGGCGCTTGTTTACAATTTGAATGTAACATTCACGATTGCAAAAAAAAAAAAAAAAAATAACCAAAAATCAGGTAATTATCCGATTTTAATGAAATTTTCAGTATTGATTTATCGATTAATGAATTTTATAATGCATCAGTTATTTTATTTCAAAACTTTAATTTAGAATTTTTGCTATGAAAAATTAATATATAAAATTCATTTAAATTTAGAATTTAGAAGTCACTATAAGAGGAATAAAACCCTACTTCTAAACAAAAAGAAAAATCTAAGAGAGTCCGGTTGGTGTAGGGGTTACGGTCATCGCCTGTCAGCTTGACAGTCAAGGTTCGAATCACGCACAAGGCGGTCTTCCTATCTATAGCTTTGCTGATGAGGCCTAATAGGCCGAAATGTACATACAGAGATTGATTTTTCTCGATTTGTTTAGCCTTACATTTAAATAGGTATCCCCGCCTAATTAATTAATTATTGATTAATCAACTTTCAAAATTAGGTTCGACTTCAATTAAGCACATATTCCCCCCCCAAAAAAAAAATATATACACATATATAATGAGCTCTCATTACGGTTTACCTGCATCAGCTTGGTTAAACCACACATGGAAAGATCCTAACTAAAAAATTATATATATATACTAGCAAATATATGCACCCTCCGGGTGCAAGTATTTAAGTTTTGATATAATAAAATATGATATTAAATTAGAAAGGCTAATGAAACTGAATAAGAATACAGATAAAAAGATCTGCAACAGAGGGGGTATAATCGAAAAATAGAACAACTTTGAAACTAACTATTCCATCATTTTCCATTACTCACCTCTTTCATAGGTAAATTTTCCTAATTTAACTATTTAGTTAAAATAGGAAGTAAAGGATAATATTACAGTTATTTCTTCTTGTAAATAAATTTCTTTTAAGATTTATCCCCGAGATTTTTGTTTATATTTCTTAAGATAAAACCAAACAATTAGAAATTAATAATACTAAGCATATATTTATTAGAATAAAATTTTTAATATCAATATGCAAATTAGCCTTCCCGTTCACACTGTAAACCGCTATTTTGTTGTATATATAAATACAATTGCATGTAATTAGTATGTTGATATGGTCAACAGTGGCTTCGGCCTCTGGACCATTGATATAATTAACAGCGTCGATCCCAGGGGGCCATCCCCCCATGCAACACCTGCCCCCTTGATTTAAATGGGCAGGGTTGGGTTTATTGCCCAGTGCCTGAGGCGCCCCCCTTGAGGGGGAATGCCGTCGGGATCGACGCAATTTTTCACCCACCACTCCATGAGCTTCGGTTTGTGGGTGGTCCCACGTTAATAGGGACATTGTGCCTGACCCGTACAAGTGGGGTACGCGATAAATACTATGTAGATATGGTCAACAGTGGCTTCGGCCTCTGGACCATTGATATAATTAACGGCGTCGATCCCAGGGGGCCATCCTCCCAGGCAACACCTGCCCCCTTGATTTAAAGGGGCAGGGCTGGGTTTATTGCCCAGCGCCTGAGGCGCCCCCCTTGAGGGGGAATGCCGACGGGATCGACGCAATTTTTCACCCGCCATCCCATGAGTCTCGGCTTGTGGGTGGTCCCACATAAATAGGGCCTTTGTGCCTGACCCGTACACGTGGGGTACGTGGAAAATATCATGTAGATATGGTCAACAGTATTAATAATGTAAAACAATTTTTATTAATAACTGAAGGTTTAAAAGAATGAAATCATGGAGAATTCGATGTAAATAATTAAGAGAATTGTGACTTGAGTAGTAATATAGTTTCGGTTACAGACAGAAAACACACAATCGCCATTATAATATATATATATATATATATATATATATATATATATATATATATATTGTGGACGTTATATATATATTGTTAGATGTGTTAAATTGTATATTTCCCATAAATTATAAAGAGTTATAGGGCCAGTTTAGCTCAGTCGGTAAAGTGTTCGGCTTGGAACCTCAAGGTTTCTGATTTGATATCGGCCCTCGCCAACTCAGCGTATGAGTAGCACAGGGATCTTTCTCTCTCACTACGTCTTCCATTATCTTCCTGTTTCCCTTCTCCTTCACCTCTATACTTTCCTTCATCTCCCGCCCTCACTCCTACTCCACCCACGCCTCTTCGCCCTTCCTCCCACATTCTCTCGATTAGTTCCTACCGCTTGTCTCGCACCTGACACAATGACTTAATGAAACTCTCCCTCGAAGCAATACCTGTCATGTACTACGTGCAGCTATTCTATGATTATAATCAATACCTGAAAAGGAGAAGGAAGCCTAGCAGAGTCTGGCACAAGGACAAGAGAATGGAGCACTACTCAAGACCGCCCTGTCGGCTGGGGCGTTAGAATGCACTGACTACGCCTCTGCAGAGGGGTAAGACTCCCCAAATGGGGCCACCTGTCCGCCGTGGGTGGCGACCCGTGATGCTTAAGGATAGAGCCCAGGTGGATGAGCAGTCCATAACATGCAATACTCCACTTTGGCCCTATCTTGGGCTAAACGGGCGGTCGGAGAGGCCCCCTCCAATCAATCGGCTGGCCACGTCAAGCCCTAGCACCTATATGATTGCCTCAACCCTATTACCCTTATGACAAGCCCCAACCCCTTTTTATCATATAGGTGCTAGAAGGCGGTGGCTGCGGGTCTACATGTCCTGGGAATGACGTTAAACTCTATCTGATGGTGAGGTTCCAGTTTTGGAGGTTTTGGGGAATGTGGAGCACCCCTTCATCACCATTGCTCCCTGGTCCACTCAGACCCGGAGTGGTAGTACCTGTTAGGTTCCCATCTAAGGGTTAAATAGAAAACCAGGAGTTGATAAACAAAATTGTATTATCCATTAAGAATTGATTTATTTCAAAACTTTTATCGGCATTAAATGACCCACTGAGGTTGATATGTCGTAAAACAAAACAAATCTTTTTACAGTGGCCTAACATTGTGTTTATAGATACCACAATAAAGATGAGTACAACTCTCAAAAAAAATCAAAATTAAAAATTATTTGTTTTATAGTCTTTGAAACAGGAGAAATTTATAAATTAAAATATATTGAGGTTATAGTAAGCTTTTTTTTACCGAATCAAACACACGCACACTTGCATATCTCACAAGCCGTTTTATCAATTTTAGAAGTTATCATTTAGCCCTGTCCACAGAGCTTAAGATAGGTTGGATGTATCCCCCACAATGGGGATAAGACACCCTGTTGAGAATTTTATGATACAAGGTGTGTGATAGATCTCCGCTCCTACTTATAGACTAGGCCAGAATCATGTGATCCATCTCTTGGCCAATCACTCGCAGTGCTCTGAGATTGATACAATACTTAAACCGACCCTACTGGTCATAATTACTGTGACATCCATGGACGACAGGCATAGGATCAAATCACTGAACCTTTACCAATACGCAGGATAGGACTAATACGCTTACCAAAGGATTCCATAACATAGGACTTTCTTTAAGCCCTTTTAAATTGGCCAACGATGGCACTTAAAAACTTTACAGTTTCCCTTCTCCTAGACTGGTTACCTAGCCAAGGTTAAAGAACCCAGTCTGTCCTACTATTTACCCATAACTGGAGGGAGAGTAGTTAAATCCTTACCTTTACCTAGTGTATTTTCTCTCTGTGAAATGTTTTAATACGAAAATATAAAATGCGTTCTTAATTGTGCTTGCGCATTATTTGAAATGAACTCAATTGTTATTAAAAACCTATATATATATATATATATATATATATATATATATATATGAGATTTGATAATTTGCTTTAGAAGCATTGTTGAGTAAAGTATATTATTATTTATATTTTTTGCTTGAAGGCAATTACAATGCGTATATCGTATAAAATTCGATAATTATTGTAAATAATCGAATTTCATACGATATACGCATTGTAATTGCCTTCAAGCAAAAAAATATAAATAATAATTAATATATATATATATATATATATATATATATATAAAGAGAGAGAGGAGAAAATGGTTATCATATGGGTGCTAACCATTACACCAAATGAGGTGCCCGAAATTGTTGTATATAAGGCGTGTGCTAGATCGTCGCCCATACTTATAGACTAGGCCAGAATCATGTGATCTATCTCTTGGCCAATCACTGGCAGTACTCTGAGGTTGATACAATACTTAAACCGACCCTACTGGTCATAATTACTGTGACATCCATGGACGACAGGCATATGATTCAAATCACTGAACCTTTACCAATACGTAGGATAGGACTAATACGCTTACCAAAGGATTCCATAACATAGGACTTTCTTTAAGCCCTTTTCAATTGGCCAACGATGGCATTTAAAAACTTTACATGAAAAATGGACTGTCCTATGTATGATACTAAACTGTTGTCTCGAAAGTCTAGGTAGTGTAGAGTACCCCTGTATTGGCATTATTCCCAGGTCCACTCTTATCAAATCTATTCTCGAAGAGACGCTCCATTCTCTTGACTGACCTTGTACCAGACTCAACTAAAGTCTCCAAGTGATTTAAAAAAAAAGAAGAGAGAATAAAATGGAATAAAAATTGAAAATAAACTGGACGGGATGCAACTTCAGTTAAAAGTGGGGGGCACCCCCAAAAAGGTGTTTATCACGTGTTCACTTTTCTGTGAGAAGTGGGTCTTTCATTACCCCCTACCCCTGCCCCCTGTCTTCCCTCCCACCCACCCCTATTTGCAAAGGAAAAATCATATTTATTGCCCTTGAAAGTCGTAAAACAGAGACTTTGGGCAAAGGAGGGTTTTCCTCGGGTTATGGCGCCAAAATAAATACCAGCTCAAACGGAAATGTACTCTAGCCGCCGCCATTACGGTGGTTCATAACCACGCCCATTAAATCTACTTCTGTGACTGTCTCCCCCTCCCCCGCTATCTGTTTGGCCCCGGTCAGGGTTGACAGTATAGGTAACAGCTTTTTAGGGTTACAATCTGTAATATTGTGAGCGAATGGTACTGGGTTGCCAGTATGTATGATTTTTCTCTATTTCATGTATAATAAACATATTTTTTAAATTACTTAATTAATTAATAATAACCTCTGCTGATTAAAAAAACAAACTTGACTGCAACTCTTGTCAACAATATTTATATACCATTATCAGTGGGCTTGATTTTTCTCTATTTCATGTATAATAAAAACACATTTTTTAAATTACTTAATTAATTAATATAACCTCTGCTGATTAAAAACAAACTTGACCGCAACTCTTGTCAACAATATTTATATACCATTATTATTGGGCTTGATTTTTCTCTATTTCATGTATAATAAACACATTTTTTAAATTACTTAATTAATAATAACCTCTGCTGATTAAAAACAAACTTGACTGCAACTCTTGTCAACAATATTTATAACCATTATTATTGGGCTTGATTTTCTCTATTTATGTATAATAAACACATTTTTTAAATTACTTAATTAATTAATAATAACCTCTGCTGATTAAAAACAACTTGACCGCAACTCTTGTCAACAATATTTATATACCATTATCAGTGGGCTTGATTTTTCTCTATTTCATGTATAATAAACACATTTTTTTAAATTACTTAATTAATTAATATAACCTCTGCTGATTAAAACAAACTTGACCGCAACTCTGTCAACAATATTTATATACCATTATTATTGGGCTTGATTTTTCTCTATTTCATGTATAATAAACACATATTTTAATTACTTAATTAATTAATAATAACCTCTGCTGATTAAAAACAAACTTTGTTCTTGTATGAATCCTTGTAACTATTTCCTATGTCCAAAACCAAACCCCAGCTCTTTAGTTGCTATTTGGGAACCTTTTTGGAAGATGCTGTTTGTTGTGATAAACCAAATGAAAGCAGTGTCTATTGAACACTTCCAGCACAGTTTCCAGCAGTGTAGTACGTCTATTATCATCAGACTGTGACTTCCTAATGGAACTACTTTTAAGGGGATAAAATTGATTTGTAGTTAAGTTGATGATATTTTTTAATACAGTCTCATAATTGAATAACCTGAATATTTAGGAATAATTGAATATTTAGGACTAGAAGGGAAGATCAAAGTGTAGTATCTGTTCCAGATTCTATGCTTTGACCCTCACCTTCTATACCCGGCCTCGGCTGGGGGTCCAGTGTGCTTCGGCCTCTGGACCGGTGAGGTACAATTGATGGCGTCGATCCCAGGGGGCCATCCCCCAAAATCGACGCAATTTTTATGCGCCCACGTAAAAACGAGACCTTGTGTCCAGCCCTCATAAGTGGGATGAGCAGGCAAATACCCTTGCCTTCTATACCCGGCCTCGGCTGGGGTCCAGTGTGCTTCGGCCTCTGGACCGGTAAAGTACAATTAATGGCATCGTTCCAGGGGGACCATCCCCCTTGATCGACGCAATTTTTATGTGCCCACGTAAAAACGAGACCTTGTGTCCAGCCCTCATAGGTGGGATGAGCAGGCAAATACCCTTACCTTCACCCGGTTTCGACTGGGGGTCCGGCGAGCTTCGGCCGCTGGACCGGTTAGGTTATAATAATAGCGTCGATCCCAGAGGGCCATCCCTCCAGGCAATACCTGCCCCCTTTGGGGACAGGGCTGGGTTTATTGCCCAGTGCCTGAGGCGCCCCCCTTGAGGGGGAATGCCGATGGGATCGACGCAATTTTTGTTCTCTCCCACCCATTAGCTTCGGCTTGTGGGTGGGCCCACGTTAAAACGGAGCCTTGTGCCCAGTCCATACAGGTGGGGTATGAGACAAATAAACTTGCCTTCTATACCCGGCCTCGGCTGGGGGTCCAGTGTGCTTCGGCCTCTGGACCGGTGAGGTACAGTTGATAGCGTCGATCCAAGGGGACCATCCCCCTGGATAGACGCAATTTTATGCGCCCACGTAAAAACGAGACCTTGTGTCCAGCCCTCATAAGAGGGATGAGAGCAGGCAAATACCCTTACCTTCTATACCCCGGCTCGGCTGGGGTCCAGTGTGCTTCGGCCTCTGGACCGGTAAAGTACAATTAATAGCATCGATCCAAGGGGGCTATGCCCCCCCAGATCCTTGCAATTTTTATGTGCCCACGTAAAAACGAGACCTTGTGTCCAGCCCTCATAAGTGGGATGAGCAGGCAAATACCCTCATAATTGAATAACCTAATTTTGTATTTCTTTTAATATTACCTGTATACATATGTGTGTGTGTGTGTGTGTGTGTGTGTGTGCGCGCGCGTGTGTGTATGTGTGTGTGTGTGTGTGCGTGCGTGTGTGTGTGTGTGTGTGTATGTGTGTGTGTTGCGTGCGTGTGTGTGTGTGTGTTATGTGTATGTGTGTGTGTGTGTGTATGTGTGTATGTGTGTGTGTGTGTGTGCCCTCCTCTTGTAATTACATAACATTTTCCAACAATTCATAAGGAGCATTTCGTTCTTTCTTTACTTATTTATTTTCTCTTTTCTTTCTTTCTTTCTTTCTTTCTTTCATTTTCTTGTCTTAATTTATTTTCTTACTTTCTTTCTTTTTTCTTTCTTGCCTTTTTCATTCTTCCTTTCTTTTTTTTTCTTCCTTTCTTTTTTCTTGCTGTCTCGATTTATTTTTGTACATTTCTTTCTTTTCTTTTTTTTCTTTCTTTTTCTTGTTGGCTTTCTTCCTTCTTTCCATTCTTTTTTTTTGTTTCTCTTTCTATTCGTTCTTTTTTCTTGCTATCCTTTCAAATTTTTCTTTCTTTTCTATCTTTTGTTTTTACTTGTTTACTTTCTTTCATTTTTCTTTCTTTTTCTTTTTTGTTAATTGTTTACTTTTTTTCTTTTTTCCTTCACTTTCTTTCTTTCTATTTGTTAATTCTTTCCTGTTAACTTTATTTCTTCCTTTCTTTTATCCTTTTTTTTCTTTGTTTCTTGTTTTTATTTCTTTACTTCTTTCTTCCTTTTCCTTTTTTTTCTTGCTTTTTATTCACTTGTCTTTTTCTTTCTTTCTTTCTTTTCTTTCTTTTCTTGTTTACTTTCATTTATCTATTCCCCTGTGTCTGTCTCTGTCTCTATTTGCACTTTAACAGATTCAGTATTTTTCATATTGCTTTTATTCTTAAATTAATGTCTTCCCTAAACACCCTCCTTTTTGTGCATGTGTATGTATAAAATATTTTGTATGAGCACGACTTAGATATTCAAAAAATCTTTCTTTGCCTTATAGGGATCGGCCCCTATATTTTTACGGCATGTGGAATTGACCAAAGGCTAATGAAACTGAATAAAAATTCAGATAAAAAGATTTGGAACAGAGGGGGTATGATTGAAAAATAGAACAACTTTGACACTAACTCTTCCATCATTTTCCATTACTCCCGTCTTTCATTAATAAATTTTCTTATTTAGTTAAAATAGGAAGTAAAGAATAAAATGACAGTTATTTTATCTTGTTAATGGATTTCATTTAAGATTCATTGAAGAGATTTTTTGATTAATTTCATTAAAATAAAACCAAACAGTTTAGAAATCAATAATACTAAGCACATATTTATTAAATTCGATTTTTTAATATTAATATGCAAATTAGCCTTCCCGTTCACACTGTAACCACTATTTTGTTGTATTATAAATATAAATTGTATGTTATCAGTATGTAGACATAGTTAACAGTATTAATAATGTAAGACAATTTTATTAATAATTGAGGTTTAGATAAAAATAAATCATGGAGAATGTGATGTCAATAACTAAGAGAATTGTGACTTGAGTAGGAATATAGTTTCGGTTACAGACAGAAAAACACACAATCTCCATTATAATAAAGATTTATGTTATATAAAGTTTGTTTCTTTATCAATTTTGGTTCTTCTTCTTTTGTTACCTATAGAAACTACATTTCCGTAGTCCTTATACATATAAATGTAGCGACCCATAACTCGGATCTTCAACTCCTCAACCACACACTAACCAAACATACCGGGTCCCTACAGCCTTAAAATTTTTTGTAATTTATATAGGCATTAAGAAATTACTAAAGCTTTTGTATTTTAATCGAATGTAAATATCTTAAATATTGTAAGATTGAAGAAAATCATGAAGCTACTAACCTAATATATCTTATGGCCACTATTATACAGGTAGAATATTTTCTCCACACTCGATAGTAAGCCTCTGAGATTTAGTTGACCAGTTCACATATCTAGGTAGTAATATCTCATCTACAGAAAGTGATGTCAAATTCACGTTGAAGGCACCGGTTAAAAGTATGTAGCACCTCTTAAGAAATAGCACGAGAGTTTGTTTAAATAGCTAGGCAAGCTTAGTAAGCCTTTGAGATAGTACACGAGTTTATAGTGTTGCAATATGACTTGTGTGAGCTAGAACTGCTAATGGAAGGAGGAGGAATAAATAACAAAGGCTTAAAAAAATAGTGATGACCCAAAAGAGGAGAGCGATGGTTTTTGACCGTAGCGTGACCCCGAACGAAGATTGAGGGGCAAGCGGAAGTCGGGTGTTGACCGGAAGTCGGGTGTTGACCGGAAGTCACGTGGTGACGTGGGGGAAGGAAGAAAGGCTTCGTCCTCTTTTTGCCGGCGTCCGTCGGGGGACAGACCTCATTAGAGCCCAGTAAACTAGTTAAGTGTTCTCTCTTCTCTCGTTCTCTCTGCCCCCCTTCCTCCCTGGTAGAAGCCACTAGACGGAGCACGTTAATAAAGGCTGGGAGTTGTGACGACATGTTTCTCGTGTTATGATTTTTTATCGGAGTTTTAGTACCAAGAAAGAAAAAAAGGACTACGGTACATATATTGTTTTAGTGCCGTGAATATTACAACGTAACAACAGCAAGCCTCTGAGATTTGTACACCGGTTTCTAGTAAGCCTGTTAAATTAGTAGACCAGTTTATAGTAAGCCTTTGAGATTAGTAGAATAGTTTATAGTAATAAGCCTTTGGGATTAGTACACTAGTTTCTAGTTGTTGTATACTCTCTTTCCTTACTTTCTTACTTCTATTCTTCTAGCGTCTCTTCTAGCGTCTGGACTTCGTCTTGGGGACTTCGTGTCTGGTCTTCCATTGGGGATTTCTCTTTATCAGAAGCCCTGTGTCATTGGTAGTTTTTAGATAATAACACAAGACTTCCATTTAACTTAGATCATATTTCATTCTGAAATCCCCACCAGACTACCTGCGCAGATTGAGACGGCAGCGTGCATAACACGACTTACCAACGTCGTGGTTTTGGCTGATCTGCCTAAAACTCTCTCTAATCTAAACCGGAAGAGCGTCTTCTCCACCGATTCTCACGGTATCCACCGGAATAGAATATTTTCTTTTGACTTTGTCAGATATATGAATCATTAAAAGGAATCCTGTAAATAATATCCATGTAAAATGCACACACACACATGCACACACACACATACAACACACACATATTAACCATAATTCAAACGTTATTTTAAGCCTAACTTACCTTGCAATGCTAAACAAAATAAAATAAAATAAAATTCTAGTTATTTGGTTTTCATGTCTTCAATAAAAACGATTTCTATAAACCTCTAGTACTCAAGTGGTCCCCAACCAAGCACTAACCAGGCCCTGGTTCTGCTTAACTTCGTTGAACGAACGTTAATCGGAGTGCTTTAGCGTAGTTTGATCTCTCTCTA
>CM042177.1:32638339-32647342 GCA_023376005.1 Doryteuthis pealeii | reverse complement strand
AAAAAAAGAGAAGAGATACACACATAGACTCACAAGACGACGATCAGACTGCAAACACCACTGAAAGAACAATGAAACTATATTAATTGTACTAGCAAATATATGCACCCTCCGGGTGCAAGTTTAAGTTTTAATGTAATAAAATATTATATTAAATTAGAAAGGCTAATGAAACTAAATAAGAATACAGATAAAAGATTTGAAACAGAGGCAGTATAATTAAAGTTTTGAAACAGAGGGAGTATAAAAAATGGAACAACTGAAACTTACTCTTCCATCACTCTCGTCTTTCATTGTTATTTTTTCTAATTTAAGTATTTAGTTATAAGAGGAAGTAAAGAATAAAATGACAGTTATTTTATCTTGTTAATGGATTTCATTTAAGATTCATTGAAGAGATTTTTGATTATATTCATTAAAATAAAACCAAACAGTTAGAAATCAATAATACTAAGCACATATTTATTAAATTCGATTTTTTAATATTAATATGCAAATTAGCCTTCCCGTTCACACTGTAAACCGCTATTTTGTTGTATATATAAATATAATTGCATGTTGTCAGTATGTAGACTTAGTTAACAGTATTAATAATGTAAGACAATTTTATTAATAATTGAGGTTTAGATAAAAATAAAATCATGGAGATTGTGATGTCAATAACTAAGAGAATTGTGACTTGAGTAGGAATATAGTTTCGGTTACAGACAGAAAAACACACAATCTCCATTATAATAAGATTTATGTATATAAAGTTTGTTTCTTTATCAATTTTGTCTTCTTCTTTTGTTACCTATAGAAACTACATTTTCCGTAGTCCTTATACATATAAATTGTAGCGACCCATAACTCGGATCTTCAACTCCTCAACCACACACTAACCAAACATACCGGGTCCCTACAGCCTTAAAATATTTTGTAATTTATATAGGCATTAAGAAATTACTAAAGCTTTTGTATTTTATCGAATGTAAATATCTTAAATATTGTAAGATTGAAGAAAATCATGAGCTACTAACCTAATATATCTTATGGCCACTATTATACAGGTAGAATATTTTCTCCACACTCGATAGTAAGCCTCTGAGATTAGTTGACCAGTTCACATATCTAGGTAGTAATATCTCATCTACAGAAAGTGATGTCAATTCACGTTGAAGGCACCGGTTAAAAAGTATGTAGCACCTCTTAAGAAATAGCACGAGAGTTTGTTTAGATAGCTAGGCAAGCTTAGTAAGCCTTTGAGATTAGTACACGAGTTTATAGCAAGCCTCTGAGATTTGTACACCGGTTTCTAGTAAGCCTGTTAAATTAGTAGACCATTGCAAATTTCAATAATAAACACGGAAAACAGCAAATTTAAAAATGAAAAGGACTTAGAGTTTCTGGAGTTACCCAGCTGTCCATACAGTTGTCTGTACATAAAAAAAACGTTCCCTTTTTTTTTATGTCAAGGGTCCACTTGTTGACGCTAATGCTGGTCAGAGTCAACAGTGTCAGATTTCAAAAGTAGTCAAGTCACCCTGACCTGATCTGAACATTATCATCCTGCACCTAGTAGAATCACAGCCTTCTTCCTCTCCTTCTTCTTTTTCTTATTCTTATTCTTATTCTTTTTCTAATATTAAAGCTTAATTTCAACATAACCCTAGCTATAACCCTAACCCTAACCCTTACCGTAAATTACTTACGAAAATAATATTAACACAAAACAAAGAAGGTAGGATTTGTTATCCAGAGAGATATAAAGATGAACAGCCTAAGGAAAACGCAATCCAAACCAAAAGATGAGGACTCAACCAAGAAATACACAAGTTGAGAAGATAATTATAAAGAATCTGGCATCATGTAGGCATTATATTATGAGAAATGCATAAAAATATTTAAAATAGATGGGTGTACGAATAATTTCGTCGTTGACAATCTATATATATATATATATATATATATATATATATATATATATATATATATACATGTAGAATTAAACAAAAGACACATCTCCTGTTTAACAATTTTATTTTTGATCTTTTCTAATTTTCTGGCCAACTTTTTAATGTTTGGGTGGAATTGGTGGATAAGTCCACCAAAGTTCAGTTCCCGAGTACTTTCGGCACTTCGAAGTGCCATCATCAGGGGTGATGTATAACAGTTTTTTTTTTAAATTATATCAATGTGGAGGCTGGAAGGAGAAGAATTGGTGAGAAAGGTGTAATAGGCATTTTAGAATGTGTGTACTGTATTGGAAATTAAATTGGAAAGTACTCGGGAACTGAACTTTGGTGGACTTATCTACCTCGGCGACGCCACCCCCTATCTATTTGGTCCCGATTAGAAGATATAATGACAAGATTTCTTTTTTTTTAAAACTGTTAATCTGATGGCCGAGAAAAATGCGACGGAAGTGCTCACATTCGAAATTATTGTATAACTTTTTTTTTCTTTTTTGCAACGTCAGGGTTTTTGTTTTGAATGATTTTCGTTTCCGCTCACGATTATAAACAAGCTCTGATGAAGATTTTCATAAAATCGAAATATTGTTCAATATCAGCGAAATTATAAAATGTTTTTACTTTAACAGCATTTTGTGGTGTTTTTCATATCTTTTTATATATACTCATACCGTCGGATTCATTACCTTTCTTTTAACATATATATATATATCTTATTATAATGGAGATTGTGTGTTTTTCTGTCTGTAACCGAAACTATATTACTAATCGAGTCACAATTAACATAGTTATTTTCATCACATTCTTCGTGATTCTATTTATATTTAAACCTGAATTATTAATAAAATTGCTTCACCTTTTTATTAGTATTGTCCATATCTACATACAAATAACATGCTATTGTATTTATATATACAAAAAATAGTGGTTTGCAGTGTGAACGGAAAGGCTAATTTGCATATTGATATTAAAAATGTGATTTTATTAAATATGTGCTTAGTATTATTGATTTCTAACTGTTTGGTTTTATTTTAATGAATATAAGCAAAAATCTCTCCAATGAATCTTAAATGAAATCCATTAACAAGAAAAAATAACTGTCATTTTATTCTTTATTTCGTAATTTAACAAATAGTTAAATAAGTAAAATTCAGCAATGAAAGACGGCAGTGATGGAAGAGTAAGTTTCCTTTCTATTTTTCTATTATACCCCCACTCTGTTTCAAATCTTTTTATCTGCATTCTTATTAGACTTTCTAATTTAATATAATATTTCATTACATTAAAACTTAAATACTTGCACCCGGAGGGTGCATATATTTGCTAGTATATATATATATATATATATATATATATATATATATATATATATATATATATATATATATATATATATATAAAGAGATTTTTCTCCCCCAGATAGTTTATCTTGAAGCTACTTGGATTTCGAATATATATATATATATATATATATATATATATATATATATATATACACCACAGGGTTCAATGAAGAAACTGGAACCGGCTAAAAACTGGGGGTGGGTATGAGACGTGAGATGAAGGATAGCCTTCCGATTTGGGGCATTTTCTTTTGACCTTGTTTCTATGCCGATTGCGACTGGTTTATAATCACTGGTTGTCGTGGGGGAGGGCGATAACGAGGTGGCGGGGGGTTTAAGATGCAATACGCCAGTAATCTTTGCTCCATATGATTCCCAAACTATTCAGAATTAACACACAGTGACAACTTATCGAGGCCCCTTGGATGTACGCGGCACTCGGGGATGGTGCATAAAGAGCGGGAAATATAGGATTGGTTCTCTTTCTCTTCGTTGGCGTCGTCATGGTGTCCATCTCTCCCCAGGTTGTGGATATTATAGATAGTCACTTCTGAACATCATCCATATTATATATATATATATATATATATATATATATATATATATATATATATATAATCCAAAAGTCCAGAGAAGAAATCTTCCTTACGACACGAGAGTTTTATTTAACCAAAACCAAGTCACAGTTTGAGCGCTCAATGTGTGCTCTTAATGTTAGAGTTACAGAGCGAATATATAAGTAAAGAAATAACAAAAGACTTAGAGATTTTGCATCATAGTCTATTTCAGGGAGCTTAGACAAAATGTCTGACTCTCCCAACTCATCAGATGCTAATGATGAATTCTTTATTACTTTAAAGACATTTGAAAACAGATTTTTATTTTTTATTTTATTTTTTTTTAGATTTAAAAAAAAAAAATGAATTCCAACTGAAAACATTAATGTTGCAAAATTATTTTTCTTCTTAAAACCACTTCCGTCAAAAGAAATGGGTCAGTGAAACATGTAACTAATAAAGTATCCAATATAATTTGACATCAAGAGAACAATAAACACATCTGATGAGTTGGGAGAGTTAGACACTCTGAAATAGACTATAATACTCAATCTCTAAGTATTTTGTAATTTATTTACTTATATATATATATATATATATATATATATATATATATATATATATATATATATATATATATATATATATATATATATATATATATTTGGGAGAATATGTGCTTAATTTAAATCGTACCTAATTTTGAAAGTTAATTAATTAATGATTAAAATAAAATTGTCGGCTAAAAAAAGCCATATCATAAACACATCGCTTGTGTATTTACTTCTCATACTGTCGTGTAGAAAAAGTCACTATAAGAGGAATAGAAACCTACTTCTAAACAAAACGAAAAATCTAAGAGAGTCCGGTTAGTGTAGGGGTTATGGTCCTCGCCTGTCAGCTTGACAGTTGGGTTTCGAGTCACGCACAAGGCGGTCTTTCTATCTATAGTTCTGCTGATGAGGCCTAATAGGCCGAAATGTACATACAGAGATTGATTTTTCTCGATTTGTTTAGCCTTACATTTAAATAGGTATGCCCGCCTAATTAATTAATTATTAATTAATTAACTTTCAAAATTAGGTTCGACTTCAATTAAGCACATATTCTTCAAAAAATTGTCGGCTAAAAAAAAAGCCATATCATAAACACATCGCTTGTGTATTTACTTCTCATATAATATATATATATATATATATATATATATATATAATATGTGTGTGTGTGTGTGTGTGTGTTGTGTGTGTGTGTGTGTGTGTGAATTCTGATAAAACTAAGTTGATGAGTTTTAAAAAGAAAGGAGACATCTATACACTTGACGGTAAGCCTCTTAAGCCAGTAGAACAATTCACATACCTAGGTAGTAATATCTCATCCACAGAAAGCGATGTTAATACACGAATAGGAAAGGCATGGGCGGCCACAAACAAACTGTCAGTCATATGGAAGTCCGATTTCACTAAAAAAATAAAGCGGCAATTCTTCCAGGTAGTGGTTATGTCAGTACTGCTGTATGGCTGCACCACTTGGATCCTAACAAAGCGCCTTGAGAATAAGCTAGATGGGAGCTGCATAAGAATGTTGCGTGTAATTTTGAACAAGTCGTGGAAGCAGTCGTAGAAACAGCACCTCACAAGGAAGCAGCTGTATGGCCACCTGCCCCCTATTTCACAGACCATCCGTGTAAGACGGACTAGACATGAAGGACACTGTTGGAGAAGCAAGGACGAGCTCGTAAGCGGCGTTCTCCTGTGGAAGCTAACACATGGACATGCTAATGTGGGCCGTAAGGACCTACACTGACAAATTAGATGAGGATGCTGGTTGCTAATAGATGTCTGAGTTTTCAGTATTTCGTGTATAATAAACACCTTTAAAATAAATAACTTAATTACATTTGGATATCATTATTCATGTTTCTGACTTAATTATAATCAAAAAGTTTTTTTTTAAATTTTCAATATACATATTTGCCAACACCTCCACACAAATAGGATGTGACACAAGGTCAATTTCTTAACAGGTTTGCATTCATAGTTTTCCTTCATCTAGACTGGTGGTCTAACCAAGGTTAACGAGCCCGATCTGCCATGGTATTTATCCATAGCTGGATGAAGAATAGTTGGATTTATAAATTTCCCAAGTTTATTAGCACTAAGTGAAATGCAAACAGTTGCGTTCAGGATTTGATCTCATCTAGACGTGTCCATTTCCTATGACTGTAACCATTACACCACACGCCTCCAAATTATCGAGATTTTTGTACTTTTTGATACACCTTGTATTCTGAAAAAAACTAACATTCCATTCATTGTTCATTTCCATCTAGGAAAATACAGCTTCAATACGATACGTTTATGACACACCTTGCAAGTTAGGTTACTATTAAATACTGATAGGAATTGTTCATTCGTTAGAAGTATCAGTATCATCAGGGATCACAGTTATAAAGGGAACCCGATGGATAGTCTAATATTTTAACGTAGCTGTCAAATCCAGGAAAGTAACCAAACAGTTTTTAAATCAAGCAGTTATGCGGGCGACACCATCATGTAGATATCGTCTCTGCTTCGCTCTAGCTGCGATTGTGTTAGTCTGGTTGTTACATAATTATTAGATTCCTAATATTTGTGTACAGTAGTGTAGAAATCAAAATGGCTGTTATAAGTTACAGCCGGCGGCCTTGAAGGATGAGTGACAAGACTTGACCTCACCCTGATCCTTCCGATGTGGAGAAGAACCTCTTCCGGTTTAGATTAGAAATAGATTTTAGTCAGTCGGCCTGAAACCACGACGGTGGTAAGACGTGTTATGCACGCAGCCGTTATATAATTATTAGATTCCTAATATTTGTGTACAGTAGTGTAGAAACCAAAATGGCTGTTATAAGTTCAGTCGGTGGCCTTGAAGGATTGAATGACAAGGCTTGGCCTCAGTCCTGATCATCCTTCCGGTGGATACCGTGTGAATCGGTGGAGAAGACCCTCTTCCGGTTTAGATTAGAAAGAGATTTTAGTTAGTATCGGCCAAACCACGACGGTGGTCAGTCGTGTTATGCACGCTGCCGTCTCAATCTGTGCAGGTAGTCTGGTGGAGATTTCGGAATAAAATATGATCTAAGTAAATCGAAGTCTTGTGTTATTATCTAAAAACTACCAATGACACGGGGCTTCTGATAAAGAGAAATCCCCAATGGACGACCAGACACGAAGTCCCCAAGACGAAGTCCAGACGCTAGAAGAGACGCTAGAAGAGACGCAAGAAGAATAGAAGTAAGAAAGAAAGGAAAGAGGTATGCAACATGGTTCAAAATAAAAAGATGTGATCACACAGGATATAGGCCCCGTGTTGAATCTTCTATGTAATCTTTGTGGAGCAGCTTCTACAGAACCAGACAAATTAGAAGAAATAAAATCTGACCAGCAGCTTGAGAACAGAACGACCAGTTAGAGAATGTACAAGCTAAGCAAGAAACGGACTAAGGTAACAGCCAGCGGGCCGAGCTACACAATCATCTAGAAAAAAGTAAAATTGTCACCCACCTGCTTCAATCTTTCTGAATGTTTTTCCTGGTGTGGACTATGTTAACATTAGACTTTTATTTAGGTATAATGCTGTCTTTTACATTTTATTTTTAAAAAAATAATCAAATTAACAAAAATTGTTCAATATGAATGCAAAAATACATTTTAAGTATGACAAATATTTTTATGTCTTTTAAGAATTAGTTCTCTCTCTCTCTCTAAAAAAAAAAGACAAGAAAAATAAACAAACAAAAAAAAATAATTTAATCACAATATGAAGAAACCCCCACGCTTAGTCTAATTTGCCAATCGTATTCATAGCCATGTCACGTCATCGCGTGATTTTACACTCACGTGTGAACGAGACCTCGATGGGTCCCAAGTCAACGACTGTTATGTTGAAATTTGATGGAGTTGGCGAACATTTTTTTTGTCTGTAAAATGAGTTCTAGAGATTCCTTACGACTAAAAATTGGTTTATAACAGCATTTTTGCCCGTGAAATCCAAAAATGCCATCAAAAGAGTTTTAAAGTCAACCAATTTTAAATTATTGAGGATTTCCGATGTTTTCATAGCTAAATCAATATCCCGAGGTGGCACTGCGTCTACAACATCTTTTTCTATTATTATTTTAGGTACTGGCAATATATATATATATACATATTATAAAATTACAAACGCACGTGAAAGGGTTAAACGCAGAGATCGGAATTCTCCGTTATTATAAATATTTCACAGACGCTGCCACTGTCGATAACAACAGAGACAAAGAAACCGTTTGAACAGTAATAACATTTGCCAAAGGGTATCTAACGAACCTGAAAATTTATAACAAAAAATAATTAGAAAATAAGTGAATCCAATACTCCATAATATCGAGTTCATTCATTTATACATTTTTAATGCTTCATAATAACGCCCAATTTTAAAAAAAAACATTTTTAAAATTATATATACCGAGAGAAGCATACGGAGACCACCTAAAATACAACATATATATATATATATATATATATATATACTAGCAAATATATGCGCCCTCCGGGTGCAAGTATTTAAGTTTTAATATAATAAAATATCATGTTAAATTAGAAAGGCTAATGAAACTGAATAAGAATTCAGATAAAAAGATTTGGAACAGAGGGGGTATGATTGAAAAATAGAACAACTTTGAAACTAACTCTTCCATCATTTTCCCTTACTCCCGTCTTTCATTGGTAAATTTTCCTAATTTAACTATTTAGTTAAGATAGGAAGTAAAGAATAATATTACAGTTATTTCTTCATATTAATGGAATTCTTTTAAGATTTATCCCCGAGATCTTTGCTCATATTCATTACTATAAAACCAAACAATTAGAAATCAATAATACTAAGCATATATTTATTAAAATCAAATTTTTAAGATCAATATGCAAATTAGCCTTCCATTCACACTGTAAACCGCTATTTTGTTGTATATATAAATATAATTGCATGTTATTAGAACGTATATATGGTCAACAGTCTTAATGATGTAAAACAATTTTTGTAATAATTGAGGTTTAAATAAAAATAAAATCATGGAGAATGTGATGTAAATAACAAAGGGAATTGTGATTTGAGTAGTAATATAGTTTCGGTTAC
>CM042177.1:32625839-32633339 GCA_023376005.1 Doryteuthis pealeii | reverse complement strand
TATGCATTGGCAACCTTCAATCTATTAAAGACGATGGCGTAGAGTCCACCTTTTTTATCTACATATACGTGAGTGGCTGAACAGACCAATTTTTGAATGGCAGTCTCTGGTGCAGTGGATGCAAATAAACGGTGATGCTTTCTGGAGATGCTGTTGTCTGTCCTTTCTTTTGGCTCTCTTTTCTGGCGGCTTCTTTCCTTTCTTTTTCACTCCTTTTCGTTCCTTGTTTGACGAGGAGGCGTCAGGTCGTACGGTCTTCTGCACAAGCCTCCCATGTGTTTATGTTGATGTGGCATGTCTTCATGTTTCTCTTGCAGACATCTTTAAAGCGTAGGCGTGATCTCCCTATCGGTCGGGTGCCCTCTACTAGTTCATCATACAGTAGGTCTTTGGGGATGCGGCCTTTGTCCATCCTCCTGACATGCCCAAGCCAACGCAGGCATCTCTCGCAGATGACGGCGGGCATGCTGTTTATGTTGCTCGTTCCAGTACTTCTGCGTTGGGCACTTTGTCCTGCCAGCGAATGTGTAGAATACGGCGTAGGCATCTGAGGTGGAAGCTGTACAGTTTCTCACGTGGCGTGAGTACGTGATCCAGGCTTCGCTGCTGTATAGGAGAGTACTGAGAACACATGGTATGTAGATCCACAATTCGGTTCTCTTGGTAAGGCTGGTATTGTCCCATACTCGCTGGCTCAGTTTCGCCATAACTGCCGCCGCTCTCGCATATATGCATATATATGTATATTAAAATAAGTGTATTTAGGCAGCATTTTTTCTTTTATACATGTTTCATTGAATTGAACAGACAATTCCTGTCTGACAAGTCTTTCGTTGATCCGTTCTAATCTTCGAGCCATCCTTCTGGTGTCAGGGTGGAACTGGTATACAGTCCACCGAATGTTTCGTCACTAGCGCTTTCGGCAATACACTTTGCCATCCTCAGGTGGGAAACGATGGAATAGTTTTCATGTCTCGTTTTTAACGAGAACGAGTAGAAGCAAGGAATTAGTGGGAGGTAATATCAATAGGTAGTGGGAGGTTTTTGGAATGGTAGTAGTTTGAACAAAGCAGTGGTGATTGTGATATTGATATTACCTCCCACTAATTCCTTGCTTCTACTCGTTCTCGTTAAAACGAGACATGAAAACTATTCCATCGTTTTCCCACCTGAGGATGGCAAAGTGCATTGCCGAAAGCGCTAGTGACGAAACATTCGGTGGACTGGTATACCAGTTCCACCCTGACACCAGAAGGATGGCCGAAGATTAGAACGGATCGGCGAAAGACTTGTCAGACAGGAATTGTCTGTTCAATTCAATGAAACATATATGTATATATATATTATATATGCATATATATGTGTATGTGTGTATGTGTATATAAATATTCCCCCCTCTGACCTCTTATTTAACCTTTAGCCGAGAATATCGAATGATATTAATAGCACTATAGCACATTCATCTCGGTCACCCACAGACATCACCCCTAGTAATAATTGCCTCCACAGTATCTCCACCACCATCAATGTTTCGGTTTGTTTAATAAACTTTCGTCAGGGCCTTCGTTTATTTAAACTTTGTTTTACTGCCACGTTTCCTCATATATATATTATAATATAATATATATATATATATATATATATAGATAGATATATATATATGTATATATATAATCGTTAATGTATATATATATATATATATATATATATGTATATATATATATATATATATATATATATATATATATATGGAGAATATGTGCTTAATTGAAGTCGAACCTAATTTTTTGAAAGTTAATTCATTAATAATTAATTAATTAACCTATTAATTGATTAATTATTAATGAATTAACTTTCAAAAAATTAGGTTCGACTTCAATTAAGCACATATTCTCCCAAATATTGTCGGCTGAAAATAGCCATATCACAAACATCGTCTGTTTGTTTACTTCTCATATATATATATATATATATATATATGTGTGTGTGTGTGTGTGTGTGTGTGTGTGTGTGTGTGTGTGTGTGTGTGTGTGTGTGTAATCGTTAGTATACATCGCTGATGAGACTTAATAAAGTCAAAACAGTCTGTACGATGTTCTACACACCGAAAATCCTTTGCCGGGATTCACTTTTAAGATCATTTAATATAAGTATCGAATTTTATGCGATACATGCATTGTAATTGCCGTCAAGCAAAAATATAAATAATAATATATACTTTATCCAGCAATGCTTCTAAAAAAACATTCAAAAATCTTATTCACTTCGCTGAGCATAAGGCCTGGTTTGTTATTGTTCACTCAACGTCCCCTTACCTATTATGGTAGAGGCGTGTAAGCATCATTGACAAGGTTAATTTCGCAGGGATTGTTCGGTGTGTACCGTGGCCGAGCAATATGGTCTCTAACTATGCCTGCTGGAGGTCCCGGTTTCGATTTCTGTCGGAGGGAAATCGTTAGTATATATCGCTGATGAGACTTAATAAAGTCGAAACGGTCTGTACGATGTTCTACACACCGAACAATCCTTTGCCGGGATTTACTTGTCAAGATCATTTTCTATAAGTATCGAATTTTATGCGATACATGCATTGTAATTGACTTCAAGCAAAAATATAAATAATATATATATATATATATATATATATATATATATATATTACAATATAGGTACAAGTGATAATCTACTCGAGTTTCACCATAAGGATCTTCAGGGTTAAATCCATTGAATCAATTAATTATAATGATTAATTGCAGTCAACTACGGGCCGTCTAACGCGAAGGACACACGTGTAGTCGATTGCAATTAATCAATATATTGATTGATTCAGTGGAATTAACCCTGAAGATCCTTATGGTGAAACTCGAGTAGGTTATCGCTTGTACCTATATTGTAATAAATTTGCTCTACTAACGTATTGAGCACTTTGTATTTGTTATATCACTGACTTATTTTCCTGAATTCTGCACCATCTAACCATCGTGACTGTATTCGCCGGTAAGTCACCTTTTCCATTATATATATATATATATATATATATATATATATATAATCTCAGGATATAATATATATATATATATATATATATATATATATATGTTGATGTTCCGGGGCTTTGTTGCTGCTGATTTCTTCTAGACCTCTTGGCTTCATTGCGTTGCGCAACGGTGGCTTCAGACGTGAACAGTCCGCCACACACACACACACACACACACACACACACACACACACACATATATATATATATATATATATATATATATATATATATATTGAACAAGTCGTGGAAACAACACCCCATAAGGAAGCAGCTGTACGGCCACCTGCCCCCTATCTTAAAAACCATCCGAATGAGTCATGCTGGTCACTACTAGAGAAGCAAAGACGAACTCCTAAGCGACGTTCTCCTGTGGCAGCCAACACAAGGACATGCTAATGTGGGCCGCCCACCAAGGACCTACATTGACCAGCTCTGCGCGGATACAGGATGCTGTGCAGAGGAGCTACCTGGGGCGATGACAAATATGATGATGGTTGGCGAGAGATTGAAATGCATAACCGTGCTAATTGCGCAACATGATGATGATGATGATATATGTGTATCTGTATACACACACACACACACACACACATATATATATATATATATATATGTGTGTGTGTGTGTGTGTGTGTGTGTGTAAATTTTCCTCCTCCGCTGTCTTATCCGATGTTAAGCCGGGAATATCGAATGATATTAATAGCATTCCAACTCGTTCCCCCGCCACCCAGTCACACACAGACATCACCCCTAGCAATAATACAGAGCACATTGTCAGTTCATCGTCTCCCTATTTCCACCAACACATCCTCATCAGTACCCCCCCTCTTCTTAACCCGCGCCCCCACCATTCCCCACCGCCACCGCAAAATTGCCCGCGCATTGATATTTATCGAGTAAACAGGTCTTATTTTTCCGTTTAGCACTGAAGCGATTAATATTCGTCCGCCTCGAAAATGATTACCGGGGGATTTTTGAAAGTCTATTAAAAACGCATTATGTCCGGAGATATTCGGTAATTTCCGTAATGTCCTTTTTATCATCTGATTAGAATAACGACTACGCGCATGCGCGATCGCTCACTGTTGTGCACTAGCCTGGCGTACCTAAGCGTAGAAACCGCCCTGTCGACTGGAGCGTTATAAGGCCCGACTGCACCTCTGCAGAGGGGTAAGACTCCCTCAAATGAGGCCACCTGTTGGTCGTGGATGGCTATGCGTGGTGCTTAAGGACGGAGTCTGTGGGTGAGCAGTCCACTTAGAACATTACTTAGGCTAGACGGGCGGTCGGAGAGGCCCCCTCCAATCAATCGGCTGGTCACGTCAAGCCCTAGCACCTATATGATTGCCCCAACCCGGTTGTCCTTATGGCAAGCCCCAACCCTTTTTATTCTATGGGTGCTAGAAGGCGGTAGCTGAGGGTCTACCTGTCCTGGGAATTACGTTAAACTCTATTTGATGGTGAGGTTCCAGTTCTGGAGGTTTGGGGAATGTGGAGCACACCTTCATCACCATTGCTCCCTGGTCCACTCTGACCCGGAGTGGTAGTACCTGTTAGGGTCCCATCTATGGGTTAAATAGAAAAATGTATTTATAAAACAAATTCTTAATGGATAATACAATTTTGTTTATCAATTCATATTTTTCTATTTAACCCATAGAGAACTGGAATCTGACCATCAGATAGAGTTTAACGTCATTCCTAGGACATGCAGACCCTCAGTCACCGCCTTCTAGCACCCATATGATAAAAAGGCCTGCCATAAGGGCAATAGGGTTGGGAAAATCATATGGGTGCTAGGGCTTGACGTGACCAGCCGAAAAGATAGATGAGACTGATAGATAGATAGATAGATATTAACAGATTAAATACAGACTATTGGAAATTCCATAACCAATTATCTCTCCCTGCCGCTAGGGGCGCCATTCGCGTATGTTGGCGCCAATACCAAAAACTTGACTTATCAGGAAGCCGTTACCAACGAGAGACGTAAAAATAAACGCTCTCACCACTTAGCCCAAACAGGGCCTACTTATCACAGAGCACCCATCGAGGTTAGTCGCGTAAATAGCGGTCCCTACACTTCATTCATCACTTAGCCCAAAACAGGGCTTACTTATCGCATAGCAGTATTGGAGGAGAGACGTAAAAACACCAAGCTCTCATTGCCAAGCCCAAAACAGGGCCCACTTATTACAGAACTCTACAACCAGCTCACTTCTAAGGCATTGTATCTGCATACGTTAAAAGGCAGGTACAATAGCACACTTACTGAAGGACGAGAAACTACCGAGACGAAGCGTCTTATCAACATTTTCTGCCGACGAAAAGAATACCCCTGTTATCACCATTTGCTCCAAGAAAATTAATAACTCAGATAAGTCTCGTAGCAAATACCATTAAAATTTGCAACAATTTGCCTACAACTACGGAGAAATAAGAGCTCCTTCGAAAACCGATTAGATATTAAAGATTAGATAGATAGATAAGATAGATTGAGAGATAGACAGATAGATAATAAAACATTAAAGATAGACAGATAGATAGATATGAACATATTCAAGATAGATATATAGATAGACATACAGAAATATAGATACTAACAGATTAAAAATAGACAGATACATGAATAGACAGATTAAAGATAGATAGACAGGCAGACAGATAGATAATAACATTAAGATATATAGATAGATGGATTGATAGATATGAACACGTTCAAGATAAATAGATTGATAGACAGATGGATAGATAGATATATAGATAGACACTAACAGATCATAGACAAATAGATGGATAGACAGACAGATATTAACAGATTAAAGATGAATAGACAGACAGACAGATGATATTAACAGATTAAAGATAGATCAAAACATGTAAAGATAAGTGTATATTACAATATATATGATACACAATAATAACAACAATAATAACAACAATAATAATAACAATAATCTTATTATAATGGAGATTGTTGGTTTGTCTGTCTGTAACCGAAACTATATTACTATACAAGTCACAATTCCCTTTGTTATTTACATCACATTCTCCATGATTTTATTTTTATTTAAACCTCAATTATTAATAAAATTGTTTTACATTACTTACACTGTTGACCATATCTACATACTATTAACATGCAATTGTATTTACTAGCAAATATATGCACCCTCCGGGTGCAAGTATTTTAATATAATAAAATATCATAATAAATTAGAAAGGCTAATGAAACTGAATAAAAATGCAATAAAGATTTTGAACAGAGGGGGTATGATTGAAAAATAGAACAACTTTGAAACTAACTCTTCCATCATTTTCCATTACTCCCTGTTTCATTGGTAAATTTTCCTAATTTAACTATTTAGTTTAAAATAGGAAGTAAAGAATAATATTACAGTTATTTCTTCTTGTTAATGAATTTCTTTTAAGATTTATCCCCGAGATTTTTGCTCATATTCAAAAAGATAAAACCAAACAATTAGAAATCAATAATTCTAAGCATATATTTCTTAAAATCAATTTTTTAATATCAATAGGCAAATTAGCCTTCCCATTCATATTGTAAACCGCTATTTTGTTGTATATATAAATATAATTGCATGTTATTAGTATTTAGATATGGTCAACAGTCTTGATGATGTAAAACAATTTTATCAATAATTGAGGTTTAAATAAAAATAAAATCATGGAGAATGTGACGTAAATAACTAAGGGAATTGTGACTTGAGTAGTAATATAGTTTCGGTTACAGACAGAAAAAACACGCGATCTCCATTATAATAAGATATGTACAACAAAATAGCGGTTTACAGTGTGAATGGGAAGGCTAATTTGCATATTGATCTTAAAAATTTGATTTTAATAAATATGTGCTTAGTATTATTGATTTCAAATTGTTTGGTTTTATCTTGATTGAATATGACCAAAAATCTCTTCAATAAATCTTAAAAGAATCCCGATTAACCAAGATAATAATAACTATAATTATTAGTCTCTTACTTCCAACATATTTAGAACTAATAGTTAAATAGGGAAATATTTAACAATGAAAACGAGGCAATACATGACAAATGATGGAAAGTTACTGTAATCCCAAAGTTGCTTCTATTTTCCAATCATTACCCCCTTCTGTTCAAATCATATATAGTTTTTTTATATTTGCTCATTCCTTTATTCGTTTTCATACTAGACTGCTTTCTACTTATCAACCTCATAATTATTTACGTATTTATTAAAACTTAAATACCTTATTGCACACCACTGAGAGATGGAAAGCATATCATATTTCTAGTAAATCACATGTAATAGATATCAATTACATTAATCCAATAATTAATAATCAATAATAACAAGGAGAGTAGTGCGCGTGATAACAAAAAATGAAGAAAAACAACTTATATGGATAATCGTCAAACGACCAATTTCACAGGAATGGAATTATTCTTATTCTCTCTCTT
>CM042177.1:32607499-32625739 GCA_023376005.1 Doryteuthis pealeii | reverse complement strand
GACACTAAGTGTGTGATAAACAAAAAAGAAAGAACTTGTCAACTGGTGGATTTTGCAGTGCCAGCAGATCACAGGTGGTGAAGCTAAAGGAAATGAAAAAATGGACAAATATCTGGACCTTGCCAGAGAAAATGAAAAAGTTATGAATATGAAAGTGAAAGTGATACCAATTGTAGTTGGTGCACTTGGAACGGTCCCAAAGGATTGGAAAAGGGTTGGAAAGTTTGGGAATCAGAGGAAGAATTGAACCATTCAGAACACTGCACTGCTGCAATCTGCCAGAATACTCAGAAGAGTCCTGGAGACCTGAGGAGACTTGCTGTCACTCAGACTCCAGTGACAGCATCAGCTAATGTTGATGTGAAACTCAAAAGGAGTAAAAAAATAAATAAATAATAATAATAATCTTATTATAATGGAGATGTGTGTTTTTCTGTCTGTAACCAAAACTAAATCACTATCAAGTTCACAATTTCTAGTAATTGACGTCACATCACCATGAATTTATCCTTATTTAACCTCAATATTTAAAAATTGTTTAAATTATATATGTTAACCCTATCTACATCTTATTATAATGGAGATTGTGTGTTTGTCTGTCTGTAACCGAAACTAAATCACTATTCAAGTCATTTTTATTATTATTATTATTATTATTGCACGTCACATTTACCATGAATTTATTTTTATATTAAACCTCAGTTATTGATAAAAATTTTATACCTTATTAATACTGTTGACCATATCTACCTACTAAAAACATGTAATTGTATTTATATATACAACAAAATAGCGGTTTACAGTGTGAACGAGAAGGCTAATTTGCATATTGATATGTAAAATTTGATTTTGATAAATACATGCTTAGTATTATTGATTTCTAATTGTTTGGTTTTCTCTTAACGAATCTGAACAAAGATTTCGGGGATACATCTTAAAAGAAATCCATAAACAAGACGAAAGAACTGTAATTTTATTAAATACTTCATAATCTAACTAAATAGATAAATTAGGAAAAATGAAAGACGGGAGTGAAAGAAAATGATAGAAGAGTTAAATCTAAAGCTGTTCTATTTTTCGATTATACCCCCTCAGTTTATCATTTTCTAAATAGTTTCTAATTTGATACAATATTTTATTACATCAAAACCTAAATACTTGCACCCGAAGGGTGCATATATTTGCTAGTACTAATAACATGCAATTGTATTTATATATACAACAAAATAGCGGTTTACAGTGCGAACGGGAAGGCTAATTTGCATATTGATATTAAAAATGTAATTTTAATAAATATATGCTTAGTATTATTGGTTTCTAACTGTTTGGTTTTATTTTAATGAATATAAGCAAAAATCTCTTCAATGAATCTTAAATGAAATCCATTAACAAGAAAAACTAACTATCATTTTATTCTTTACTTCCTCTTTTAACTAAATACTTAAATTAGAAAAAATAACAATGAAAGACGAGAGTGATGGAAGAGTAAATTTCAGTTCTATTTTTCGATTATATCCCCCTCTGTTTCAAATCTTTTTATCTGCATTCTTATTTAGTTTCATTAGCGTTTCTAATTTAATACGATATTTCATTACATTAAAACTTAAATACTTGCACCCGGAGGGTGCATATATTTGCTAGTATTAATAATAATAATAATAATAATAATAATATATAACATTAAACATGTACTCACTTACAATTTTAAAAAATCTTACTATCACTCCCCCCCTCTTACAACCAAAAATAAAATTTACACAAATATCCCAGCCAAAAACTATAACTTAATGACAAATACTCACTCCTCTGAATATCTGCTTGTCAATTATTTCGACGAGGGCGGGGGGGGGGGTGAGGAAGACGAACAGTGGGAAATCATGGGGAAGAGGTCGTTCGATCCGGAAACGAATTCGTCGAAATGATAGTCTTCAATTTTTTATTGTTTTTTTATAATCGTAACCGCCCTGTCGCCTGGGGTAGAAAAAGACTTACCTCCTATCACATTAACGATTCAACTACTCTCCCTCCAGCTATGGATTACAAACCTTTTAAGTCAATTCAAACATGTTAATTACGCTTAAAATTGACCTTGTGTCAGTTCATTCTCGGGTGGACGAGTTGGTCGGGTTAGCTCAGTCGGTAGAGCGTTCGGCTAGAAACCACAAGGTTCTTAGTTCGATACCGACCCTTGCCAACTCTTCGTATAAATAGCATAGGTATCTGTGCGGTAAAGTAAGGAGCTGATGGTAGGTGTAGTGCTCCACCTCAGACGCAAAAACAATCTCCTTGGTCCTGCGCTAGTGAAAAGGGGATAGACTTCCTCGTTGTCTGGCTGATACCGACTTTAGGTCACCCAGACGACGTTACATTTTTAGTTTATATATATATATATATATATATTATAATATATATATATATATATATGAATATATAATATTTAATAATAATCCATGGACACCGAGTTTCGATGTTTCACGTCTCTTCAGTGTGGCTAGACTTAGTAACTACTTCTAGCCGAGAGCGAAATCCGACTAATTTTTCGTGTCCGATTCCTTAACCCCCCCTCTCTCTCTCTCTCTCTCTCTCGCTCTCTCTCTCTCTCTCTCTCTATATATATATATATATATATATATATATATATATATATTGCTAACGGTCATTTCTATATATTCTCTCTCATCAGTGAGGAGGGCCGGTGTTGCTATATAAACCGTAGAGAGAAAGGCCCCGAAACGGTTTGCACATTCTCTCCTGATGAACCCATGCATTTGTAAACATTCTTTGTTTTTTCAATATATCATATTTACACTGCCAGATTAAGTTCCAATTTTATTTCACACACACACACACACACACACACATATATATATATATATATATATAATATATATATATATATATAAGATTTTTTTTGAAGGCAAAATAATGCAAATTATGTTGAAAAACATATTTATTTAATTTTTTTTTTCCTTTTTTCCTCTTAATATTTTCGGGCTCGGCCCATCTTCAGAGGGTTGAAAAGTTTCCATCTGTGTTTGTTAAACTCAACTGTGATATTTAATCCGTTGAATCTTCAAATAGAAATTTAAAAGTTTGGCAAAGATCGTAAAAATTCCGTTAAATCCCGTGTTGTGTTGTGTTTTGCGGGGTCTTATATATATATATATATATATATATATATATCTATATATATATATATATATATATATATATATATATATATATATATATATGTGTGTGTGTGTGTGTGTGTATGTGTGTGTATTTAGGCAGCATTTTTTCTTGTAGGTATATATTGTTAAATTAAGCAACCATTTTCTGTCTGCAAGTCTTATCATTTGTTTTTTCATATTGCCGGATTATTGTTTTAATATCTGGCGAGAATTGGCTGATGTATTTGCCATATGTCATAGACCGAGTACTTTCTGCCCTATCGTGGGCCATCTTCAAGGTATTTTTAACCGTACAACAATGGGATATTCCATTTACCATTTATATAGGTTGTGTTTATTATTGTTGTTGTTGTTATTATTAGTTTTATTATTGTCATTATTGTATTATATTATTATTATTATTATTTTTTTTTTTTTTTTTTGCTATTTTAATTTTATAGTAATTATAGGCATTTTAGAATGATGGTGCTATTATCAAAGTTTATTTTGTTTAGTTTTGGATTTTTGTGTCTAATATGCAGTGCTTCTAAGATTTTTAGTCATTGTTTACATGTTTGTGTTTCTATAATGGTAGTGTTATCATTAAGTAGTTTCCGGAATTTATTATTGGGACAAGAGTGTGTTTTTAGATGTTGGGCTATTGAGCTATTGTCTGTAAGGTGCATTGTAAGTCTTCTGGAAAGGGTAGTTGTGGTTACACCAATGTATATATTTTTATTAGAGATACATTCTCCTAATGGACATTTAAATAGATATACTACATTGGTTTTTTGTAACGGTGCAATTGGGGGGGGGAGGAATTATTTTTAAGGATTAATATATATATATATATATATATATATCTTATTATAATGGAGATTGTGGGTTTGTCTGTCTGTAACCGAAACTATATTACTGTACGAGTCACAATTCCTTTCGTTATTTACATCATATTCTCCATGATTTTATTTTTATTTAAACCTCAATTATTAATAAAATTGTTTTACATTATTTACACTGTTGACCATATCTACATACTAATAACATGCAATTGTATTTATATATACAACAAAATAACGGTTTACAGTGTGAATGGGAAGGCTAATTTGCATATTGATCTTAAAAAATTGATTTTAATAAATATATGCTTAGTATTATTGATTTCTAATTGTTTGGTTTTATCTTATTGAATATGAGCAAAAATCTCTTCAATGAATCTTAAAAGAAATCCATTAACAAGAAGAAATAACTGTAATATTATTCTTTACTTCCTATTTTAACTAAACAGTTTAATTAGGAAAATTTACCAATGAAAGACGGGAGTAACGGAAAATGATGGAAGAGTTAGTTTCAAAGTTGTTCTATCTTTCAATCATACCCCCTCTGTTCAAAATCTTTTTATCTACATTCTTATTCAGTTTCATTAGCCTTTCTAATTTAATATGATATTTTATTATAAAATTTAACTAAAATACTTGCACCCGGAGGGTGCATATATTTGCTAGTATATATAAATTTCTTTATATATATATATATATATATATATATATATATACCCACTTTGCCAGTAAAACTCACATGTAATAGACCTCTACTGTCATAAATGTTTGCAATAATTCCGTCAAGATCGTCGGTGGGGGTGTGGGTGCATTTTATAGTGTTGGGTTTCTAACACTACGCCCATCTCTATTCATTTTTTCATACAAGGGATTGGAATTTGTATCGGTTAAATGGTTGGTTTGTTGGTTTTACGGCACGTCAACTCTTGTTGGGTTATTTTATACCGTAGTCAGTCTTTATTTATTGTTTTTTGTAGGTTTCATATGGGTAATTCCATGTCAAATCATCCAGTAAAAAGTAAAAAATAAAAAGTCATTCACCCTTCATTTTTTCTAGAATTTTGTACAGGTATGGGCTATGTTAAAGTTAGACGATCCCCCAAATTTGTGCTTCCAATTCCAAAGATTGACCGAATTAAGTCGATTTTGAACTCGAAAAATTTCAAGAGGGGCAAGAAAAATTGCGATATTTTGTAGTCAATTTTTGTCTATAGAATGAGTTTTACAGCTTCCGTCCTCCTAGAAATGGGTTTATAGACGCGGGGAATCCAAAAATTAACCCTTTTAAGTTAATTTCTAATTTTTTCAAAGCAAGATCAATAAGTGGAACAATCGCAATGTGGCCATACATATAATTTTTTTTCTTTAAATTATCATTCCGTACTTTTTTCTTTTCTGTTTATTTACTGTGATATATATATAATATATATATATATATATATATATATATATATATATATATATATATATATATTTATATATGAAGTAAATGGAAATTAATCCGACAGTAAAATATAACATTTTTAGAAAAAAACAAAACAACTAAACCTACCTACAAAATACGACCTTGCATGATTTTTCAGGTTGATTTTGATAAAAAGCCCTCCCCTTGAAATAAGCCCTAGCTGAGAGCGGCAGAATTTTGGAATCCAGTGACTTGCTGAACAATAACATTCCAGAGGATGATGATATGATTATTTTTTAATGAATTGTCATTAATGAATTTTTGACTAAAAGAACACGTAATTTCTGTTTATTTTCCCACAAATATATATATATATATATATATATATATATATATATATATATATATATATATATATGTATATATATATATATATAGTTTTTTTATTGTTTATTACCCAAGAGTTTAACAACATCAACCGGTTTTGGCCCGTATCTCTGTCCGTGATGAGAGAGAGAGAGAGAGAGAGAGAGAGAGAGAGAGAGAGAGAGAGAGAGAGAGAGAGAGAGGGGGACACACAGTATATATATATATTTTTTTTTCAAAATGTTAAATTTCATACTGTCGGATTAATTTCCATCTATTTTTCATATATATATATATATATATATATATATATATATATATATAGAGAGAGAGAGAGAGAGAGAGAGAGAGAGAAAGATTATCTCTCTCTCTCTCTCTCTCTCTCTCTCTCTATATATATATATATATATATATATATATATATATATATATAGAGAGAGAGAGAGAGAGAGAGAGAGAGAAAGATTATCTCTCTCTCTCTCTCTCTCTCTATATATATATATATATATATATATATATATATATATATATATATATAGAGAGAGAGAGAGAGAGAGAGAGAAAGATTATATCTCTCTCTCTCTCTCTCTATATATATATATATATATATATCACAGTAAATAAACAAAAAAGAAAAAGTACGGTAATTTTTATCTTTCGTATTCATTTAAAAGGGATAAAAGAGAGAGAGAGAGGGGGGGGGAGAGAAACTTGAGAGGGTCATTTTCACCTTGATATATATATATATATACATTTAAATATAATATAAATATATATGTATACACAACTATATATAAAATATAAACACACACACACACACATATATATGGGAGAATATGTCCTTAATTGAAGTCGAACCTAATTTTTGAAACTTAATTCATTAATAATTAATTAGTTGATTTTTCTCGATTTGTTTAGCCTTACATTTAAATAGGTAAATCCCGCCTAATTAATTACTAATGAATTAACTTTCAAAAATTAGCTTCGACTTCAATTAAGCACATATTCTCCCAAATATTGTCGGCTGAAAATAGCCATATCACAAACATCGTCTGCTTGTTTACTTCTTATATATATATATATATTATATATATATATATATATATATATTATATGTGTGTATATATTTTAATTTTATTACCTAAGATTTTAACAACACGGGCCGGGTTTGGCCCGACTTTTCGTCTTTAGACAAAAAGTGACGTCTTTTTCGCACCAATAAAGATGCCGGCTGACACAGCAAAGAAAAACACGCCAGTTTCTTTTGCAATTCGCTGTGTAACCAAGCCTGTCTTTTCTTCGCCGCCTAGAACCTTCAACCTCCTTGCAGAATCTGCCCACGTCCAGTTGTCGGCAAAAACAAAACCAAAAAAACTTTTTATTTCTTTCGTGGACTTGAAAATTACGCCACGTTTCCTTCTTGTTACGGGTTATCTTCATTTTGTAATTCGACAAGAGTACGCTTCTGAAAGTAATGCCTATTATTTAACCACACACACACACACACACACACACACACATATATATAATATATATATATATATATATACAAGCAAAATAAAAATCACCCTCCGGGCGATGTAAAAATAATTTTTTGAAAGATATTGCTTGAGGAGGTGGAAGTTAAAAATTAAATGTCGGAGAGTTTGAACCATATATATATATATATATATATACTAGCAAATATATGCACCCTCCGGGTGCAAGTATTTAAGTTTTAATGTAATAAAATATTATATTAGAAAGGCCAATGAAACTAAATAAGAAGGCAGATAAAAATATTTGAAACAGAGGGGGGTATAATCGAAATATAGAACAACTGAAACTTACTCTTCCATCACTCTCGTCTTTCATTGTTATTTTTTCTAATTTAAGTATTTAGTTAAAAGAGGAAGTAAAGAATAAAATGACAATTATTTTTTCTTGTTAATGGATTTCATTTAAGATTCATTGAAGA
Source organism: Doryteuthis pealeii (assembly GCA_023376005.1). Lineage (NCBI taxonomy): Eukaryota > Metazoa > Mollusca > Cephalopoda > Myopsida > Loliginidae > Doryteuthis > Doryteuthis pealeii. The sequence continues at coordinate 32,618,020 of CM042177.1, read as the reverse complement.
GATTTTTGCTTATATTCATTAAAATAAAATCAAACAGTTAGAAATCAATAATACTAAGCACATATTTATTAAATTCAATTTTTTTAGATCAATATGCAAATTAGCCTTCCCGTTCGCACTGTAAACCGCCATTTTGTTGTATATATAAACATAATTGTATGTTGTTAGTACGTAGATATGGTTAACAGTATTAATAATGTAAAACAATTTTATCAATAATAGAGGTTAAAATAAAAATAAAATCATTGAGTATGTGATGTCAATAACTAAGGGAATGGTAACTTGAGTAGTGATATAGTTTCGGCTACAGACAAAAAAGCACACAATCTCCATTATAATAAGATATATATATATATATATATATATATATATATCCAGCTTAAGCGGAGTTCAACAGGTTTTGAATTCAGAGTTTTCCTTCTCCTAGACCGGTTGCCTAACCAAGGTTAAAGAGCCCAGTCTGTCCTACTTTTTATCCATAGCTGGAGGGAGAGTAGGTTTCATACCTTTCCCAAGGGTATTAGCGCTAAGTGAAATGCAATTACCACATCCAGGATTTGAACTCGGGGCGACGAGTCCATTTCCCATGGCTTTAACCATTACACCACGCGCTTCCTTCCTTACAATTTACAATATATATACATATATATTGCATATAAATTGACCTTGTGTCACATCCTGCTCGTGCGGAGGGGTTGTTAAATATATAAATATTTATATATAGCCATCCACAGACACATGTTTCAACTTATTAATTCTCTTCAGTGTGGCTAGACATTTTTGTAATTCGACAAAAGTGCGCCCCCGAAAGTACTGCCTCTTATTTACTTCCAAGGAAAGTACATGTTTAATATCCATTCGAGTCGTAGGAAATGGACTCGTCCACCATAGTTCAACTCGTCGTCGAAGCTGTTTGCATTTTACATGGCGCTAATACCCTTGGGAAAGGTATGAATCCAATTCTCCCTCCAGCTATGGGTAAATAGCATAGCAGACTGGGCTCTTTAACCATGGCTAGGTAACCAGTCTAGGAGAAAGAAAACTCTGAATTCAAACCTGTTAGTCTCCGCTTAAGAAATTGACCTTGAGTCACATCCTACTCGTACAGAGGGGTTGGTAAATATATATCTTATTATAATGGAGATTGTGTATTTTTCTGTCTGTAACCGAAACTAAATCACTACTCAAGTCACAATTCCCATAGTAATTGACGTCACATTCACCATGAATTTATCCTTATTTTAACCTCAATTATCAATAAAATTGTTTTACATTATTTATACTGTTAACCATATCTACATGATATTTACCGCGTACCCCACTTGTACGGGTCAGGCACAAAGTCCCTATTAACGTGGGACCACCCACAAGCCGAAGCTCATGGAGTGGCAGGTGAAAAATTGTGTCGATCCCGTCGGCATTCCCCCTCAAGGGGGGCGCCTCAGGCACTGGGCAATAAACCCAGCCCTGCCCCTTTAAATCAAGGGGCAGGTGTTGCCTGGGGGATGGCCCCTGGGATCGACGCTATTAACTCGTAAAGATCCAGGGCCGAAGCCACTGGACCCCCGGTGTTGACCAGGTCTACATGATATTTACCGCGTACCCCACTTGTACGGGTCAGGCACAAAGTCCCTATTAACGTGGGACCACCCACAAGCCGAAGCTCATGGAGTGGCAGGTGAAAAATTGCGTCGATCCCGTCGGCATTCCCCCTCAAGGGGGGCGCCTCAGGCGCTGGGCAATAAACCCAGCCCTGCCCCTTTAAATCAAGGGGGCAGGTGTTGCCTGGGGGGGTGGCCCCTGGGATCGACGCCATTAATTATAGCACTCCCCACCCGTTGGGCGGGGCTACATACTAATAACATGCAATTGTATTTATATATACAACAAAGTAGCGGTTAACAGTGTGAACGGGAAGGCTAATTTGCATATTGATATTAAAAATGTAATTTTAATAAATATGTGCTTAGTATTATTGGTTTCTAACTGTTTGGTTTTATTTTAATGAATATAAGCAAAAATCTCTTCAATGAATCTTAAATGAAATCCATTAACAAGAAAAAACTGTCATTTTATTCTTTATTTCCTCTTTTAACTAAATACTTAAATTAGAAAAAATAACAATGAAAGACGAGAGTGATGGAAGAGTAAATTTCAGTAGTTCTATTTTTCAATTATATCCCCCTCTGTTTCAAATCTTTTTATCTGCGTTCTTATTTAGTTTCATTAGCGTTTCTAATTTAATACGATATTTCGTTACATTAAAACTTAAATACTTGCACACGGAGGGTGCATATATTTGCTAGTATATATAAATTATCTGTATCTGCGCAAGTGACTCTGCAGGCCAATTCCTGAGTGACAGTCTTTGGTGCACATAAACTATGATGTTTCTGGGGCTGCTGTCTTTTCTCCCTCTTTCTGGCTCTCTTTGCTGTCGAGGCTACTCTCCTCGCCGCCTCACCCCTTTCCGTCCCTAATGGTGTGTGATGCAGCAACTCCTGTGACACTATCTTTGCCAAACTGAATTGGTTTCTCTAGCTTTCCTTTGGAGCACAGCGGCAATGTGGAGAGGGAGGACCTGCTATTTGGGTAACAGCCCATCCTCCATATGAACCCGCCCAGACTACGTAGTTTATTATATATATATATAGATGTATAATAAGAATGATGGTACTAGAGTTTGGCAAAGGATTTGCAATATTTTGGTAACGCGAGGTACAATACGACAGGGTCGGATTTTTGTTGTTGTTGCTGGGACCGTAATATTCAATTGATGTATGCATGACTAACTGTGTGTGTGTGTGTGTGTGTGTGTGTGTGTGTGTGTGTGTGAATGTGTGTGTGACTATGTGTGTATGTGAATGGGTGTGTGAATGTGTGTGTGACTATGTGTGTTTGTGAATGTGTGTGCCTCTGTGTGTATGTGTGTGAATGTGTGTGTGACTATATGTGTATGTGAATGTGTGTGTGAATGTGTGTGTGACTATGTGTATGTGAATGTGTGTGTGTGTGTGTGACTATGTGTGTATGTGAATGTGTGTGTGTGTGAATGTGTGTGTGACTATGTGTGTATGTGAATGTGTGTGTGAATATGTGTGTGTGACTATGCGTGTATGTGAATGTGTGTGCCTCTGTGCGTGTGTGTGTGTGTGTGTGTGTGAATGTGTGTGTGACTATGTGTGTGTGCGTGTGACTATGTGTGTATGTGAATGTGTGTGTGTGTGTGACTATGTGTGTTTGTGAATGTGTGTGCCTCTGTGTGTATGTGTGTGAATGTGTGTGTGACTATATGTGTATGTGAATGTGTGTGAATGTGTGTGTGACTATGTGTGTATGGGAATGCACGTGTGTGTGTGTGACTATGTGTGTGACTATGTGTGTATGTGAATGTGTGTGCCTCTGTGCTTGTGTGTGCGTGTGTGTGCGTGTGTGTGTGTGTAAATGTGTGTGTGACTATGTGTGTATGTGAATGTGTGTGTGTGCGAATGTGTGACTATGTGTGTATGAATGTGTGTGTTTGTGTATGTGTGACTATGTGTGTATGTGAATGTGTGTGCCTCTGTGTGCTTGTGTGTGTATTTGAATTTGTGTGCCTCTGTGTGTTTGTATGTGTGTGTGTGTGTGTGTGTGAGTGTGTGTGTGTGACTATGTGTGTATGTGAATGTGTGTGTGCGTGTGTGTGTATGTGTATATGTGACTATGTGTGCCTCTGTGTGCGTGTGTGTGTATTTGAATTTGTGTATGTGTGTGTGTGTGTGTGTGTGTATGTGAATGTGTGTGCCTCTGTGTGTGTGTGTGTGTGAATGTGTGTGTGCGTGTGTGTGTGTGTATGTGAATGTGTTTGCCTCTGTGTGCGTGTGTGTGTATTTGAATTTGTGTATGTGTGTGTGTGTGTCTGTGTGTATTTGAATTTGTGTATGTGCGTGTGTGTGTGTGTGTGTGTGAATGTGTGTGTCTGTGTGTCTGCGTGTGTGTGTGTGTGCGTGTGTGTGCGTACGTCTGTGTAAGTATTTTTATACTTAACTTTTCCTGTTTTCGTACAAGTGGCTAATTGTTCGGTGTGTAAGAACTTTTTTTTTTATCTTGTCATTTTCGTTTTTTTGTTTTTTTGTTTTTTTGTTTTTTTAATATTTTTTCAAGCGCTTTCGGCTATTCAGCTTACTTTTTATCAAGCTACAAGATCTTAATGTTTAGGTGAAAAAAAAATAAATAAATAAACTAGACAGAAATGGCGATTACATATCTGTATTGTTAATTTTATTTTCATTTATTTATCTTAAGCATCGAAATTTTATGGGCCATCGCACATTAAAAGATCTTCGCATAAAAGTCAGCACGATTATCATCCTTATTATTATTTGGTTTTGTTTTGTTTGGTTAGATTTAATGGCATATCAACCTTGTGGGTTATTTAATGCCAACTCTATAATGGCAAAATACCCTGGTGCAACACCATGAAGCCAAGGAGGTCCAGAAGAAAGTGACGGCAACAAAGAACCGGCACACAACATCTACAGGGACAGCCTTCACATGCGATATCTGAGGTCAGGCTGTTTTTTAAACAATGGACTTCATAGCCAGAGGAGGCACTGTAACTTCATGGGCACAAGAATTATATATATATTTACCAACCCCTCCGCACGAGCAGGATGCGACACAAGGTCAATTTCTTAAGCGGAGTTTAACAGGTTTGAATTCAGAGTTTTCCTTCTCCTTGACCGGTTGCCTATCCAAGGTTAAAGAGCCCAGTCTGCCCTACTATTTGCCCATAGCTGGAGGGAGAGTAGGATTCATACCTTTCCTAAGGGTATTAGCGCTAAGTGAAATGCAATTACCCCGTCCAGGATTTGAACTCTGTTTCAAATCTTTTTATCTGCGTTCTTATTTAGTTTCATTAGCGTTTCTAATTTAATACGATATTTCATTACATTAAAACTTAAATACTTGCACCCGAAATTTAAATACTTATTTTCCCGAAATTTGTTAATAGTCTTCCGAGACTGCAATGTCGATGTATATATAGCAATAGCGGACTGTTCATGTCTGAAGCCACCCTGGTGCAACACCATGAAGCCAGGAGGTCCAGAAGAAAGTGACGGCAACAAAGAACCGGCACATCAACATCTATGGGAACAGCCTTTACATGCGGTATCTTAGGTCAGGCTGTTTTTTGAACAATGGACTTCATAGTCACAGGAGGTGCTGTAACTTCATAGGCACAAGAATTATATAGTCTTAGAAACTCTCAACCCGTCCTTCGGGACAGGGGTCCAGTGAGCTTCGGCCTCTGGACCGGTGAGTTGCGCTAAATTACAAGCGTCGATCCCAGAGGGACATCCCTCCAGGCAATACCTGCCTCATTGCACTTAAAGGGGCAGGGCTGGTTTATTGCCTAGCGCCTGAGGCGCCCCCTTGAGGAGGAATGCCGAAGGGATCGACGCAATTTTTCTACCTACCACCCCATGAGTCTCGGCTTGTGGGTGGTGCCCACATAAAACGGCCTTGTGCCATATCGTGTGAAAGTGGGACACATGTAAAAACCAGAATTATATAGTCTTCGGCGTCGGTCTGCGATTGGTTGGATTTTGGGGGGTTTTGAGAAACGAGGTTGACTTCCTGTTCCCAAAATAGGGGCGCCAAATTCAACAGACAGGAGATTGACTTTGAAAGGAACGGTTGGATATTTCTGTTTCCGTTGACGATGGGTCAACGTAAACCTTTGTGCACCGGGGTAACACGAAAATGGGTAGAACTAGGGAAAGTTCTATCATAGTTTTTCCCGGAATTGTTTATTGTATATTTGGAGAACCCAAATATTATATTTTATCAAACGGAGTGAGTTATTTTCTTTTCACGATGAAAAGAAAGAATTGTGAATTATTTGTTGCATATTTGGAATACCCAAATATTGCGTTTGTCCCTCAGAGTGAGATTTTTCTTCACCAGAGAAGAACAATTATTGGGAATTGTATTAGAAGTCGGTATAAAGTAAAGTAAAGTCGTCGGGATGGCCTAAAGTCGGTAACAGCCAATCAGCGAGGGAGTCTATCCCCTTTTCACTAGCGCTAGACCAAGAAGATTATTTTAGCATTTGAGGTGGAACGCCACACCTACCACCAGCTTCTTACTTTACCGCACAGATCCCTGTGCTACTCATACGCTGAGTTGGCGAGGACCGGTTTCGAACTAGGAACCTTGTGGTTTCTAGCCGAACGCTCTACCGACTGAAGTCGGTATATAAACCGATATTAATTTTGAAAGAATTGTATCTTTATCCAGTGGGGAAAAAAAGCATTAATTTGTTATTTGTATTTTGAAAACGATACAAGTTAAGGACTATATGACCTTTAGGCACCCCATCTGCGATCTCGATTCATAAGGACATTTTTTTCATTTACACCGTCGAAATTCAGCTGTTCTTTAACAGACGATTTTTAGAGGGTTTTTTTATATATTATAAAACTAACCCCTAACCCTAACCCTAACCCTAACCGTAAAGTCTTTTTTTTTAGATAAACACTTAATATTAACTATCCGTAGAGACACATGTAAAATAAATAAACTTGTCTGTCGTTTTAAGTTTTATTTAAAAATAAATAAAAATATTAGTTTATCTTTAGTGTAAAATTGATTTTTTCACATAATCTAACAACAACAACATATTCCCGTGTAAACTTGTTTTTTGTTTAAAGTTTTTGTAAATAAAAAAAATTTTGTTTAAAAAAAATACTATTGAAATGAACATATCTAATTTCTGATTAAATAAACACAATTTTAATATAAAACGTGTCTTTCTTTTATAGTTTTATTAAAAAGTATTTATTTAAAAAAATATTTTGTTAGGGTTAAGGGTTAGGGGGTTAGTTTTATAATTAAAAAAAAAAAAAACTCTGTTAACAAACAACCGGAGAGCAACAGTATATAAGTAAAAAGAAAAAAGTGTATTTAATATAAAAACGTTTGGTTTGTTTGGTTTGTTTTGTTTTACGGCATATCAACCTTAGTGGGTCATTTAATGCCGATAAAGTTTTGAAATAAATCAATTCTTAATGGATAATACAATTTTGTTATGAATACATTTTTCTATTTAACCCATAGATGGGACCCTAACAGGTACTACCACTCCGAGTCAGAGTGGACCAGGGAGCAATGGTGATAAAGGGGTGCTCCACATTCCCCAAACCTCCAGAACTGGAACCTCACCATCAGATAGAGTTTAACGTCATTCCCAGGACATGTAGACCCTCAGTCACTGCCTTCTAGCACCTATATGATAAAAAGGGATTGGGGCTTGCCATAAGGGCAATAGGGTTGGGAAAATCATATAGGTGCTAGGACTTGACGTGACCAGCCGATTGATCGGAGGGGGCCTCTCCGACCGCCCGTCTAGCCCAAGATAGGGCCAAAGTGGAGTATTGCATGTCATGAACTGCTCATCCACCTGGGCTCTATCCTTAAGCATCACTGGTCGCCACCCACGGCCAACAGGTGGCCCCATTGGGGGAGTCTTACTCCTCTGCAGAGGTGCAGTCGGTGCATTCTAACGCCCCAGCCGACAGGGCGGTATAAAAACGTGTTCATTCGTCCAATTAACAACAATTAACTAATGCCGCGTAAAGTTTTTTAAAACGTGTCAAAAAATCGTCTGTTAACAAACAACCGGATTTTGACGGTGTAAATGAAAAATATGTCCTGATGATTCGAGATCGCAGATGGGGTGCCTAAAGGTCATAGGGTCCCAAGTTAAGATAGTAACTTCAACTCTCTTTATTCCCCGCCCTGTCGCCTGCGGCGTTAGAATGCACCGACTGCACCTCTGCAGAGGGGTAAGACTCCCCCAATGGGGCCACCTGTTCGACGTGGGTGGCGACCCGTGATGCTTAAGGATAGAGCCCAGGTGGATGAGCAGTTCATGACATGCAATACTCCACTTTGGCCCTATCTTGTGCTAGACGGGCGGTCGGAGAGGCCCCCTCCGATCAATCGGCTGGTCACATCAAGCCCTAGCACCTATATGATTTTCCCATCCCTATTGCCCTTATGGCAAGCCCCAACCCCTTTTTATCATATGGGTGCTAGAAGGCGGTGGCTGCGGGTCTACATGTCCTGGGAATGACGTTAAACTCTATCTGATGGTGAGGTTCCAGTTTTGGAGGTTTGGGGAATGTGGAGCACCCCTTCATCACCATTGCTCCCTGGTCCACTCTTACCCGGAGTGGTAGTACCTGTTAGGGTCCCATCTATGGGTTAAATAGAAAAATGTATTTATAAACAAAATTGTATTATCCATTAAGAATTGATTTATTTCAAAACTTTATCGGCATTAAATGACCCACTGAGGTTGATATGCCGTAAAACAAAACAACCCAAACCATCTCTTTATTCCTTGGTCTCCATCTCTTTTTATAAATCCTTTTGACTAATAGTACGACTATTAATTATTTATTAGTCACCTGAATTACAACTTGTTCTTAATTACTTTGTATTTTAATAACATCGACATATATATAATATATGTATATATATATATATTATATATATATATATATACTCATAGCTCTTGTTGTGAAATGAGCTAATATTGTGGCATCATTGAAATAATATATAAATTAATATATGTTATATATATATATATATATATAATATATAATATATAATATATATAAATATATATATATATATAAGTTAAAGAAAGGAAATGAATCCGACAATATGAGTATGAAAAGGTGGAATGAAAACATCACACAATGATGATTTTTGTATAACGATATATTGATTTAAAATATTGAAAATAGCCATATACAAACATCGTCTGTTTGTTTACTTGTCATATATATAATTATAATATATATATTATATATAATAAAATAATTATATATATATATATATGAATATATATAAATAAATAATATATTATAATATATATATAATAAATATATATATATATAATATATATAGAATATATAAAATATATAAAATATAATATATATAAATACATATATATTATTTAATGGCGACAAGGGGTAACCTACTCGAGTTACACCATAAGAGATCGACTGCTATTAATCAGTGTCGCGTTTAATTCAGTGGATTTAACCCTGAAGGTCCTTATGGTGAAACTCGAGTAGGTTATCTCTTGTAACTATTTTATAATATATATATGTATTTATATATATCGGTATTCGCCGAGTTTGCTTGTCGTGATTACTCAATTATATCAAATTCTCTCTATGTATCTTTCTATATTTCTGTGCTCAACATGGATATGAGTACGTGGATGCGTGCCACCATGCAGGGAAGTCGTGACTCCGAGAGGTAACCGTGTCCTCTGTTATGTTGTGGGTGGTCCTGGTTGTAGTAGTGGCGCATTTATCATTGAGAAGTTGATTTGGCGAGTTTCGTGTGTGGCGTGGCCGGTGGCCCAGAGGTCGAGTCTCTGCCTCTGGGTTTTCCGGTTCGATCTCTGTCGTGGGGAGATCGTAGTTGTACACAGCTGATGAGACATAATTAGGTCGAAACAGCTGTCCAGTGTTCCTCACGTCACACGCAGTATTCGTGACGTTTGCTTGTCGTGATTACTCAATTATATATATATATATATATATATATATATATATATATATATATATACTAGCAAATATATGCACCCTCCGGGTGCAAGTATTTAAGTTTTAATGTAATGAAATATCGTGTTAAATTAGAAAGTCTAATAAGAATACAGATAAAAAGATATGAAACAGAGTGGGGGTATAATAGAAAAATAGAAATGAAACTTACTCTTCAATTAGTTAAATTAGGAAATAAAGAATAAAATGACAGTTATTTTTTCTTGTTAATGGATTTCATTTAAGATTCATTGGAGAGATTTTTCTTATATTCATTAAAATAAAACCAAACAGTTAGAAATCAATAATACCAAGCACATATTTAATAAAATCACGTTTTTAATATCAATATGCAAATTAGCCTTCCCATTCACACTGTAAACTGCTATTTTTTGTATATATAAATACAATAGCATGTTATTAGTATGTATATCTGGCCCACGCCGGGGGTGCAGTGGCTTCGGCCCTGGATCTTTACGAGTTAATAGCGTCGATCCCAGGGGGCCATCCCCCCAGGCAACGCCTGCCCCCTCGATTTAAAGGGGCAGGGCTGGGTTTATTGCCCAGTGACTGAGGCGCCCCCCTTGAGGGAGAATGCCGACGGGATCGACGCAATTTTTCACCTGCCACTCCATGAGCTTCGGTTTGTGGGTGGTCCCACGTTAATAGGGACTTTGTGCCTGACCCGTACAAGTGGGGTACGCGGTAAATACTATGTAGATCTTGCCAACAGTGGCTTCGGCCTCTGGACCATTGATATAATTAACGGCGTCGATCCCAGGGGGCCATCCCCCCAGGCAACACCTGCCCCCTTGATTTAAAGGGGCAGGGCTGGGTTTATTGCCCAGTGCCTGAGGCGCCCCCCTTGAGGGGGAATGCCGACGGGATCAACGCAATTTTTCACCCGCCACCC
>CM042177.1:32592499-32602499 GCA_023376005.1 Doryteuthis pealeii | reverse complement strand
GTTGACGGTTAGTCTTCAACAGATTTATAGAAAAAGAATTTTTAGTTTTGTAATTAATTTGTAAATTTTCTATTTTTTGTTTTTCTTATATATAAAGTAAAAAAAAGTATGAACGGTTGTAAGGTTTTATTTTTATTTTTTGGAAAATGTGAAAATTTAAAATTTGTTCGGAAGTATATAACGGAAAATGTCATGTGAAGGGGATTTTATGGTTTCTGACTACAAGTGTCGCTAAATAAGGGGATATATTAAAAAAGGCTTGTCTTTGTGGTATCATATATATATTTCATATTTCATACTGTCGGATTAATTTCCATCTATTTTTCATATTTGTCAAATGAAAAAACAATATATCTGGAATTTTACACCTTGAAGACTTTCATCTATAACTCTACGGACTTATCAATGCCACAAGTAAATTTTGGAACTTTAACATCTTTCTTCAAATTACACTGTGGACTTGTATATTTTTAACAGCTGAAATATATACTATACTATTTTGATACCCACTTTACATTTTTTATATAATTTTTACAACAAACTCTTTTGAGTTTTACTATAAACTATAATGCTTCTGATTTTTAAAAATTAAAAATAAAATTTATTTTATTTTTAAAACAGAACATGCATTTTTCAAAATTTCAGCGGTTGAATTCAGCGTTCGTTTTTGTAAACAGTCTTTTAACGGATTTCTTTCTTCCCGTCTATGTCGTTCGTTGATGAAGACCAACTTATCGATTTGGTCGAAACAGTTCTGTTAGCAATTACATAACAAACATCATATGTTTTTTTCAAAATGTTAAATTTCATATATATATATATATATATATATATATATATATATATATATATATATATATATATATATATATTAGGAGGTCTTCACACCTGCCGTAGCCGGTGGTCCACTGGAAGCTGATTGACGGCAAGTCTCCTCAGTTTTCCAGGACTCTTCTGGGTATTCTAGCCGATTTAAACAGTGTTATAGTTTGGAATGCATAATTATGGAGGTGCGTGGGCTAGTGGTTAGAGTCGTAGAAAATGGACTCGTCGATTCGAGTTCAATTCCTAGACGAAGCTGTTGGCATTTCACATAGCGCTAATACCCTTGGGAAAGGAATACTACTCAGCCCTCGAGCACTAAAATCAGTGAACAGCATAGAAAAAATCCAGCCGAGAATTATGAGTACTACGTTTAATGGCAATCAATGCCTGACCGTAGTCTCGTGGTACAGCCCCACAAACATCAACACTGAAACTAACATAGAAACGTTCTACAACGAACTATCTCCCTGTGTAGACATACTCCCAAGCATAACGTACTTATCATTGGAGGAGACATGAATGCACAGATAGGCAGAAACGAAAACAATAAATTCTGCTTACACGACACCCCAAACAGGAATGGAGAACTCCTAGCTGAGTTCTCTCTTGAGAACCGGCTTATATGTCTAAACACTGAATTCCAAAAGCGAAAATGCAAATTATGGACATACACCTACCCAAATAACACAAAAGTGCAACTAGACTACATCCTAATAAATAGAAAATGGTCAAACAGTGCTTTGAACTGCAAAGCATACTCCTCTTTTGAAGGAGTATCCTCCGACCACAGAATAGTCACAGCCAAAATACGCCTAAGTCTACGCAAAAACAAAAGGCAAACCAGCAAATCGATACGATACGACTGGTCCTCACTTACCAACAGCGACATACACAATCGCTACTCGGTAACAGTTAGGAATAAATTTGACATCCTCCAGGAGACCTCAGAAACACACACTCCAAATGAGGAATACGAAAATTTTTTCAATGCCCACCTAGAAGCTGCAGCAGAATGCATACCAACCAAACAAAAAAACATACTGATAGAACTAACAGAAATATACAAAAAGGAACAGATAGAATACATACAAGAACAAATAAATAAAATCAGACAGACAGTAGAAGATAGACAGTCGCGTTTAGCATGGCAAACTGTAAACGAAATTAGTGGCAAGAAAAGTAGCACTAGATCAATGCTAAAGGCAAACAGCCAAAAAGATAGACTTCAAAAATGAAAAGACCACTTCCAGAAATTGCTGGGAACCACCCCTAAACCCATAGAAAATGACATACAAAAAATAACAAATAACGAATTAGACATTAAGCTAGGAGACTTCACGATGGAAGAACTCAATGAAGTACTAAGTAAGCTTAAAAATAGGAAGGCCGCGGGCGTCGATGAAGTACCACCTGAGGTCTGGAAAATAAGGAAATTTGATGATATACTGCTTAGACTATGCAATGCAGTATACAGACAAAATTCGATAGAAAAATGGACGAAGGGGTGCATTCTCCCATTCCCAAAAAAAGGCGATCTAGCAATCGCCAAGAATTACAGAGGCATTACCCTTACTGCCATAGCTGCCAAGATATATAATGCCCTTCTCCTTAACCGCATCCGACCCGAAATAGAGAAAATCCTTAGAAAAAATCAAAACGGATTCCGCAGAAATCGATCTACAACCACACAGATCCTGACCATTCACCGAATCATAGAAGGGGTCCGTGCAAAGAATCTCGAGGCAGCCCTACTATTTGTAGACTTCTCCAAAGCATTTGACTCCATACACAGAGGGAAAATGGAGCAAATACTGCTAGCATATGGCATACCCAAGGAAACAGTTAACGCCATAATGATGCTCTACCAAAATACAAAAGCAATGGTACGATCACCAGATGGCGACACAGACTTCTTTGACATTGTCGCCGGAGTCCTACAAGGGGATACACTAGCGCCATATATATTCATCATATGCCTAGACTACGTACTCAGAACATCACTAGATCCCATAAAAGAAAAAGGCCTCATACTAAAAAAAGCAAGAAGCAGGCAGATATCCCGCACATACTATTACGGATGCGGACTATGCTGATGACCTGGCACTACTCGCAAATACACCGGCACAAGCCGAATCCTTACTACACAGCCTAGAAAAGGCAGCACGAAATGTCGGCCTGTACGCGAACTCTGATAAAACTGAGTTCATGTCTTTCAAAAACAAAAGCGACATCTCAACCATCGATGGCAAACTCCTAAACTCTGTAGAACAATTTAGATACTTAGGCAGTAACATCTCCTCCACAGAAAACGACGTTAATGCACACATAGGAAAAGCATGGGCCGCTATAAATAAATTATCGATCATATGGAGGTCCAATCTCACAGACAAGTTAAAGAGACAGTTCTTCCAGGCCGTTGTCGTGTCAGTACTGTTGTATGGCTGCACCACCTGGACCCTAACTAAGCGACTAGAGAATAAACTAGATGGGAGCTGCACAAGAATGCTGCGGGTGATCCTGAACAAGACGTGGAAACAACACCCTAGGAGAAAACAGCTGCACGGCCACCTGCCACATATCACCCAAACCATCCGAGTAAGACGGACAAGACACGCGGAACACTGCTGGAGAAGCAAGGACGAACTCATAAGCGACATCCTCCTGTGGAAGCCAGCACATGGACGGGCCAGTGGGGGCCGACCAGCAAAAACGTACGTTGATCAGCTCTGTGCGGATGCAGGATGCTGCATAGAGGACCCCCCGAGAATGATGAGCGATAGGGACGGATGGAGAGAGATCGTCATGGATATCCGCGCTGAAAGCGTAACATGATGATGATGATGATGATATACATAGCAGTTTCTTGTCTGATAATTCATTTTTGTTTTATTAACATGGTATATTTACCATCGTACATCAAATGACAAACTTATAACAATCGGGTTCTGTGGTCGTCTCCCTATAAGAGAAAGATTTCTAGCCATTGTTCCACGGCAAGGGTTAGTCCATACTCCCCCCCTCCCGCGCCCACACGCACCCACACACACCCACACTTTGGTGTGGGTAGAGATGAGAACTGGTTAATTCCCTGTTAAGATCGAGGTGACCTCTATTGAAAAAAATAATCACCTAATGGCCGCTAGATGTCAGTAGTGTGTGGGGGGGAGGGGCGGTTCGACGAACATGTTTGTCAGTAAACAAGAATCGACATTTTCCTATTTAAGGTGATTGCATTTTAGAACGGAAAAGTGTTAAAAATGGGCAGAGAGAGAGAGAGATAGATAGATAGAAGAGAGAGAGAGAGAGAGAGAGAGGGTGAGAGGGGGGTCAGATGACACCAAGTCTCAGTAAAAATGGTATTGCTTTGTTGGTTGGCTGGTTGGTTGGTTGGCTGGTTGGTTGGTTGGCTGTGTGTGTGTGTGTGTGTGTTGTGTGTGTGTGCTTTAACGGCATACCAACCGTTCTTGGGTTATTTACAACAAACAAGGATTTACATTTCACTCTTTAAGGTGATTGCATTTTAGAACGGAAAAGTGTTAAAATGGTCTTCCACGAAAGAGAGAAGAGAGAGAGAGAGAGAGAGAAGAGAGAGAGAGAGAGAGGGGGGATCAGGTGACAGCAAGTCTCAGAAAAAATAGTATTGTTTGTTTGGCTGATTGGCTGGCTGGTTGGTTGTTTTTTTAGTTATGTACTTTTATGGCATGCCAACCGTTGTTGGGTTATTTACAGCAAACAAGAATCGACATTCTCCTCTTTAAGGTGATTGCGTTTTAGAACGGAAAAGCGTTAAAATGGTCTTCCCCCGAAGAGAGAGAGAGAGAAGAGAGAGAGAGAGAGAGAGAGAGGAGAGGGAGAGAGAGGGGGATCAGGTGACAGCAAGTCTCAGAAAAAATAGGATTGTTTGGCTGGTTGGTCGGTTGGTGCATTTTAGAACGGAAAAAAGAGAGTTAAAATTGTTTTCCCACGGACAGAGAGAGAGAGAGAGAGAGAGAGAGAGAGAGAGAGAGAGAGGGGGGGAGAGACAGAGAGAGAGGGGAGAGAGAGGAGGTCAGGTGACAGAAAGTCTTAGAAAAAATAGGGAGGATAGTTGGATTGATACCTTTCCCAAGGGTATTAGCCGTATATGAACTGTGGCTTTGACTCGAGTTCAAATCCTGGACGAAGCCACAATTCACATATTGGCAATACCCTTGGGAAAGGAATGAATCCAATTATTCTCCCCCCAGCTATGGGTAAAATAGTAGGTCAGACTGTGCTCTTTAATCTTAGTTAGGCAACCAGTCTAAGAGAAGGAAAACTCTGAATCGAAATCTCTTAAATCTCCGCTCAGGGTGGTCACTACTTGAATAGGCTCAGACCTACTTAGTGATCTATTTCACTGGGCTCTTTAACCTTGGTTAAGCAACCAATCTAAGAGAAGGAAAACTCTGAATCGAAATCTCTTAAATCTCCGCTCAGGGTGGTCACTACTAGAATAAGCTAAGACCTACTTAGTTATCTATTTCAATTTTTTTTAAAATTGGGATGGCTGGTTGGTTAATTGGTTGTTGTGTGCTTTTACGGCATGCCAACTTTTGTTGGGTTATTTACGGACGGAGATTGTACCTAATACCTCCGACCCTTGTTGGGTTGAGCACTTTGGAGGGGATTTTTGCGGACGACCACCGAATAAGCTTAAAGGCAACGCTCTCTAATAAAAAGGATGGAGCACTCTCTGGTGGCTACATTAACTCATATATATATATATATATATATATATATATATATATATATATATATATATATGTGTGTGTGTGTGTGTGTGTGAATCACCAGGTTAGTCCGCCCTGTCAGTGGGGCGTTAGAATACACCGACTGCACCTCTGCAGAGGGGTAAAACTCCCCCAATGGGGCCACCTGTTGGCCGTGGGTGGCGACCCGTGATGCTTAAGGATAGAACCCAGGTGGATGAGCAGTTCATGACTTGCAATACTCCACTTTGGCCCTATCTTGGGCTAGACGGGCGGTCGGAGAGGCCCCCTCCGATCAATCGGCTGGTCACGTCAAGCCCTAGCACCTATATGATTTCCCCAACCTTATTGCCCTTATGGCAAGCCCCAACCCCTTTTTATCATATGGGTGCTAGAAGGCGGTGACTGAAGGTCTACATGTCCTGGGAATGACGTTAGAGTCTATCTGATGGTGAGGTTCCAGTTCTGGAGGTTTGGGGAATGTGGAGTACCCCTTCATCACCATTGCTCCCTGGTCCACTCTGACTCGGAGTGGTAGTACCTGTTAGGGTCCCAGCTATGGGTTAAATAGAAAAACATGAGTTGATAAACAAAATTGTATTATGCATTAAGAATTAATTTATTTCATAACTTTGTCGGCATTAAATGACCCACCGAGATTGATATGCCGTAAAACAAAACACCAAACCAAACCAGGTTAGTTAGTGATAGGAATGATATAAAGGAAATAACAGCTTCAGAAAAATGCGATAAATGTGAAACAATATGTAGTACAAGTGAATAACAACACAAACAATTGATTTAATTAATATTTCAGCACTGTTCAGAAACGTCTTTAGAATGATTTTATTTGTTTATACAAAGAGGAATAGGTAAACAGGGATTGAGGAAGGAGAGAGAAAGAAAGGTAGTTTTCTTCTTCTTCTTCTTCTTCTTCTTCTTCTTCTTCTTCTTCTTCTTCTCCATTTTCTTCTCTTTCTTCAAAGTAGGTTTCCCTTTTTTTTTCTTCTTCTTCTTCTTCTTCTAGGCTATTTTCTTCTCTTGTTTCTTCTTATTATTCTTCTTAGCTATTTTTTTATTATTGTTCTTGTTCTTGTTCTTGTTCTTTTTGTTTCTTTTCTTCTTTCTCTTCGCTATTTTCTTCTCTTTCTTCTAAATTAGGTTCTTCTTTTTTTTTTACTTCTCTTCTTCTTCTTCTTCTTCTTCTTCTTCTTCTTCTTCTTCTTCTTCTTCTCTTCTTCTTCTTCTTCTTTCTTATTCTTCTTAGTATTTTCTTCTCTTTTTTCTAATTAGTTATTTTTTTTTTTTTTTCTTCTTCTTCTTCTTCTTCCTTTCTTCTTCTTTTCTTCTTCTTCTTCTTCTTTTCTTCTTCTTATTTCTTCTTCTTCTTCTTCTTCTTCTTCTTCTTCTTCTTCTTCTTTTTCTCTTCTTCTTCTTCTTCTTTCTTCCTTCTTCTTCTTTACTTCGTTCTTCTTCTTCTTCTTTGGCTATTTTTTTCTTCTTCTTCTTTCTTTCTCTTTCTTCTTCTTTTCTTTCTCTTCTTCTTCTTTCTTCTTGTTCTTTCTTTCTTCTTCTTCTTCTTTCTCTTCTTCTTCTGTCTATTTCTTTCTTCTCTTTTTTCCCAATTAGTGTTTTCTTCTAACTCTTCTTCTTCTTCCGCTATTTTCTTCTCTTTTCTTCTCTTATTATTTTTTTTTAACTCTTCTTCTTCTTCTTCTTCTTCTTCTTTCTTCTTCTTCTCTTTGTTTCTTCTTCTTTCTTCTCTTCTTTGTTCTTTCTTTTTTCTTCTTCTTCTTCTTATTTTCTTTCTCTTGTTCTTCTTCTTCTTCTTTATTTTTCTTCTTTGTCTTTCTTCTTCTTCTTCTTCTTCTTCTTCTTCTTTCTTTCTTTTTTCCCTTCTCTTTCTTTTCTTCCTTCTTCTTCTTCTTGGCGTATTTTCTTCTTCTTCTCTTCTTCTTTCTTTCTTTCTTTCTTCTTCTTTTTCTTTTCTTCTTCTTTCTTGTTCTTCTTTTTTCTTCCGTCTCTCTTGCTGCTCCCCCTTCTTCTTCTAATTCTTCTTCTTTCTTGCCGATCTTCGACGTCATGCAGACAGTAGAATCCAATCTTCGATAAAATCTCCCCATCTTGACCGGCCTTATGTCATACACAGACACGCTTATTAGATCTAAAAACCATCAGGTCTGAAGCCTGACCTTTCGGTCAAGAAGACTGGGATGAAACCGGCTGGGATTTTGAGCAACGACTGCGAGTGCCACACTTCTCGCCAAGATGACCCTAGGGGGCCGGTCGGTATTGGACGGCGGGTCTTGATGTGATAAAACCCAGATGTGCATAACCATGTGCTGAAGGAGGTTGGCCTGGCCAGCGCGTGTGTGTGTGTGGGGGGGAGAAGTTATCGAAAAAAAAGGCACTGACTGCACAAATGGGAGGTCATTGCATGAATCTAAACTGAATCCTTACTCTCCGTATTTGACGGAGGTTTTTTTGAACTCTCCATTGTAGAAATTTTCTTTTCCTTTTTTTATAGTTTTACTTGCTAATTTAATTTAATTTTTATTGTAATTTGTTCGTCTTTCATCTTTCTTTCTTTCTTTCTTTCTTTCTTTCTCTTCAGGAGTTGAATTTCTTTTTCTTTCTTTCTTTCTCTTTTTTTTTCAGTTGAATTTTTCTTTCTTTCTGTGTCTTTCTATTCTTCTTCTTTCTCTTTCCAAGAGTTTGATTTCTTTCTGTTCTTTCTTCTCCTTCTCTCTTCAGGAGTGAATTCTGGTCTTTCTTCTTTCCTTTCTTTCTTTCTTTATTTCTCTTCAAATGAGTTGAATTCGTTTGCTTTGTTCTTTTTTTACTTTCGGTAGACGTTAGATTTTTACTTAATCTTTTTCCATTGTATTTGGCTTTTCTATCTTTCTTGTGTTTCGTTATTCTTTTGTCTTTTTCTTTCTTTCTTTCTCTCTTTCAAAGTTTAATTTTCTTTCTTTTGTTGCTCCGCCCTTTTGTTTTCTTTCTTTTCGTGCTTTCTTTCTTTTTTTCTTCGCGTACTAATATAAGCTGTTCTTTCTGTTTTTCTTTCGTAGGATCATTTTTTATTTTTTTAAAAACATTTTTTTTTGTGCCCAATTTTCTTTCTTTTCTTTCTTTCTTTCCTTTCTTATCTTCTCTTTTATTCCTCTTCTCTTTTTCTTTCTTTCGTATATTACATTCTTTTCTTTCTTTTCTTGCCATATTGTCTTTTTTCTTTTCTTTTGTCTCCGCTGCCTGTCTTCTCTTTCGGTACTTGCAAAGTTTTGTGTCTATAGTATTATTGTCATTTCTTCAATCTTTTCGCTATTATATCCGCTCTTTCCTCGTCTTCCCTTTATTTCTCCATGCTTCTCCTGTACTCGTCGTGTTCGCCATGTTTTTTTTCTTCCCATTGTTCTTTATAATTTTCTTTTGAGGTTCATTTCGTGGTCGGTTTTCCGGTGGGTGTTTTGTGTTTCCCTTATTTGTATTTATATTTCTTTCTTGTCTATTTCTTTCTTCTCTTTTTCTCTTATCTTTCTTTTTTTATTCTCCCGTATTTTTCTAATTTTCTTTCGCTAATTTGTCCTTTTTTTTTTTAAAATATTTTATTTTACTTTCTTTTTCGTTTCCTTTCCCCTTCCGTTTCCTTATCTTTTTTCCTACAATTTTCTGCCTTTCTGTCTCAAGAAGTTGAAAAATAACTGTTATTCTTTTCTATTCCTTTCCATCTCTTTATTTTTTTCTTCCTTCGAGGAGTTTAATTCTTTCTTTTCTTCCTTTTTTCTTTTCTTTTTTCTTCCTTTCTTTTCCACTTTCTTTTTTTCTTCTTTGCAATCCATTTCAAAGAGTTGAAAAAAATACTTTCTTTCTCCTTTTCCTTTTCTCCTTCCAAGAGTTGAATACTTTCTTATGCTTTCTCACCTTCAAGAGGTTAAACATACTTTCCTCCTCTTCTTTTTTTTCTTCGTCCGTCCTTGTCTTTATTTTTCTTTCTTTCTTTTTCTCTTTCAAGAGTTTGAATTCTTTTTCTTTCTTTTTCCTTTCTTTCTTCTTTCTTTTTCCTTTCTTATCCTCTTCAAAAGAAAAGTTGAAATACTTCTTCTTTTTCTTTTCCTTTCTTTATTTCTTTCTTCTTCAGGAGTTGAAGAAAATGAATACTTTCTTCTTCTTGACTCTTTCTTCTTTCTTTCTTTCTCCCATCGTTCAAGTTGCCATGAATACTGTTCCTTTGCTTTCTTTCTGTTACAAAAGCAGAGGTGAATACTTCTGTTTTTCTTTCTTTTTTTCCTTCTTTTTCTTTCTTTCTCTTTCTCCTCTTCAAAAGTTGAATACTTTCTCTTCTTTTCTTTCTTTTCTTTCTTTTCTTTGCTCTTTTCAAGAAGTTGAAATACTTTCCTTTCTGTTCTTATCTTCTTTCCTTTCTTATCTTAAATCTCTTCAGGAGG
>CM042177.1:32588477-32592399 GCA_023376005.1 Doryteuthis pealeii | reverse complement strand
CCGGCACCGAGCCCCAGATAAGAGAGAGAGAGAGAGAGAGAGAGAGAGAGAGAGAGAGAGAGATGAACAGATAGAAATAGATGGATAGATAGATATGAACAGAGATAGATAGAATAGATAGATAGATAGATAGATATGAGCCGAGTAATATAGATAGATAGATAGATAGATATGATAGATAGATAGATAGATGAACAATAGATGTGTGAACAGACGTCATTACGAATGTCGATATGCCGATCAACGTTTAGCGGAAAAGGCTTCGATATCACGTGACCTTTTCGCGACCAACGACAGGATAGAACACTCGATATCCCCACGGGTCGGAAATACGGCGAAGCACCTGCTTTGCGGTGGGCGTCAAATCGGTTCGACCGTCGAACGTTCGGGGTCTCTAGAAAAAAGACAATAAACAACAAACAAAAAAAGGGTTGGGCGGGGTGGGGGTGGGGTTGGGGGTCTGTTTTAATAACACTTACGTCATCAGTGGAAGGCAACACTTCCCAGTGTTGATTTATTTATCTATAAGGGTCATTGATAGTCTGATAGGTTTTCTGGTTTGGTTTTTTTTTTTTGTTTTTGTGGGGTTTTTTTTTTGGTGTGTTTTTTTTTTTCCTCACGTGTCGATGCAGCAAGATCGGATCACACACACACACACACACACACACATGCACACGCACGCACACTCTCACACACTAAAACGCACAAGCACGCACAGTCACTCATTAACATATTCACGCATACACACTGATATACACACACACGCGTGCTCTCTCTCTCTCTCTCTCTCTCTCTCTCTCTTCTCTCTCTCTCTCTCTCTCACACACACACACGCGCGAACACTCACACAAACACTAACACATATACACACATACACACACTGACACACACGCGCGCGCGCACGCGCGCACACAAACCTTTGTTTTAGTTAGAAACTATACAGCACTTCTCTGAATTATTCAGACTATTGTCCTCATCTTTGTTGTTATCTGTACAACGTTTCAGCCGATGTGCCCTCCGGCCTTCTTCAGGTATTTCTTGTCAGTCTCGGGAACCTTCTCGGACTCGGGAACCTTCTTTTCGGACTCGGGAACCGTCTTGAACTTGGGAGCCTTCTTGTCGTAATCGGGAGCCAGCACAGAACTTTGAATCTTTTGTGACGGACAACGAGTATCACCGTACTCATTTGGAAAAAGAGTGAGAGTGTCTTGCCTGTCGGAGTCGAACCCGCGTCCCTCCGGAATGCAAAGAAATGAGATTCAGGCATTGGATGGACGTGAGGAGCAATTCAGGTTCCCGGATGTTCGGGCCTACACGCGTCCATCCGAATGCACGAGAATTGTGCACGGGTGCGAGGTTCGACTGATGTGCCGGATGACAAGGGGAAACGGCGGTATAAGTATAAGTGGGGTGACGGCAGTAAGAGTGTTGCGACTTCAGCTGCTGGTAGACGACGACGACAGTGTTGTAGCCTGTGAATAAGGCGTTTGACTCGCTTCTTTTTGCCCCCCCCCCTCAACAAAGAACATTTACTTGAACCCCATAATTGTGCAAAGAAACCAAACCAATCTTAAACAGACTGGAGATCGAAAGACTGATCATAAGCAGAACAAACAAATATTTATTCCCCCCCCCTCTATTTCTTTTCCTTCTATACCTTTATTCAATCCACGGGGGTATCCTGTTATTATTCCATTAACACATACAGAATTTCCCATCTGTATTTGAACGGAGCCAAAAACAATTTAATTGCCATTTTTTTTGTTTATACCCGTGCAAAAAAGGATTCAACGTTATATATACTTGAATACAGGACTCCAACAAAGGTTTGATATACAAAACATTTAATACGTATACAGCACATGGACATAACAAGATACATAATACATAGGTATAACGAAGTTACATGTAGAAAGATAAAGACACATTCATGAATGGTACAAGATATACATAAAAGCCACAGACATGAGACTAGGGATAGTTCATGCTGTGTTAATAACTTACAGTCATGTAAGGGGGGGAAAGCCCCAATGAGAAGGGAATAGACCAGAATCTAACCCATGTGTCTGGTAGTTTGAGGAACAGGAAAAAGAGAAAGAAGCGTTCAAAACAGCCGCTTAAATATAACCGGCCCCTAGCGGGCACCAGCAAACTAAACCGGGCAGACAACTCTCCCAGGCAAATACGAAACTAACGCTACACCGTATCAATGTATCACACAAAATCTTTACATACACCACATACACACATACGCACATACGCGCACACGACCTGCCGGTTAGGTTACAATAACCTTGACTTACAAGAATGAGTCAAGGTAATCCGTGCTGTTAGCATGCCTGTTTCAGAACTACTATATGGCTGCACCATCTGGACTTGAACGGAACGCTTGGAGAAAAAAACTGCATGGAAACTACACAATAATGATGCGTAATCTCCTGAACACAGTCTGGAAGTAGCACCCCACAAAATGCCACTGCGCGGCCACTTACCTCTTATCACACAAACCCTGTTCAATTCCTGGACGAGGCTGTTTGCATTTCACAGAGCGCTAATACCCTTGGGAAAGGTATGAATCCATATATTCTCTCTCCAGCTATGGGTAAAGTAATAGAGCAGACTGGGTTCTTTAACCTTGGTTAGGTAACCATTCTATGAGAGGGATAAGTCTGAATTCAAAATTCCTGAGGTCGGTCGTTGATTGGGTTTGTGGCAACCCTTGATGCACCAATTCTTTCCTATCGACTGTGCCAAAAAGTGCGGATGGTCCAACACAAGCCTTCACCACTATAAACAAATCACTGTGTTGGTTGTTCATAGTATGAAACCTCATGCGTCGAAAATGGACGAGAGAGTCCATAATATACACATTTAAATACAATTGTATTGGGGCCGATTTAGCTCAGTCAGTAGAGCATTCGGCTAGGAGTCAGAAGGTTCCTGGTTCGATACCGACCCTCGCCAACTCAGCGTATGAGTAGCACAGGGATCTGTGTGGTAAAGTAAGGAGCTAATGGTAGGTGTGGCAAATGCTAAATAATCTCCTTGCTCTAGCGTATGGTAAATGCAAACAGCCTCGTCCAGGGTTTGAACAGCGATGGAGTCTATCCCCTTTTCCCTAACGCTAGAGCAAGGAGATTATTTAGCATTTGCCACACCTACCATTAGCTCCTTACTTTACCACACAGATCCCTGTGCTACTCATACGCTGAGTTGGCGAGGGTCGGTATCGAACCAGGAACCTTCTGACTCCTAGCCGAATGCTCTACTGACTGAGCTAAATCGGCCCCAATACAATTGTATTTAAATGTGTATATTATGGACTCTCTCGTCCATTTTCGACGCATGAGGTTTCATACTATGAACAACCAACACAGTGATTTGTTTATAGTGGTGAAGGCTTGTGTTGGACCATCCGCACTTTTTGGCACAGTCGATAGGAAAGAATTGGTGCATCAAGGGTTGCCACAAACCAATCAACGACCGACCTCAGGAATTTTGAATTCAGACTTATCCCTCTCATAGAATGGTTACCTAACAAGGTTAAAGAACCCAGTCTGCTCTATTACTTTACCCATAGCTGGAGAGAGAATATATGGATTCATACCTTTCCCAAGGGTATTAGCGCTCTGTGAAATGCAAACAGCCTCGTCCAGGAATTGAACAGGTTTTGTGTGATAAGAGGTAAGTGGCCGCGCAGTGGCATTTTGTGGGGTGCTACTTCCAGACTGTGTTCAGGAGATTACGCATCATTATTGTGTAGTTTCCATGCAGTTTTTTCTCCAAGCGTTCCGTTCAAGTCCAGATGGTGCAGCCATATAGTAGTTCTGAAACAGGCATGCTAACAGCACGGATTACCTTGACTCATTCTTGTAAGTCAAGGTTATTGTAACCTAACCGGCAGGTCGTGTGCGCGTATGTG
>CM042177.1:32543477-32578477 GCA_023376005.1 Doryteuthis pealeii | reverse complement strand
CAGTGCCATCAGATCATTGGGTGAAGCTAAAGGAAAATAAAAAAATAGACAAATATCTGGACCTTGCCAGAGAACTGAAAAAGTTATGGATTATGAAAGTGAAAGTGATACCAATTGTAGTTGGTGCACTTGGAACAGTCCCAAAAGGATTAGAAAAGGGCTTGGAAAGTTTGGATATCAGAGGAAGGATTGAAACCATTCAGAACACTGCACTGCTGCAATCTGCCAGAATACTCAGAAGAGTCCGGGAGACCTGAGGAGACTTGCTGTCACTCAAGCATATACAGAGACAAAACTTGTATGAAAGAAAAAATGCTGCCAAAATACACTTATATATACTAGCAAATATATGCACCCTCCGGGTGCAAGTATTTAAGTTTTAATATAATAAAATATCATGTTAGATTAGAAAGGCTAATGAAACTGAATAAAAATTCAGATAAAAATATTTGGAACAGAGGGGGTATGATTGAAAAATAGAACAACTTTGAAACAAACTCTTCCATCATTTTCCATTACTTCCGTTTTTCATTGTTAAATTTTCCTAATTTAACTATTTAGTTAAAATAGGAAGTCAATAATAATATTACAGTTATTTCTTCTTGTTAATGGATTTCTTTTAAGATTTATCCCCGAGATGTTTGCTTATATTCAATAAGAAAAACCAAACAATTAGAAATCAATAATACTAAGCATATATTTATTAAAAATCAAATTTTTAAGATCAATATGCAAATTAGCCTTCCCATTCACACTGTAAACTGCTATTTTGTTGTATATATATAAATACAATTGCATGTTATTAGTATGTAGATATGGTCAACAGTCTTAATGATGTAAAACAATTTTATTAATAATTGAGGTTTAAATAAAAAATAAATGTGATGTAAATAACAAAGGGAATTGTGACTTGAATAGTAATATAGTTTCGGTTACAGACAGACAAACCCACAATCTCCATTATAATAAGATATATATATATATATATATATATATATATATATATAGAGTGTATACATTATTTTGGGTCAACCTATATATATATATATATATATATATATATATATATATTCGACAGGGACAATGGTGATGGCATTGGCGCTAGTATAAACACCAAGGAACAGAACACAGATAGAGACAGGCCAGTTGCTTGTTGGCAGGATATGTATGTTGAAATGTAAATAGGGACTCCTAAGGACAGACAAGTCCCTTAAACAAACCAAGAATACAAAGCCGGAGTGATATGGACACACAGACAGACAGATAAACTGAGAGGAGGAGGAGAGGGAGGGGCACAACGCGTTGCTGGGGTTTCTTATGAAAAGAAATTTTTGAAAAAAAAAAGAAAAGAAAAGTGGTTTGGCCGATATAGAGGGCGATTAGTTTGTGTTAGACTGATAAAAGTAATGCCTGCTTTTTGTTTGTAATTACCGCAGACCTTAGGAGCGCCCGGTGTAGAATGGTATCTATCAAGTCTCGGTAGATAAGGGTTCAACAAACTTCGAACAAACATAAATATACATACTTACGTATATAAGTATATAGGTACATTTTCACTCAAAAACATTTAATCATTATTAATCGCAAGTTAAATAAACCGATCATCAATTATATATATATATATATATATATATATATATATATATATATATATATAGAGAGAGAGAGAGAGAGAGAGAGAGAGAGAGACATCAACAGGCATCACATATCGACCTATCACGTCTCCTCAGTTTGGTTAAACTGAGCAGACTACCTCCAGATATATATATATATATATATATATATATATATATATATATATATATGTGTGTGTGTGTGTGTGTGTGTGTGTGTGTGTGTGTGTGTGTGTCTGTGTGTGTGTCTATGAGTGTGTGAGTGAGTATATATGTGTGTGTGTGTGTGTGTGTGTGTGTGTGTGTGTGTGTGTGTGAAAGGTGACTTATTGAGGAATATAAAATATCAAGTTAGTCATAACTTTGACCGTCGATAAAATAATTACCCGAATAAGTCAGGCTTATAAAAAAATGTAAGAGTGCTCAATACGTTTATACAGCGGCTTTAATAAAATGTTATAGACAGATAACCTACTCCAGTTTCAACAAACGGATCATCGATGTTAATTATAATGAATTAATCAAGTATTTTGATTAATTCATTAGAGTTACCCTCGATGATGGAACTAGAGTTGGTTATCTGTCTATCTCGTTCTCAAATATATATATATATATATTTATATACATATATATATATATATATATATTATATATATATATATATATATATATATATATAAGTTAAAAGAAAGGAAATGAATCCGACAATATGAGTATGAAAAGGTGGAATGAAAACATCACAGGATTTGACATTCTTCTCCGACCCAAACAACTACGGAGTGAATGAGCTCTGATGATGATTTTTGTAAAATCGAAATATTGATCAGTATCAGCTATGATTATATTATAAATTGTTTTCTCTTTAACAGCATTGTGTGATGTTTTCATTCCACTTTTTCATACTCATATATATATATATATATATATATATATATATATATATATATGAAATTTAACATTTTTGAAAAAAACAGATGATGTTATATAATTGCTGATAGAAATCTGTTTCGACCAGCTCGATAGATCGGTAAGACGGGAAATATATATATATATATATATATATATATATATATATATATAAAATCATCATCATCATGTCGCGCTATTAGCACGGATGTCCATGACAATCTCTCGCCAACCTTTCCTATCATTCATTTTCCCAGAGAGGTCCTCTGCGCAGCAACCTGCATCTTTGCTTAGTTGGTCAATGTAGGTCCTTGATGGGCCGCCCACACTAGCATGTACGTGTGTTGGCTTCCACAGGAGAACGTCACTTATGAGCTCATCCTTGCTTCTCCAGCAGTGCCCGGCATCACAATCCTGAAAATTCACCACAACTACTAAATAAAAAGAACTAAAAAAGCAACAAAACAACCGTGTTCTCTTATATTTATTCCCAGATGAATATATTATGATAACTACATTATCATAATATAGCACTATATATATATATATATATATATATATATATATATATATAAAGAAAATATATATAAAAAGAAAAGGAAAAAAAGGAGAGGAAAAGGAAATAAGAAGAGAAATTCTAACCACACAAATAAAAACATAAGCACGCCATTTCTGAAAATAAACTCTGATGATGAAGTTTATGCTTCGAAATCGATAAAGACAAAAATAACATCTTTTTGTTTTTATTTTTCATACGCATTGTATTGACCTTCAAAATATTATATATATATATATATATATATATATATATATATATATATATATATATATATATATATATATATATATATATATATATATATACAATTGTATTTAAATGTGTATATATATATATATATACACATTTAAATACATATATATATATATATAATATATATTATATATATATATTATCCTATGTTATATATATAACTCTGAATTCAAAATTCCTGAGGTCGGTCGTTGATTGGGTTTGTGGCAACCCTTGATACACCAATTCTTTCCTATCGACTGTGCCAAAAAGTGTGGAGGGTCAAACACAAGCCTTCACCACTATAAAAAAAAATCACTGTGTGGGTGTTCATTGTGTGTTTGAACCCTCATGCGTCGAAAATCGACGAGAGAGTCCACAATAATATATATATATATATATATATATATATATATATAGGTCCGCAAAATGTATTTTGTTCTCAGAAAAAAAATGTTAATTCTTTTTGTTTTACATATGCAACACGTGTTTCAGATCTTCTGGTATCTTCTTCAGGCTTTGATTGATAATATGAAAATGAATTTTTACATGCATGTGTATATATATACATACACATGAGTATTTCACCTCTTCCTGTTTTTGTGGGAGTGGAATGGAATTTCATTTTTAACATTAGTCTTTTAAACAGGTGTTTTTGTTTTTTGGGTGGTTTACTAATAAAGTCATTAGCTGAATTTTTATAACTTTTTTTATAACTTTTTTTATTTTTATAACTTTTTTATTTGGGTTGTCTTGATAAAGTTTTTGGGTGTGTGTATGTGTGTGCCTACGTATATGTGCCTATGTTTACTTTTTGTGTGTGTGCGTATGTATATGGTTGTATTCGGTGTGTATATGTGTACATATATATACATACTTAAGAGTTGAATTTTGAATTAAGAATTAAATCTAAGTCTATTCATAACTATCTTTCTATCTATTTATCTATCTATCTATCTTACTTTGTTTATAACTATCTATCTATCCATCTATCTCAGTCTGTTTATATCTATCTATCTTTAGATAGATAGATAGATAGATAGATATTTCTATCTGACATTAACAATTATCGTTATTCAAAGACACGTTGGAGATAAGGAGAGTGTTTCACTGACTTGAAGAAGAGTTTTCTACGATTTTGAATATGGTCTTTACATCGAATGGAATTGTTTATAAACCCAGTGCATTATCAGCGATAACATGTTTATTTACTGAGAAGATTGTTACTCTCAAGAAATAACCAACCCTCTTCTGTTTTCTTTCTATCAAGTATACTAGCAAATATATGCAACCTCCGCTGGGTGCAAGTATTTAAGTTTTAATATAATAAAATATCATGTTTTTTTCATTTTTATCTTCTTTTAGGAAGGGTTGTTTTTTTTCTTTTTCTATGGTTATTTTTTGTGGGTAGGGTTCTTGTTTTTGGGGTTTTTTTTGTTTTTTTTTTTTGTTAATTTTTGATCGTTTAGTGTGTGTGTGTGGGGGGGGAGATATTATCTTTTTTATGTTTGTTTTGTTTTTATTTATTTATTATTATTATATATACTAGCAAATATATGCACCCCTCGTCGGGTGCAAGTATTTAAGTTTAATGTAATGAAATATTATATTAAATTAGAAAGGCTAATGAAACTAAATAAGAATACCGATAAAAAGATTTGAAACAGAGTGAGTATAATAAAAAATAGAACAACTGAAACTTACTCTTCCATCACTCTCGTCTTTCATTGTTATTTTTTCTAATTTATGTATATAGTTAAAAGAGGAAGTAAAGAATAAAATGACAGTTATCTTTTCTTGT
The DNA here is from genome assembly GCA_023376005.1 of Doryteuthis pealeii. Taxonomy (NCBI): domain Eukaryota; kingdom Metazoa; phylum Mollusca; class Cephalopoda; order Myopsida; family Loliginidae; genus Doryteuthis; species Doryteuthis pealeii. The sequence goes on along the minus strand of CM042177.1, from coordinate 32,573,367 downwards.
TAATGGATTTCATTTAAGATTCATTGAAGAGATGTTTGCTTATATTCATTAAAATAAAACCAAACAGTTAGAAATCAATAATACTAAGCACATATTTAATAAAATCACATTTTTAATATCAATATGCAAATTAGCCTTCCCATTCACACTGTAAACCACTATTTTGTTGTATATATAAATATAATTGCATGTTGTCAGTATGTAGACCTGGCCCACGCCGGGGGTCCAGTGGCTTCGGCCCTGGATCTTTGCAAGTTAATAGCATCGATCCCAGGGGGCCATCCCCCCAGGCAACACCTGCCCCCTCGATTTAAAGGGGCAGGGCTGGGTTTATTGCCCAGTGCCTGAGGCGCCCCCCTTGAGGGGGAATGCCGACGGGATCGACGCAATTTTTTCACCTGCCACTCCATGAGCTTCGGTTTGTGGGTGGTCCCACGTTAATAGGGACTTTGTGCCTGACCCGTACAAGTGGGGTACGCGGTAAATATCAGACCTGGTCAACACCGGGGGTCCAGTGGCTTCGGCCCTGGATCTTTACAAGTTAATAGCGTCGATCCCAGGGGGCGATCCCCCCAGGCAACACCTGCCCCCTCGATTTAAATGGGCAGGGCTGGGTTTATTGCCCAGTGCCTGAGGCACCCCCCTTGAGGGGGAATGCCGACGGGATCGACGCAATTTTTCACCTGCCACCCCATGAGTCTCGGCTTGTGGGTGGTCCCACATAAATAGGGCCTTTGTGCCTGACCCGTACAAGTGGAGTACGTGGAAAATATCATGTAGACATGGTTAACAGTATTAATAATGTAAAACAATTTTATTAATAATTGAGGTTTAAATAAAAATACAATCATGGAACATGTGATGTCAATAACTAAGGGAATAGTGATATGAGTAGTAATATAGTTTCGGTTACAGACAGAAAAGCACACAATCTCCATTATAATAAGATATGTATTTATATAGATAAAAGATGGCTTACCGGTGAATATGGGCACGATCGTTGGAGGTGCACAAAATCCAGGGGTTAAGTCAGCGATAAAACAAATACAAAGTGCTCAATACAAAGTAGAGCAAATTTATTAAAGAAATGGATACAATAGAAACCTACTCGGATTTCACCATAAGGATCTTCAGGGTTAAATCCACTGAATTAATCGTGGTACCGATTAATTGCAGCCGATTACACGTGTTTCATTGAATAAGATTTTTCGTTATATAACGAAGAATCCTTATGGTGAAACTCGAGTAGGTTTCTATTGTATCCATTTCTTTAATAATATATTATATATATATATATATATATATATATATATATATATATATATATGGGGGGGTTGTAATATAAATATTTTTGAAGGCAATTGACAATGCAATATGTGTTGAAAATTATATTTATTTAACTTTTTTTTTTAATTCTAAATATTTTCGGAATAAAATTCCATCATCAGAGTTATTAAAAGTACTAGGTGTTTTTTTATAGTACTTATGCCACGTATAAAAAAACACCTAGTACTTTTAATAACTCTGATGATGGAATTTTATTCCAAAAATATTTAGAATAAAAAAGAAGTTAAATATATATAATTTTCAACACATATTGCATTGTCAATTGTCTTCAAAAATCTTTATATTACACATACGCACAATGCTTCAAAGATACTATAAAAAAAACTTTAGTTTATATATATATATATATATATATATGTGTGTGTGTGTGTGTGTGTGTGTGTGTGTGTGTATGATGTGACCTCTCTAGTGACCCAGGAGAATACTTTACTCACAGATGGAACGCGGAGGGCAGGAGGCTCCCAAAAGCGGATCAAAGACCATATTAAGACAACGCTGAAGAAATGTATAGGTAATATGAAATGATGGGATGAAGAGAAATAAAAAGACACAATTGTTTCGAAGTATAGATGACGACTTTATTGATCAGACCGTTAAGCTTGGACGCTAGAGTCCAGACGCTCAGAACTTTTTATTTATTTATTTAATTTTTATTTAATTTTATTTTATTCAAATCCCCACAATACATCCCCACCCAAGTAGCGGAGCCACGGTATGGATGCATCAGTGAGTTTTTTTGTAAGGTGTGTGTAAGGCAAATATAGCTTTATTACTCAGGCTTGAACAAGGTTATAGTGGCCTGTAGCGAGGGAATTTCTCTCTGGCTAAAAAGGACCAATTATACCTCTGTAGGGTTGTGTATGTAAGAAGGCAGAGGTGGCTTTATTAATCAGGATTTATGTTAATGAGGTCATACATAGTACTTCCTAGAAACTCCTGCGGCACTGTCGTTGCCAAACCGCATTGGTTCCTACCTTTCCTTTGGACCACAACGGCTGTGTGGAGAGGTAGGATCTGCTGCTAGGGCCACAGCTCATTCTCCATAACAACCTGCCCAGGCTACGTAGTTTTCCACTACAAAATGGAGAGGACCGCCTCGCTGACAAGAAAGCAACCGGGAGTGACGGCGTACCAGCAAATATATTGAAATATCTTAAATTGCTAAAATATTTTCCAGTTTATTCTCAAAAAAAGATAAAAGAATTACCTCCTCTTAAAACTTAAAAGGTGTTTTCTCAAATTTAAACATTTCACTTTAAAACGATATTTTAGATGAAAATGACAAAAAAGAAATTCAAATAGTAAGCTAATGGTTTTTATTTACAGAACGAAGCAAGTAAACTTATGAAACGAACTTCACAAATTGGTATCTATTGCAAATGAAGAAAAAAATGAATATCTTAATCAATTTTTCATTAACCAAATTAAAAACATAAAATCTAATTGAAAGGGGGATTACTTTTTGTCTCTTTGGTGATCATATTTTGTTTTTTAACAGAGAACTTTTGTTTTGTTTTATTAATTTTACTCTAAACTAAAATTGAATATCATGCTTCAGAATAGATTTTTTTTTAAATTACTTTAATTATTGATTTTTAAAATTTATAGAGTCAAAGGGGTAAGCACATTAAATATGTGTTAGTAAAAAAATTAGGAAGATGCTATTTAGCTGGTTTTGGTAAAATATAAAAACCTACTTACTCGGCACTGTCAAATTTGCTGCAAAATCCTTATTTTACAAAATACATTAACATCCACCGATTGAAAAAAAACTTGTGAATAATCCGGTTTTGATGAATTTTTTAATTTTTTTTTAAGAAAAATAAGACCACAGAAAACGGGTAGGTTAACTTAATTAAGTTGGAAAAGCCATTAAACTTAACCTGGCAAAAGAAAAAGAGTGACATAAGTGAAGCAGCTATTTTTTCAATACCTACATTGCAAGGTTTCTAAAAATTACACTTAAAACAGAATGTACCTACAAGAGTACAAAAACTGTGGTAAAGTGCAATCATCAGCTAATAAATCGATTTTAGCTGCTAAATATATATTTTTAATAGTGTAAAAAAATATACATTATATGCTTCAACCACTGCACTAACGACCTTCCAGTTGCTGGGAACAGGAACACTGTTAAGTATCTGGTCGGCATCCTTAGTTCCAGATGTAATAAGTACGTAAGCAAGCCAATAAGAATCCGGTGTTATAGTATTCTTTGTAAGTCCGACGTCCAAGATAATCCAAGTGTCAATGACATAAGTTTAGAATGGGGCCTCTATTAATACAGCAGAAGCAGCAGCAGTAGTGCCAGTGATTGGACATAGGAATCCTCGGTATTCACGGTGGTATTAACGAGANTCTAATCTAGAGTGACTATTTGCCCCATGCCTTATATATCAAAACATTCAACAAACACATCCCTCAGGACATGCGGGACGCTACCATTGTCCCCTTATACAGGAACAAAGGAGTTCGGAGCGACTCAGCATAGCTCGACAAGTCTTGCGCGTGTTATACTGGCGTGTCTGCAGACTTTGCATCTTGCACCTATCCAGGGACACAGTGTGACTTCCGAGCAACCAACCGCAGGAGGGTGCCAGGAGAGAGGATGCCACTCTGCACCGCATTGACGAACCTAACGCAGGCATCCAGCCTGGCCACCCAAGTGTTCGCAGTCACTGCACCAGAGATTCCAGAGATTGCCATTCAAAAAATTGTACCGCTCAACCACTCACGAAGTTGCAAAAAAGAAAAGTTGACTACCCATCGTCTTTAGTAGACGGAAGGATGCCAATCAGTGGACTGTAGCGAGGGAATTCCTCCCTGGCTAGAAAGGACCAGCTATACCTCTGTAGGGTTGTGTATGGGGAAAGTCAGAGGTGTGTGTAATTTTAAATTTTTTATTTGTCATACCCGTCGCGGTCACCAATTTATAGGTAATATGAAATGATGGGAAAAAGAGAAATAAAACGACACAACTGTTTCGAAGTATAGATGAAACTTTATTCATCAGACCGTTAACTCTGGACGCTAGAGTCCGGACGCTCAGAACTTTTTATTTATTTATTTAATTTTGATTTAATTTTATTTATTTAAATCCCCACAAATTGACCATCACATCTTCAAGCGTGGAAGAGTCGGCCTCCAGCAGACAGGGTTGGCGAGACGCCCGCCGCACAGGAGCTAAGCAGCTCAATATCGAGATCAAAAGGATTGCAGAACAGCGACATCTTCGTCGTCATGAACAACCAAATGTAGATGGAATTTCCCCTGCAATGTATGTGGCCGCATCTGCAAGTCCGGAATGGACTAACGAGACACCAGAGGGTCCACAACTGTTTCGGTTTATTTTAAACCTTCCTCAGGACTGATTATGGGGTGAAAATTGATTATGGTTTAAAATAAACCTAAACGTTTAAGCATCGACTCATTTGCATGAATAAATTCATCTTATTTTGGAAACACTTCGTTTTTCAAATTTCTACATATTGTCGGATTTATTTCAATATTTTACTCAATATATATATATATATAATTAATATATATATATATATTATATATATATATAAAGTCATCCACATACACGTGTTTCGGTGTTTCACGCCTCTTCAGTGTGGCTAGACACAACAACTATCCTTGGCTAGGGTCGAACTCAGACTAACTGTTTGCCAGCCTGATATCGTATCCCCTCGGCCACAGGCAGCTGTAGAGGACTGGTGTTTTTAAACTATTAAATGCATAGGTTGTTTATGTATTTTTACGGTCACAGAGAGATCAAGTTTTCGGGGAAACGATCATTGCTTATATGCTTAGTAGTGAAAGTTAATTTAAATCACCAATTAGAGAGCTCATACCAAATTTAGGGGAGCATATATTAGAATAGGCTCATGTATATATATGTATATATATATATATATAGATATAGATATGAATAGGCTCATATATATATATATATGCCGACTTCACAAAGAATGAAAAGAAATCTCTCTAACGGCTGTAACTATATAAACCTATGTATTTAGCAGTTAAATTCTCCCCCCCCCGTATATGCAGGTAACTGTTCTCAGTGGTCAAGAACCATGACTGATTAAAAAACGATCAGGTTTCTATCCTGGACGGAGGTAACATGGTAAGTCTAGCTACACGCAGGAGACGTTTATCCAGCGTCTCATAAATTTCGAACAATTCTAAGAGCGCTAATTTACCATTCAAAACATTTATCTCTTCGCGTCTGTCAATCCCGAATGTACATTTCGACCCATTAGTCTAATCAAAACTCCCTCCCAGCATAGGTATAGACCCATGGGAAGACTGCCTCCTGTGTGTGACTCGAAACCTCGACTGCCCAAGCTGACAGGCGGAATTCTAACCACTACAATCCCAAATTCTTCGTCCGTTTTGAACTTATTATAAAGCACTTTTTATTGACTGCTACACGACAGTATAAAGACTAAATAAACATTCATGGGTTTATTTGATATGGCTTTAGCCGGACAATTTTGGAGCATATGTGCTTAATTGAAAATCATAGCTTAATTTTGAAATTAAAGTTTAATAATTAATGAATTTACGGGCATATATGTTTAAATTGTAAGGCTAAACAGATCGAAAAAGAAATTGTCAAAAAAGTGGAATATAAGTTCAAAATGGACTCAGAATTTGCGATTTGGCAAGCTGGTGTGGTGGTTAGAAATATCCACCTGTCAGCTGACAGTGTTCTGAATGGTTCAATCCTTCTCTGATATCCAAACTTTCCAAACCCTTTTCCAATCCTTTTGGACTTTCCAATAGTGCACCAAACTACAATTGGTATCACTCTTTCACTTCATATTCCATAATTTTTTTCAGTTCTCTGTCAAGGTCCAGATATTTTTCCATTTTTTCATTTTCCTTTAGCTTCACCCTGTGGTCTGCTGGAACTGGCAAGATCCACCAGCTGACAAGTTCTTTCTTTTTTGTTTATCAACACTAGCTGGTCTTTTCTGGGATAAGGTGATCCGTTTTATTTTCAAAGTCCCAGAGAATTTTGTGCGTTTCGTTCTCAAGAACATTCTGGTTTATGCATATACCATTTTCTTGTGTGGTTAAATTAATTTTTTGCATAACTCTCACTGGATCACCTTCCCAACACAGTCGTGTCTAATTTTATTCTCGTTGTGCTAGTTGCTACATTCGCAGAATATTATTATTATTATTATTATATTATATTTTATTCATATTATTATTATTATTTTATTTCAAATTTCAAATAGTAATAAATAGAATACAAGATGTACATGGACAAACTCTCGACCGAAACATGTGATGGCATTTCATTAAACCATTTTAATCCATTCAACATTCTCTTATTTATCCTTTCAGCATATTTCGGATTCATTTCCATTTTTCAACTAACACACACAACACCACACACACACAACACACATATATATATATATATATATATATATAATACATCATCATCATCATCATGTCGCACTGTCAGCGCGGATATCCATGACAATCTCTCTCCATCCGTCCCTATCGCCTCATCAATTCTCGGGAGGTCCTCTATGCCAGCATCCTGTATCCGCACAGAGCTGATCAATGTAACGTCTTGTTGGTCGGCCCACACTGGCGTGCCCATGTGCTGGCTTCCACAAGAGGACGTCGCTTATGAGTTCGTCCTTGCTTCTCCAGCAGTGTCCCGCGTCTCTTGTCCGTCTTACTCGGATGGTTTGGGTGATATGTTCAGGTGGCCGTTGCCCAAGCTGTTTTCTCCTAGGGTGTTGTTCCACGTCTTGTTCAGGAATCACCCACAGCATTCTTGTGCAGCCCCCATCTAGTTATTCTCTAGTCGCTGTTAGGGTCCAGGTGGTGCACCCATACAGCAACACTGACACGACAACAACCTGGAAGAACTATCTCTTTAAAACTTGTCTGTGAGATTGGACCTCCATATGATCGATAATATTTATAGCGGCCCATGCTTTTCCTATGTGTGCATTAAACGTCGTTTTCTTTGTGAGGAGATGTTACTGCCTAAAGTATCTAAAACTTGTTCTACCAGTTATAAGAGTTACCATCGATGGTTGAAGATGTCGCTTTTGTATTTGAAGTCATGAACTCAGTTTTATCAGAGTTACGAATAGGCCGACATTTCGTGCTGCCTTTTCTATGTACGGAGATTTGGGAAGATTCATAGATTAGTGTCTCCTAGTAACTTTCGAGGACTCCTTTGTGTTTTTATTGCAAAAGTGCTGATACTGGTCACTAGGTGAGTCGCTCTATATCTCAGATTAACTAAGCTAACAATAAAGAAAGTCTGTAATTTTTTCACCCCTCTAGACCCCGTTCCTTTTACAAATGACCTGTATATACCGCTTTATATAAACATATATATATCCAATCCCATTATTATTCACCTCCCCCCCTCTCTCTCTCTGCTCTATAATATATATATATTATTATATATATATATTGTGTGTGTGTTGTTGTCTGTGTATGTATTAATATAGTGAAAATATATATATATATATATATATATATGTGTAATATAGTGAAACATTTTGAAAAAAACACACGTTCAAATAAAATGAAGTGATATTTATCAGCCAAACTATGCAGTTGTTTCAATTCTGTTTAGAGATCTTCTTCAGGGCTTTTGTTGATCATGAGGAAAAGTAAAATTTATCAACAGAATATGAGACTGTGAGGAGTGTTTTGTTGATCAGTTTGTTTAAAATGTTTAATGGGAAATTAGCGCCTCTTAGAATTGCTTCGAAATTTAGCAGACGCCTGGGATAAACTCTCCTGCGTGTAGCTAGACCTTACCGATGTTACCTCCGTCCAGGATAGAAACCTGATCGTTTTGAATCAGTTCATGGTCTTGACCACTGACGCCACAGTTACCTGCATATACGGGGGGGCGGGGGCGGAGAATTTAATGGGATTGGATATATATATGTATATAAACGGTATATACAGGTCATTTGTAAAAAGGAACGGGGTCTAGAGGGGTGAAAAAAATTACAGACTTTCTTTATTGTTAGCTTAGTTAATCTGAGATATAGAGCGACACCTAGTGACCAGTATCAGCACTTTTGCAATAAACACAAGGAGTCCTCGAAAGTTACTAAGGAGACACTAATCCTATGAACCTTCCCAAAATCTCCGTACATAGAAAAAGCAGCACGAAAATGTCGGCCTATTCGTAAACTCTGATAAAACTGAGTTCATGACTTTCAAATACAAAAGCGACATCTCAACCATCGATGGTAAACTCTTAAACTCGGTAGAACAATTTAGATACTTAGGCAGTAACATCTCCTCCACAGAAAACGACGTTAATGCACACATAGGAAAAGCATGGGCCGCTATAAATAAATTATCGATCATATGGAGGTCCAATCTCACAGACAAGTTAAAGAGATAGTTCTTCCAGGTTGTTGTCGTGTCAGTGTTGCTGTATGGGTGCACCACCTGGACCCTAACAAAGCGACTAGAGAATAAACTAGATGGGGGCTGCACAAGAATGCTGTGGGTGATCCTGAACAAGACGTGGAAACAACACCCTAGGAGAAAACAGCTGCACGGCCACCTGCCACATATCACCCAAACCATCCGAGTAAGACGGACAAGAGACGCGGGACACTGCTGGAGAAGCAAGGACGAACTCATAAGCGACGTCCTCTTGTGGAAGCCAGCACATGGGCACGCCAGTGTGGGCCGACCAACAAAGACGTACATTGATCAGCTCTGTGCGGATACAGGATGCTGCATAGAGGACCTCCCGAGAATGATGAGCGATAGGGACGGATGGAGAGAGATTGTCATGGATATCCGCGCTGACAGTGCGACATGATGATGATGATGATGATATATATATATATATATATATATATATATGTGTGTGTGTGTGTGTGTGTGTGTGTGTGTGTGTAAGTTGAAAAATGGAAATGAATCCGACAATATGCTGAAAGGATAAATAAGAGAATGTTGAATGGATAAAAATGGTTTAATGAAATGCCATCACATGTTTCGGTCGAGAGTTTGTCCATGTACATCTTGTATTCTATTTATTACTATTTGAAATTTGAAATAAAATAATAATAATAATAATAATAATAATAATAATAATAATAATAATAATAATAATATTCTGCGAATGTAGCAAACTAGCACAACGAGAATACAAAATTAGACACGACTGTGTTGGGAAGGTGATCCAGTGAGAGTTATGCAAAAAATTAAATTTTAACCACACAAGAAAATGGTATATGCATAAACCAGAATGTTCTTGAGAACGAAACGCACAAAATTCTCTGGGACTTTGAAATAAAAACGGATCACCTTATCCCAGCAAGAAGACCAGACCTAGTGTTGATAAACAAAAAAGAAAGAACTTGTCAGCTGGTGGATCTTGCAGTTCCAGCAGACCACAGGGTGAAGCTAAAGGAAAATGAAAAAATGGACAAATATCTGGACCTTGACAGAGAACTGAAAAAATTATGGAATATGAAAGTGAAAGTGATACCAATTGTAGTTGGTGCACTTGGAACAGTCCCAAAAGGATTGGAAAAGGGTTTGGAAAGTTTGGATATCAGAGGAAGGATTGAAACCATTCAGAACACTGTCAAGCTGACAGGTGGATATTCTAACCACCACACCAGCTTGCCAATCGCAAATTCTGAGTCCATTTTGAACTTATATTCCACTTTTTTGACATTTTCTCGATCTGTTTAGCCTTACATTTAAACATATATGCCCGCCTAAATTCATTAATTATTAACTAATTAATTTTCAAAATTAAGTATGATTTCAATTAAGCACATATGCTCCAAAAATTGTCGGCTAAAAGCCATATCAAATAAACACAATGTTTATTTACGTACTTTCATACTGTCGTGTAGCAAGTCAATAAAAAGTGCTTTATAAATAAGTTCAAAACGGACGAAGAATTTGGGATTGTAGTGGTTAGAATCTCCGCCTGTCAGCTTGGCAGTCGAGGTTTCGAGTCACACACGGAGCAGTCTCCCATGTCTATAACCTTGCTGATTAGACCTAATAGGTCGAAATGTACATTCAGGGATTGACATTTTCTCGATCTGTTTAGCCTTACATTTGAACATATATGCCCGCCTAAATTCATTAATTATTAATTAATTAATTTTCAAGAATTAGGTATGACTTCAATTAAGCACATATCCTCCAAAAATTGTCGGCTAAAAGCCATATCAAATAAACACAGTGTTTATTTATGTACTTTCATATATATATATATATATATATATATATATATATATATATATATATTATATAAAGTAAGTAAAGTCTTCGGGGCAGCCTAATGTCGGTACCTGCCAATCGGTGAGGGAGTCTATCCCCTTTTCAATAGCGCAAGACCAATGAGGTTGTTTTTGCGTCTGAAGTGGAGCGCCACACCTACCATCAGCTCCTTACTTTACCGCACAGATCCCTGTGTTACTCATACGCTGAGTTGGCGAGGACCGGTATCGAACTAGGAACCTTGTGGTTTCTACCCGAACGCTCTACCGACTGAGCTAACCCGGCCCCTACACACATTGTTTTGGTTATTGTAATGGTTTCCCTTTATTTGTGTAACGAAAGATACGTCTACAGTATTTCTTTTATTGACACAAAAAATTTCCAAACAAGGGTTGACATGCCGTAAAATCCAACAGTTTAATACTAATTTATCAGTACTGTGTGCTCTTTAAACCCATTTAAAACCGAGATATTACAGTTTGACCCAGAAAAAACAGAAGCCAAATTATGTATTTATTTTCCCATTAAACTAATCCTAACCCTAACCCTAACCCTAAACCCTAAACCCTAAACCTAAACCCCCTAGGTAAAATTAACAGTTTTATTACAAAATTTGTGGGTTCTATATTTTTCTGGGTCACCCTGAATACAGGTTGACCCAGAAAAAAATGAAGCCAAATTATGTATTTATTTTCCCATGAAACTAACCCTAAACCCTAACCCTAACCTTAACCCTTAGTTAAAATTAACAGTTAGAGTCTTCTGTATATCTAAGGTACTCCTTTTATTAAATGTAATAAAAAAGATAAAGGAAAGAAAAGAAAATGAGAGGTGTGGGTTTTTCGGAGGGGTGGGGTTAGGGTGGCGATGGTGGAAGAGTTGATTTTGTTCATACTTTACTCGTCACCCGTCACCCACCATCGCGTCAACTGTTCCACTCCCCCATCGTAGTGGACTCTTCGAACCGCACCCCTACGTCAAGCTCTGTCATTGTTATCGTCCCACCCCACACCACCCCTGGTAACTTTTTCTTTTTTTATCTATTTATCTATTCATCAAAAAACAAAATGTCGGCGGTAATAGTGTGTTGGCATTGGCCGGGGTGGGGGTAGTGCTTTTGTTGTTTTTGGAGAGAGAGAGAGTGAGAGAGGGGGAGGATATACAGATAGGTAGAGAGAGACAGAGAGAGACATACACACGCATGCACAGAGAGAGAGAGAGAGAGGGGCAGACAGACAGATAGTTAGAGAGAAACAGAGAGACTGAGATAGAGAGAGACATACACAGGCATGCACCGAGAGAGGAGAGAGAGAGAGAGAGAGAGGCAGACAGGCAGATAGGTAAAGAGAGACAGAGAGAAAGATATATAGAGAGACATACACCGAGAGAGAAAGAGAAAGAGGGAGTGGGGCAACACAGACAGACAGACAGACAGAGAGAGTAGGGGAGAATGAGAGACAGAGACAGACAGACCGAGGAGAGAGAGAGAGAGGAGAGAAAGAGAAAGAGAGAGAGATGAGAGACACGCAGAGAGACAGTGATAGATGAAGAGAGACAGAGATAGATAGATAGATAGAGAGAGAGGGGGGACTAAGAGGGTTAAAAAAAGAAAGATAGAAAGAAAAAGAGAGAGAGAAAAATGAAGAGAAATAAATAAACAGAGGCAGCAAGTGAAACTCACGAAGAGAGAGGCAAATAGATAGATAGATAGAAGAGAGAGAGAGAGAGAGAGAGAGAGAGAGAGAGAGAGAGGAGGAGAGGGAGAGGGAGAGGAGAGACGAAAGAAAGAGATTGAGAAAAAAGAAGAAAGAAAAAAAAAAAGGAGAGAAGTGAGAGAAAGAAAGAAAGAAAGAAAGAAAGAAAGAAAGAATGAATGAATAAAAGATAGGTAGAGAGAGAATCAGACGGACACAGAGAGGATGGGGGGGGGTAGAAAAAAGAAAGAAAGAAAGAAAAAATTAGTGAAAAGAGAAAAAGAAAAGATGAAAGAAAGAGAAGGAAAAAGCAAGAGAAAATAGGAGAGGGAAACAGAGAAAGTTAGAGGAAAGAAAGAAAGAAACAAAAGAGAGAAAGAAAGTGAGAATCATAGAAGAAAGAGAAAGAAAGAAAGAAAGAAGAAAGAGAAAAGGGAAGGAGAAAGTAACAAGAAGGAAGAAAAAAAAGAGAGAAAGAAAGAAAGAAAGAAGAGAGAGAGAAAAAAAAAAGAAAAGAGTGAGACTCAAAGAAGAAAGAAGAAAGAAAGAAAAAAGAAAGAAAGAAAGAAAGAAAGAAAGAAAGAAAGAAAGAAAGAGAAAAAAAGAAAAAAACAAAGAAAGAAAGAAAGAAAGAGAGAAGAAAAAGAAAAAAAAAAAGAAAAGAGAGAGAGAGAAAAAAAGAGAGGAAAAGAAAGAAGAAGAAAGAAAGAAAGAAAGAAAGAAAGAAAGAAAGAAAGAAAGAAAGAAAGAAAGAAAGAAAAGAAGAGAATGAGATTCAGAGAAGAAAGAAAGAAAGAGAGAAAGAAAATGAAAGAAAAGAAGAGAGAGAGAAGAGAGAAGAGTAAGACTCGAAGAAGAAAAAAAGAAAGAAAGAAAGAAAGAAAGAAAAGAAAAAGAATAAGAAAAAAGAAAAGATGAGACTGAGACTGAGAAAAAAGAAAAAAGAAAGAAAGAATGAATAAATGAATGAAAGAAAGAAAGAAAAAAGAGAGTGAGATTCAGAGAAGAAAGAAAGAAAGAAAGAAAGAGATAAAAAGAGAGATAAAAAGAGAGGAAGAAAGAAAATTATGGGTGACAGAGAGAGAGAGAGAGAGAGAGAGAGAGAGAGAGAGAGAGAGAGAGAGAGGCGTAGGGTCTTTTAGTTCAGGATCTGGTGGTATCGGGAGTGGTGGGGAAAAGAAAGTCCTAACACTACCAGTCACAAAATCAGGGTTCGGGTGTATGTGGTGGTAATGGGGGAGGGGTGAGACACCGAAAAACGGCGCGAACTTTGTCAGCGAACCTGTTAATGTATCCGAATTGACAGTCGAGTATTTGAATTTGTTGTTCAATGGACTGCACCACCCTCCCCCCAACAACCCCTACACACCAATCATCACCGCCATCCCACCCGCCACCCTCCTCCCAGAACCAATCCACCCATCCCTCCCGCCCGCTTACGCTGAAAAAACAATCCGCTCTGTTTTCATCTGCCAATCAAGTTCGAGTTAATCACAAAATAAATAAATTAAATAAATAAAATAATAAAAAAATACGAACGAAACTAAGTAACAACACAAAACTACGCCGCCAAAATTCCCGCTCTAAGAATTGTCGATTTGAACCAAAATTAATTTTCTCAACTGGGATTAATACACTCCCAGTTGAGAAATTTAAAAATATATACATTGGACTTCATTTCATATTCTACTAACATCTGTCCGGTAGACCAAGGTAAACATTTACAGCCCTCAAATATATTCAACCTTCAGGTGCAAGTATTTAAGTTTTAATGTAATAAGTAAAAAGTAAAGTCGACGGAGCGGCCTAAAGTCGGTATCAGCAATGCAGCGAGGGAGTCTATCCCCTTCTCAATTGCGCTAGACCAAGGAGATTGAATTTTTTAGCATCTGAGGTGGGGCGCCACACCTACCATCAGCTCCCTACTTTACCGCACATATCCTCGTGCTACTGGTAGGCTATGCACTATTGAGAGATGATTTCGTAAGCCACATTCAAAATGTAGGCCACATACTATAATGGTACCCAAACCCCGAGGTTACAGTGGCCTAGCCGTTGTCCCCATACATACCACAATAAAGATGAGGACAATATTCCGATATACTAAAATTATTAAAAACAAAACGTCTTCAGCATAAAAAATAAAAACAACCCAACAATGTATGATATGCCCAAAATCAAATTAATCAACTGGATTTCACTGAAATTTCATCGCTTTTCAGGGGTATGGGTTAGGGTTCGCAGTTACTATTATAACCTTAAAATATGCTTTTTGTGGTAGGCCACATACTATAAAAGAGACATGATTTCGTAGGCCACATTTAAAAGGTAGGCCACTTACTATAAAAGTAAAGTCGTCGGGGCGGCCTAAATTCAGTATCAGCCAATCAGCGAGGGAGTCCATCCCCTTTTCAATAGCGCTAGACCAAAGGAGATTGTTTTGACATCTGAGGTGGAGCGCCCTAACCCTACCATCAGCTCCTTACTTTACCGCACAGCTCCCTGTGCTACTCATACGCTGAGTTGGCGAGGACCGGAACCGAACAAGGATCCATGTGGTTTCTAGCCGAACGCGCTACCGACTGAGCTAACCCGCCAAATTATCAGTAATTATCAATTCAAATCATACAAGCATGTAGCATTGGAAACCATGGGATGCAGCATGGGGGACGTGAAAACAAGGTGGATAAAACCAAAAAAAATTTATGTGAAAAAAGTCTACCGGGACATGACGAGATTTGACGAGAAGTGCGACAAGATGAAGAAAATATGACGTCCATATTTTTTAAGATCTCAGAAGAAGAAGAAGAAGAAAAATTCCATGAAGGAGAGGATTTGGTAATAATGTTTTGGGATGGTTTAGTTCGTAATCTGAAATATTATTTGCTGCTGGACTGTTGTTGTCGACCGTTGCAGCTCCCAAAAGATAATACGAGCGCAAGGAATGCAGATAATGCCTGAAAGCAGACGAGAACGAGAAAAAGAGGTCACGTGGTGCCACCGAAGGCAGGTTTTTGATGTTTTGTGGGATTTTTTAAGAGGATCCGGTCTTAAACTGACTGGACAAGAGATTGGACGCCGCTAAGATGAAGGAAAACCGCTTCTGGTGTCTAGGAATGGTAAGGGGTAATTTTTTATATTTCTTTTTTTTGTGTGTGTATTTTGTGGGGGAGGGTAATTTTGGCTTTTTTTTTAGTTTTCTTTTTGTGTATTTTATCCAATTTTTTTTGTTCATTTATTTTTTTCTGAATAATTTTTGCTGTTTATAATTATTGTTTTCTTCATCAAATTTTTTTTTTCATTTTTATCTCCTTTTAGGAAGGATTGGTTTTTGTCTTTTTCTATGGTTATTTTCTGGGGGGAGGGGGGTTCTTGTTTTGTGGTTTTTTTTTTTTGGTTTTTTTTTTGTTAATTTTTGCTCGTTTAGGTGGGGGGGGGAGATATTTTCTTTTTTATGTTTGTTTTGTTTTTATTTATCTATTATTATTATTATTATTACTAGTAAATATATGCACCCCCGGGTGCAAGTATTTAAGTTTTAATATAATAAAATATCATGTTAAATTAGAAAGGCTAATGAAACTGAATAAGAATTCAGATAAAAATATTTGGAACAGAGGGTGTATGATTGAAAAATAGAACAACTTTGAAACTAACTCTTCCATCATTTTCCATTACTCCCGTCTTTTATTGGTAAATTTTCCTAATTTAACTATTTAGTTAAAATAGGAAGTAAAGAATAAAATGACAGTTATTTCTTCTTGTTAATGGATTTCTTTTAAGATTTATTGAAGAGATTTTTGCTCATATTCATTAAGATAAAACCAAACAATTAGAAATCAATAATACTAAGCACATATTTATTAAAATCAAATTTTGAAGATCAATATGCAAATTTTAAAGATCAATATGCAAATTAGCCTTTCCATTCACATTGTAAACCGCTATTTTGTTGTAGATATAAATACAATACCATGTTACTAGTATGTAGATATGGTCAATAGTATTAATAATGTCAAACAATTTTATGAATAATTGAGGTTTGAATAAAAATAAAATCATGGAGAATGTGATGTTAATAACTAAGGGAATTGTGATTTGAGTAGTAAGATAGTTTCGGTTACAGATAGACAATCACACAATCTCCATTATAATAAGATTTCTTTTTTAATTCTTATTTTTTCAATTATTTTGTTGTTTCTTTTGTGGGTGGGGTTATTTTTAGCTTCTTTTTTTTTACATGTTTTCTTTTTCTTTTTTTTTTCTATTTCGTCTTTTTGTTTTGTTAATGTTATAATCATTTTTTCTTTGGAAAAAATGTATTTTGTTTTTTGTCTATTTTTTTATAGTTTTTTTTTATTTTTATTTTTTATTTTTTGCTCGTTTAGTGAGTGGGGTGAGTGGGTGGGGGATACTGTCTTTTTTATTTTTCTTTCGTTTTATTTATTATTATTTCTTTTTTAATTCTTTTTATTTTTCGATTATTTTGTTGTTTCTTTGTGGGTGGGGTTATTTTTTTAATTTTTTTTTTTACATGCTTTTTTTTTCGTCTTTTTTCACTTTTGTTTTGTTAATGTTATAATCATTTTTCTTTGGAAAAAAAAATTTTTTTGTCTATTTTTATACGTTTTTTCTTTTCTTTTTTTTTTTGTTTGTTTTTTTTTAAATTTTGCTCGGTTAGTGGTGGGGTGAGTGGGCGGGAGAATACTGTCTTTTTTTATGTTTCTTTTGTTTTTATTTATTATTATATTATTATTATTATTATTATTATTATTATTATTATTATTATTATTATTATTTTTTTATTCTTTTTTTTTCGATTATTTTGTTGTTTCTTTTGTGGGTGGGGTTATTTTTAGCCTTTTTTTTTTTTACATGTTTTTTTTTCGTTTTTTTCACTTTTTGTTTAATGTTATAATCATTTTTTCTTTGGAAAAAAAAATTATTTTTTTTTGTCTATTTTTGCTCGTTAATTCTTTTTTATAATTTTCTTTTTTTTTTTTTTTTTTTTTTCCTTTTTTTGTTTCTTTTGACTCTATTTGTAGGTGGGGTAATTGTTTGGTTTGGTTTGTTTTGTTTTATGGCATATCAACCTCAGTGGGTCATTTAATGCCGATAAAGTTTTGAAATAAATCAATTCTTAATGGATAATACCATTTTTTTAATAAATACATTTTTCTATTTAACCCACAGATGGGACCCTAACAGGTACTACCACTCCGGGTCAGAGTGGACCAGGGAGCAATGGTGATGAAGGGGTGCTCCACATTCCGCAAACCTCCAGAACTGGAACCTCACCATCAGATAGAGTTTAACGTCATTCCCAGGACATGTAGACCCTCAACCACCGCCTTCTAGCACCCACATGATAAAAAGGGGTTGGGGCTTGCCATAAGGGCAATAGGGTTGGGAAAATCATATAGTTGCTAGGGCTTGAAGTGACCAGCCGATTGATCGGAGGGGGCCTCTCCGACCGCCCATCTAGCCCAAGATAGGGTCAAAGTGGAGTATTGCATGTCATGGACTGCTCATCCACCTGGGCTCTATCCTTAAGCATCACGGGTCGCCACCCACGGCCAACAGGTGGCCCCATTGGGGGAGTCTTACCCCTATGCAGAGGTGCAGTCGGTGCATTCAAACGCCCCAGCCGACAGGGCGGTGGGGTAATTGTGTCTTTTTTTATGTTTTCTTTTTTATGTAATTCATTCTTTTTTTTCTTTTTTTTTCTGGTTAATATTTACTGTTTCTTTGTCATATTTGAGATTTTTTATTTCTTTTATTATTTTGTTTCGGGGGGGGCGAATTTTGTCTTTTTTTATACGCGCCCACACACCTTACCATTTCTCCTCTCCTCTCAACTTCGAAAGACTCTTCAGCCTCTCATTCCTTAACAAACCAAAATCGCTTCATAAAATACGTTCCCATCGTTCTCTTTCCCTTTAAAGAGTTTCTTTTTCTTTCTTTCATTTTTCATTTCTTTCTTTCATTCATTTTCTTCTTTTCATTCATTTTCATTCATTTTCTTTCATTCATTTCCATTCATTTTTAATCATTTTCTTTCTTTCTTATTCTTTCTTTCTTTCATTCATTTTCTTTCTTTCATTTTGTTTCATTTTGTTTCATTTTTTTCATTCTTTCATTTTCTTTCATTTTTTTTCATTCTTTCATTTTTTTTCTTTCTTTTATGATTTTGTTCCTTTTTCTTTTTCTTTTTTTTTTCCTTTTAATTTTTCTTTTTCTTTCTTCTTTTATTTTCGTTGTCTTTTTTCTTTCTTTCTTTCTTTTTCTTTCTTTCCTTCTTTTTCCTTCTCCATTCTCTTTACATCCTTCCTTTTTCCTCTCTTCTCCCTCTCCACCATTTTAACTTACCCCTTTTCCCCTTCCTCTCAATTCGCACCCAACACCGACCCACACACCTTACCATTCCTCCTTCTCCATCTTCTTCGAAAACCTCTTCTCAATTCCATAACAAACCAAAATCGCTTCATCAAACACGGTGCCGGTTTCTTTCGACCTTCGAAAATCTGGGAATTCCCCGACGTCTCGTTGAAATCTCGCGAAGCGCGAGATAGACGTCGTTATTCTCGCATGCGTGATTTTAGGCGTTCCCAATATTAATTGCCTCGTTCATGTTAATCGTTTTCCCATCATTCAATGCGCGAAAACCGGTTATCACTTTTAGCATTAATCACATGGCGAATAAGGCGAGAAACTTACAATACAATAGCTCCATAATATATATATATATATATATATATATATATATATATATATAGAGAGAGAGAGAGAGAGAGAGAGAGAGATAGATATAGATATATATACTCATTAAGTTTGAAACACACACACACACACACACACACACACATATATATATATATATATATATATATATATATATATATATATAAGTTAAACCTAATGAATCAGATATACCTACTAATAGTTTCGCTTAGTGGCTCATCAGGGCAAGAATCTGAGTCGGATTGTTGTGTGTGTGTGTGTGTGTGTGTTGTAAGGTGAAAATGAAAATGAATCCGACAATATGTTAAAAGGATAAATAAATAAAGGAAAGAAAATGTTGAATGGATAAAATTGATTTAATGAGTTACCAACACGTGTTTCGGCCAGGAGTTTATTCATATATATACATTGTATTCTATTTATTATTACTTTAGATGAAATTAAATTTATTGTATACAGTGCTCAGGTGCACCACAACTCTTCAATGTCTAATGTCAAGTACATAGAATAATGTTGTGTCAGGAACATGAATAGTTTACAGTAGTAATATGCATGCATGCATGTGTGTGTGCGCGTGTGTGCATATGTATGTGGAGAGTGGCATCGGGTATAGTGTCGGCGGACTACAGGAAGCATGGAGGCTTTGAAAGATTCAGTGCTTCGGCAGCCTACAACAGACGCGGGCAGTTTATTCCATGTCTCCGCAATTCTGAGCGTGAAAAAATGTTTCCGAAAGTCACGTGAGCAGTGCTGTTTTCTGACTTTGTAGGCATGCCCACGTGTGTTGGAAAGATGGAGATTAAAAAGGTGCTCAAGGTTGCTGTTGTTAAGATGATTAATGACCTTATGAGCGTTTACCAGATATAAAATAAAATTATAATAATAGAAAATTATAAGATATTTAAGTATTCAAAGAATAACGACTTTCTTCAGGGCAAAATGTTTGATATTTGAAGTTAAAATGGTCAAAATACAGAGAATTTTGAAGTGTTTGAAAAAATAATTAAAAAAAAAATAATTTGCAAACGTTTTACAGTAGGAGAAAGTGATATTTGTTGACGGTTACTGTTAAGGAATAAAGAATGTTCGTTGGAGAGTGATGTTAAGTTTTTAAATGCCATCCTTTTACAGTCTAAGCCGTTCAGCTCAGAATTTATCGCCTATTTATGGTCCAATCTTTAACAATTTTTATATCGTTAGAAAGAAAAGAAATTAATCTTTCTAAATATGTAATTTGTATGAGTTTTTATCAATTGAATCATTTTTTTACAGAATTTTAAAAAATGGCTTCGAATAGCCACGCTGCCTTTTATCATCGCGATACAAGCAGTGCAGTTTATGCCAGTCAATTTTTTGAAATTTTTTGAAATATTTTTGATTTTCCTTACATTTGAAACATCTTCACCTGATGAATGCATCGCATGAAACTAATATGGTTGTGAATGTTCCTTTGTCACCCAATAAATAGATATATAAAACCTATATATTTATCTTATATTATATAACAGCTCTATTTTATATTGAGCACTCTACCAATTAATACTGCCTTTGGTACACCATTCCAGCAAAAGCTGAAATAGTGACCATCTCACACTACAGTATATATATATATATATATATATATATATATATATATATAGAGAGAGAGAGAGAGAGAGAGAGATAGATAGATAGATAGATAGAATGAATAGATAATAAATGAGAAAAGTATTGCCATGAAAAGGTGCTCAATGCTAATAAAGCAGAGCAGATTTACAATCAATAGTAATGATATTATGGATGATTTGGACTCATAACTTAAAGTTTCATGGTTATGCAATCCTCAGATGAGTCAAATTGTTGTGATCTTAAAAACTAGTCGTCTACTGGTTTTTAAGATCTCAACCATCTGACTCATCTGAGGATTGCATAACCATGAAACTTTAAGTTATGAGTCCAAATCATCCATAATATCATTACTATTGATTATATATATATATATATATATATATATATATATATATATATACTGGCGCATGCTTTAACGTGAATAAGCGGAGAACGAAAAGTTAAATGACAAACATAGTTTCGATTTCAAAAATGCATATATGTTGGCCTACATTCATGACAAGAGACTTAGACAGATTTTTGAAGCTAGTGCTATAAGCAACATTGACAATGTTAACTATAGGCCTGGCTTCTTCAACATATCCAAACACATAGGCAAATTAATAATCGGTGGTTATAAGATTGCAAACCCCGGTCACAACAGTATAACATGACACGTCTGTGCATACATGTATGCATTTTGCATATTTATGTGTGTGTACGTATTATATGCGTATGTATATGTGTGCGCGTATGTATATATATATGTATGTGTATGCGTATGTATGTGTATATGTGTGTATATGCACATACATATATATATATATATATATATATATATATATCGAGGATATCAGTGATATCGAGGTTTTGAAGCGAGCCAAATGTCAAAGCATAGAATCTCTCATAATCAAACATAGATTGAGATGGAGTGGGCATTTGGTAAGGATGAACGATGGGCGACTTCCAAAACAACTGCTCTATGGGGAACTTATAAACGGCAAGCGTTTGGCTCAAGGGCCCAAGATGAGATACAAGGATTGCCTGAGGTCGACCTTGAAAAAATGTAACATCGATGTGAAGACCTGGGAGAGTAAGTCTTTGGACCGTGGACAGTGGAGAAGAGCTGTGCAGGAGGGCACGGAAAGGTTTGAGACCGGCCGTATACAGCATGAACAGTTGAAGAGAGATATTCGCAAAAATAAAGAAGTAGACAATCAAGGGCTTCAAATCGGTCTACTATGTGACCAGTGTGGAAGGCTATGTATGAGCAAAGCTGGCCTGATCAGTCACCAATCTGTGCATCGGTGGGATGGACTAATAAAATACCCTGTGCTCCCTGGAAATACCTGTAATTGTGGGAAGGTGTGCAAGACTTTGGCAGGACTAAAGAGCCACTTTTGTGCAGCTCATTGTTGAACTTTTTTGAAGCTCACCATTATTTTGTTTGAACTATTGAGCATTTTTTTTTTTTTTTTTTTTTTGTTATTGTTACTATATCAAGCAATGGCAATACTTGAATACGAGTTTGCTGCCATCATATGCACATACATATATATATATATATATATATATATATAGGTCTATGTATCATTATATGTGGACATGTGTATATATGGAATATATGTATTCATATATTGTTTTAATGTTCTTATTTTTCTAACATTAATATTCCACATGATATACGACATATCTTTATTAACTTTTCGTTCTCCCCATATATATATATATATATATATATATATATATATATATATATATATTGGGCAGCATTCTTTCATTTATACATGTAGAATTAAATAAAGAAACGTATCCTGTTTAATCGTTAATAAAATTGGCTTTCTGGCCAACTTTTTATATTAGATCTAATGCATTTTCCCATTCCTCTCTGTCACGCTTGCATGAACTCCTGGAATAATTCTTCTGGGATTCTCTGTAGCTCTGGCGTCACGGCCTTTTTGATGTTCTGTACATTCTCGAATCGGATTCACTGGAGGACCCCCTTGAATTTGGGGAAGAAGAAATATCACGTGGAGCCAGGTCGGGTGAGTAGTGAGGTTGCTCCGGCACAATGTTTTTCTTCTTGGCCAGGAACTATCGGATACTCAGGGCAATGTAGACAGGTGCGTAGTGAGGTACTAACCAGTTGTCCTGTTATCTCTTGCCTCTTCTCGCGCACCAAACGAAGCAAAAGCCGCAGTATCTCTTTGCAGACATACTGGCTGATCGTCTGGCCCTGTGGCAAAAACTCGCAGTGGACGATGCCCCTTGCATCGAAGAATGCGATCAACATGACTTTAACTTTGGACTTCAACTGTCTTGCTTTCTTCGGCCTTGGTGAATTAAGGGTATTCCCCTGAAGACTCTGGCGTTCGGTCTCTGGGTCGTACTCGAAGATACATGACTCATCACCGGTGATGACTCTCCCTAACAAGCGCCCTGTCGGCTGGGGCGTTAGAATGCACCGACTGCATCTCTGCAGAGGGGTAAGACTCCCCCAATGGGGCCACCTGTTGGCCGTGGGTGGCAACCAGTGATGCTTAAGGATTGAGCCCAGGTGGATGAGCAGTTCATGACATGCAATACTCCACTTTAGCCCTATCTTGGGCAAGACGGGCGGTCGGAGAGGCCCCCTCCGATCAATCGGCTGGTCACGTCAAGCCCTAGCATCTATATGATTTTCCCAACCCTATTGCCTTTATGGCAAGCCCCAACCCCTTTTTATCATATGGGTGCTAGAAGGCGGTGGCTGCGGGTCTACATGTCCTGGGAATGACGTTAAACTCTATCTGATGGTGAGGTTCCAGTTTTGTAGGTTTGGGGAATGTGGAGCACCCCTTCATCACCATTGCTCCCTGGTCCACTCTTACCCGGAGTGGTAGTACCTGTTAGGGTCCCATCTATGGGTTAAATAGAAAAATGTATTTATAAAAAAAATTGTATTATCCATTAAGAATTGATTTATTTCAAAACTTTATCGGCATTAAATGACCCACTGAGGTTGATATGCCGTAAAACAAAACAAACCAAACCAAACCAAATCTCCCTAACAAGTCTGGTTCGGTTTCAAAACACTTGAGGATGTCCTGGCGTACATGCATGCAGCAATCCTTCTGGTCATCGTTCAGCAGTTTCGGCACCATCTTTGCACAGACTTTCCGCATGGTCAAATCTTCATTGATAAACTTCCAGACGCTGTCTCTATTCGTACCCATCTCATTTGCGATCAGCCGAACAGTCAGTCAACGATCGCTATGCACATATCTGCCTGACGCGCTCAACGTTAACTTCAGTCCTGGTCGTTGAAGGCCTTCCACTTCTGGGGTCGCCTTGTTGCATAGCGCCTTCTTTACTGGCACTAAATAGGTATATGTTATATACTGGTCTTTTCACTAAGCCAAATCAGCATATAACGTTATATACCTTTCTTACTACTTCTTACTCTGGTCGTCTATTCTTCTGGTCGGCTTTAGTCCTGATCGTCTATCATCTATTTTGGCCAGGTATACCTTCTAAGGTCTCGTCTGGTCTTCTATTGAGGATTCCGGGTCTGGTTTCTGTTGCTAGGGATTTCTTGTTATCAGAAGCCCTGTGTCATTGTTAGTTTTTAGTAATAAACACAAGACTTCGATTTACGATGATGTTACTTTATTCGTAGATCCCCAGACCAGACAATCTGCGCAGTGAGACTCACATCTTGCTAGCTTGGCTTCTAACTTCTAACTGACTAAGTTACTTACTTAGTATCCTTCAACCGGAAGAGGGCCTTCTATTGCCTTCCGGTTCTCACGATCATACCCAAACGCAAGGTCAGAGTGAGGTCAAACGCTGTCACTCACTCTCAAGGCCATCAGCTATACTGATCGCCATAATGATTTCTACACTACCTTAAAAATGTATTAGGTATCCAATTATTATGTAACAGTCTTCCACATCCTCGAGTCTCTCTTTAAACCTCTTCCACCTACTCAACAACACGTGAGCGCGACATCGTCCCATCTCCGCGCACTTGCTGCAGCAATCCCAGTCTTTCTGACGGATTTTTCCCCAACTGGATCAGAAACTTCAAGTTTGTTCGTTGCTCTGGGCTCATTGCTTGACGACCTGAAACAGAAGATATGTATATAAAAAGAATGGAAGAAAGTTCAATGGCTGTAGATAGTTGAGATCACAGTTGCAATCTCCGGAAGAAATAGTTTGAAGAGGAAAATTCGTAGTTTGTAGTCTGGGTTTGAAATCGATCTTTTGTGACACTAATCCTGGAACTTTTCTGATATACCTCGTATAGTGGCACAGATATCCATGAAAATCTCGTGAACCGTCCCAGGCATTCAACAGTTTTGGGAAGTCCTCTGCACAGCATCCAGTGTCCGCGCTTTCCTATCATTCAATGCTTGGAAACCAGTTTTCACTTTTAGCATTAATTCCATAAGGGGCGACCTATGCAAGAGAACAGCTCCATGATATATATTTATTGGTTATTATACATTGAGCTCGCTTAAGGATTTATAAAGAGCATACAGTATGGATGTACAGTGACATTTTGATGATCCCAAATAGAATCATTCCCTACTTATCAGACATTTGGATTATGTTACACACACACACACACACACACACACATATATATATATATATATATATATGTATGTGTGTGTGTGTATCTATGTATGTATATGTATATATATGTATATATATGTGTTTATATATATATATATATATATATGTGTGTGTATATATATAAAAGTCTACGGGGTGGCCTAACGTCGGTATCAGCTAGATAGCGAAGGAGTCTACCCCCTTTTCAATAGCGCTTGACTAAGGAGATTGTTTTGGCATATATATATATATATATATATATATATATATATATATATAGAGAGAGAGAGAGAGAGAGAGGGAGAGCACTATATATATATATATATCTTTGGAAAATAAATTTATTTCGACTTTTGCCGTCTCCTCAGTTCTGTTTTGTTTTGTTTTTTAATTATTTTAGCGTCGATGTAACACCGACGGTGAACTAACTTAGATAGCTTTACCTCAAAACAGCTCATATTATCAATGTGTTTGAATTTATTTAACGACATACCGGTTTAATAAAACCATAATTAATAAATTTGCAGACTGGTTTTAACAAAACTTGGTTTAATAAATAATTACTTGCTGTATATTGATTTCTAATATTGTTTTATCCTCAAACGTCTACGGGGTGGCCTAACGTCGGTATCAGCTTGATAGCGAAGGAGTCTACCCCCTTTTCAATAGCGCTTGACCAAGGAGATTGTTTTGGCATATATATATATATATATATATATATATATATATAGAGAGAGAGAGAGAGAGAGAGAGAGAATATGTGTATGTCTGTCAATAACCAGGACTGCGTCACTATCGATGTCAGAATATTATTATGGAGATTTTGCGTCTATCTATCAGTAACTGAAACTACATCACCGTCAACGTCAAAATTCCCTTATTTATTTGTTATATTCTCAATGGTTATTAAATAATCATTATTCAATCTTAATTAGCATCTTATTCATAAAGTTTTAAGGTCTAGCTGAGATAGATTTGCCTCAAAACAGCCCATATTATTACTGTGTTTAAAATCCTGCGATGTGCGTTATATCTTATTATAATGGAGATTGTGTGTTTGTCTGTCTCTAACCGAAACTATATTACTACTCAAGTCACATTTCCCTTAGTTATTGACATCAAATTCTCCACGATTTTATTTTTTATTTAAACCTCAATTATTAATAAAATTGTCTTACATTATTAAGACTGTTGGCCATATCTACATGATATTTTCCACGTACCCCATTTGTACGGGTCAGGCACAAGGCCCTATACTGCGTCGATCCCGTCGGCATTCCCCTGGCACTGGGCAATAAACCCAGCCCTGCCCCTTTAAATCAAGGGGGCAGGTGTTGCCTGGGGGATATCGATTAATTATATCAATGGTCCAGAGGCCGAAGCCACTGTTGACCATATCTACATACTAACAATTATATTTATATATACAACAAAATAGCGGATTACAGTGTGAATGGGAAGGCTGATTTGCATATTGATATCAAAAATTTGATTTTAATAAATATGTGCTTAGTATTATTGATTTCTAATTGTTTGGTTTTATTTTAATGAATATAAGCAAAAATCTCTTCAATGAATCTTAAATGAAATCCATTAACAAGAAAAAATAACTCATTTTATTCTTTACTTCCTCTTTTAACTAAATACTTAAATTAGAAAAAATAAAAATGAAAGGCGTGAGTGATGGAAGAGTAAGTTTCAGTTGTTTTATTTTTCGATTATACCCCTCTGTTTTAAATCTTTTTATCTGCATTCTTATTTAGTTTCATTGGCCTTTCTAATTTAATACGATATTTTATTACATTAAATACTTGCACCCAGAGGGTGCATGTATTTGCTAGTATCATTAAGAAATATATCTTTACATATTCTATGTGAATTATTTGCATATCATAGTGGAGATTGTGTATCTGTCTGTAACCGAAACTACGTCACGACCAATGTCCTAATGTCCTTAGTTATTTACGGTATATTCTCAATGGTTATTATGTATTCATTACTTAAATCTGGTGATGTGTGGATCTGTGAGGAGTGTGACCAGGCCCTAGTCTAGCTTAGATAGCTTTGCCTCAAAAGCCGGTATCAGCCAGTCAGCGAGGGAGTCTGTCCCCTTTTCAATATCGCTAGACCAAGGAGATTGTTTTAGCCTCTGAGGTGGAGCGCCACACCAACCACCAGTTCCTTACTTTATCGCACAGATCTGCTACTCATACGCTGAGTTGGCGAGGACGGTATCGAACTAGGAACCTTGAGGTATATATATATATATATATATATATATATATATATATATAGGGGCTGGGTTAGCTCAGTCGGTAGAGCGTTCGGATATATATATATATAGATAGATAGATAGATAGATAGATAGATTGGTAATTTTTCTCCCTTTAAGCTCTTACATTTGTAATTGAGCACTATATATATATATACCTTTGGAAAATAAATTTATTTCGACTTTTGCCGTCTCCTCAGTTCTGTTTTGTTTTGTTTTTTAATTATTTTAGCGTCGATGTAACACCGACGGTGAAATAACTTAGATAGCTTTACCTCAAAACAGCTCATATTATCAATGTGTTTGAATTTATTTAATGACATACCGGTTTTTATAAAACCGTAATTAATAAATTTGCAGACTGGTTTTAACAAAACTGGGTTTAATAAATAATTACTTGTTGTATATTGATTTCTAATATTGTTTTATTCTCAAACGTAATAAAATCAATCCAATGAATAATTGATTGATTGATTTTAACGGCATATCAACCCATCCAGGGTTATTTTATGCCAAGCGGTAGGTTGTGAGGGATGGTCAAAGTTATGTCTCTGTTTCAAGGATTCTTATTGATTTTTAGAGTAGGTTATTTGCAGTTATTTGTTGCTAAGTGAATTGGAAGTTTAATTAAGCTAGACGGGCGGTCGGAGAGCAACCCCATCCCGATCAATCGGCTGGTCACGTCAATCCCTAGCACCTATATGATTGCTTCAACTTTATTGCCTTTATGTGAAGCCCCAGCCCTTTTTATCATATGGGTGCTAGAAGGCGATGGCTGAAGGTCTTCATGTCTTGAGAATGATGGTGAGGTTCCAGTTCTGGGGGTCTGGGGAATGTGGAGCACCCCTTCATCACCATTGCTTCCAAGTCCTCTCTGACCATAAAGTGGTAGTACCTGTTAGGGTCATATCTATGGGTTAAATAGAAAAAATTGTTTATAAAAATTGGCTAAAAAAACTTACTACCAAACTATCCCTTATAACAAACTTGAACTTTACCCTATAAACTCATCCCTTAAACTGATTTCCCATCCACTTAGCAACAAACTGCAAGTTTACGAGATAAGTTTGTAGGGTAAAGTTCAATTTTGTTATGAGCGATGGGTTCGAGTTCGTTTTAGATGGATTTAATGTGTTTATATTCATTTAATGGCATACCGGTTTTAATAAAACCGTATTTAATAGATTTGCAGACTGGTTTTTTAACAAAACTGGGTGTTGCATACTGGGGTTTTCATCGTACCAAATCAATATAACGTTGTATACCCTACTTACTTCTTATCTCTGGTCGTATCTTCTTCTGGTCGGCTTGGTTCTATCTTCTAACATCTTGGTCTGGTATATCTTCTAAGGTCTGGTCTTCTATTGAGGGCTTCGGGTCTGGTTTCTGTTAGGGATCACTCCTTATCAGAAGCCCTGTGTCATTGTTAGTTTTTAGGTAATAAACACAAGACTTCGATTTACGTTGATGTTACTTTATTTGTAAATCCCCAACTAGACATTCTGCGCAGTGAGACTCACATCTTACAAGCTCGGCTTCTAATTTCTAACTCACTTAAACTTACTATATCCTTAAACCGGAAGGGCCTTCTATGGGGGTTCCGGTTTTCACGATTTATCCCCGGAAAGCAAGGTCAGAGTGAGGTCAAGCGCTGTCACTCACTCTCAAGGCCATCAGCTGTACTAATCGCCATTATGATTCTACACTACCTTAAAAATGTATTAGGGATCCAATAATATGTAACATGGGTTTTATAAATAATTACTTGGCGTTATTGATTTCTAATATTATTGTTTTATTCCCAAACTTATGTCCTGGGAATGACGTTAAACTTTATCAGATGGTGAGGTTCCAGTCCTGGAGGTCTAGGGAATGTGGGGTATACCTTCATTTCCATTACTTCTAGGTCCACTCTAACTCGGAGTGGTAGAACCTGTTAGGGTCCCATCGAAAAATTTGTTTATAAAATTGTTTAAAACACTTTCTACAAAACTATCCCTTATAACAAACTTGAACTTTATCCTATAAACTCATCCCTTAAACGGATTCCCAATCGGCTTAGCAACAAACTGCAAACAGAATGGTATATGCATAAACTAGAATCTGTTCTTGAGAATGAAACGCATAAAATTCTTTGGAACTTTGAGATAAAGACGGATCACCTTATCCCAGCTAGAAGACCAGACTTAGTATTGATTAACAAAAAAAGAAAAAAGAAAAAAAGAAAAGAGAACTTGTAATCTGATAGAATTTGCAGATCACAGGGTGAAGACGAAAGAAAACGAAAAGAAATATAAATACCTGGACCTTGCCAGAGAATTGAAAAAAGCTGTGGAATATGAGGGTGAGAGTGATACCAATTGTAGTTGGAGCACTAGGAACA
>CM042177.1:32535977-32538477 GCA_023376005.1 Doryteuthis pealeii | reverse complement strand
TTGTTACCGTATTATTATTTTTTTTTTATTCCAAACTGCATTGTGATAGCCTTCTAAATCAACCTCCTAACCAATATATATATATATATATATATATATATATATATATATATATATATTAGGTATCCAACTGACTGGTAGTAAGTGATGATTCCACCTGGGATCCTCAAAATCTCACTGTATAACCATACTGTATGTTCCTGTAGGTGCAAACATATATTCATACGAGGATTTTTAATAAATCCCTAAAGAGAGCTCAATGTATAATAATCAATAAATTAGATTAAATACGGAGAAATATTTAACTTTCTAAGAAAGAAAAAACTTAACAAACCGTCATTCCGTAATTTATTTCGAAATAAATTTATTACGGAATGACGGTTTGTTAAGTTTTTTCTTTCTTTGAAAATTACACACACACATACACACACACACACATATATATATATATATATATATATATATATATATATATATATATATATATATATATGTTAAATTTTTATTATTATTGGAGAAATGATTATAGAGGGCTCAATTACTTCTGTAAGAGCTGTATTTATTTATTTAAATATATATATATATATATATATATATATATATATATATATATATATATATAGGGTTCGAATCACGCACAAGGCAGTCTTCCTATCTATAGCTCTGCTGATGAGGCCTAATAGGCCGAAATGTACATACAGAGATTGATTTTTCTCGATTTGTTTAGCCTTACATTTGAATAGGTATGCCCGCCTAATTAATTAATTATTAATCATTTAACTTTCAAAATTAGGTACGACTTCAATTAAGCACATATTCTCCCAAAAATTGTCGGCTAAAAAAAGCCATATCAAAATACATTGCTTGTGTATTTATTTCTCATATATATATATATATATATATATATATATATATATATATATATATATATGTGTGTGTGTGTGTGTGTGTGTGTGTTTGTCCTTAAAAATCTGCTGTAGTGAGCAAATAGCCCTGATATAATATTGCAGGTGGAATTAATGATAATTAAAATTAATTAAATATTAAATTAAATAGACCGCGAAATCTTAACTAACTTTTGCGTTTTTGTTCATAATAGTTAACCTCTGTTAACAAATTTAAAAAAAACAACAACTTTTTTCATAATAAGTTGTATAAGCATTTTTATCAATTAATGAACATCACGTGCGATTCCTTGGTTTTTATCAGGTGCTAAGCAGAGAGGGTAGATTATTATATGCCGGATACCAAGTCATATAGGAGTGAGGGGGAATGAAAGAGCTGACTCTGCAGCTAAATCGGCTCTAGATTTAATCCCTGACAAGTTCCAGATACCATATACTGACTTGAAACCTAAAATTAATAGATTCCTTCATACAAAATGGCAGCAACACTGGAATAACAGCATCCACAACAAACTCTTCCTAATCAAACCAACTTTGGAAGGCTGCAGACCAACTTTAAGGAAGTCTAGAAAGGAACAAGTCATTATGTCCCGATTATGCATTGGTCTCACAAAACTAACACACTCTTATATACTCAAACAAGAACAACAACCACAATGTGAAACATGTCAAACACCCCTGACAGTCAAACACTTATTGATGGAATGCAGATTTTTTGCTCACATCAGAAAACACTATTTTAAAGCAGACAATATGAAGGACCTATTTGAAAATGTTAACATAGAGGATATTTTCTCCTTTTTGAGGGAAATAAAATTATACCATAGAATATAGACATGAAACAAATCAATGGCATACAGTATGATTCCCAATAATGCTAACACATTGTTAAAACCAATTACTAAATGTATATATATGAATACACAATATGTATAACAACCCAACTGCTAGGCATGATATAACCCTGAACGGGTTGATATGCCGTTAAAATTAATAAACCAACCAACCAAACCAGAGATGGTATCGCAGTTTCGGTGGCTAAAGTTGGGACTGCCACCCCTTAACCCCATCAGCAGCATCTTGGTGAACGGACAGAGTATTTAGAAAGCAAAAATTGAAGCAATCTAGTCGAAGTTTAAAATGTTTTGCTTATTAAAACGGGCGGATGACTCTCTGGTAAAAAAAAAGGTCATGTATCATTTGATAATAATGTTCAATATATGTGAAATAATAATAGAAAAAAATTAGTTGTAGATGCAGTGCCACATCGGGATATTGATCTTGCTATGAAAAAAATCAGAAATCATCAGAAACTTAAAATTGGTTGAGATTAAGACTTTTTAATAGCATTTTTGGATTCCTTGGGTGAAAATGCTTTTATAAACTAATTTTAGGAAAAGGGAAACTCTAGAACTCATTTTACAGAAAAATAGGTTAACAAATCATTTCCAATGCATTTTTATAGTAAAAATCATTTCCAATGCATTTATATAGTAAAAATCATATCCAATGCATTTTTATAGTAAAAAATCATTTCCAATGCATTTTTATAGTAAAAATCATTTCCAATTCATTTTTATTGTAAAAATCATTTC
>CM042177.1:32528477-32530977 GCA_023376005.1 Doryteuthis pealeii | reverse complement strand
CTTTCTTTTCTGTCTTTCTTTCTTTCTTTGTTTTTTGTGTTTTCTTCTTTCTTTCTTTCTTTCATTCATTTATTATTTCTTTCTGTCTGTCTTTCTTTCTGTCTGTCTTTCTTTCTTGTTTTGTGTTTCTTCTTTAATTCTTTATTTCTTTCCTTCATTATTTCATTATTTCTTTCTGTCTGTCTTTCTTTCTGTCTATCTTTCTGTCTGTCTTTCTTTCTTTCTTTCTTTCTTTGTTTATTGTGATTCTTATTTCTTTTATTCTTTCTTTCTTTCTGTCTGTCTGTCTCTCTTTCTTTATTTCTTTCATTCATTATTTCATTCATTATTTCTTTCTGTCTGTCTTTCTTTCTTTCTTTCTTTCTTTCTTTCTTTCTTTGTTTTTTGTGTTTCTTATTTCTTTCATTCTTTCTTTCTTTCTGTCTTTCTTTATTTTTTTCGTTCATTATTTCATTCATTATTTCTTTCTGTCTCAATGAATGAAAGAAAGAAAGAAAGAAAGAAAGACAATTTCTTCCACCATCGACCCTGGTCCCTTTACCAAATATTCGCTACTTTTTTTTTAGAATGCACCGACTGCACCTCTGCAGAGGGGTAAGACTCCCCCAATGGGGCCACCTGTTGGCCGTGGGTGGCGACCCGTGATGCTTAAGGATAGAACCCAGGTGGATGAGCAGTCCATGACATGCAACACTCCACTTAGACCCTTACTTAGGCTAGACGGACGGTCGGAGAGGCCCCCTCCAATTAATCGGCTGGCCATGTCAAGCCCTAGCACCTATATGATTTCCAAAACCCTATTGCCCTTATGGCAAGTCCCAAACACTTTTTATCATATGGGTGCTAGAAGGCGGTGACTGAGGGTCTACATGTCCTGGGAATGATGTTAAACTCTATCTGATGGTGAGGTTCCAGTTTGGGAGGTTTGGGGAATGTGGAGCACCCCTTCATCACCATTGCTCCCTGCTCCACTCTGACCCAGAGTGGTAGTACCTGTTAGGGTCCCATCTATGGGTTAAATAGAAAAACATGGGTTTATAAACAAAATTGTATTATGCATTAAGAATGAATTTATTTCAAAACTTTGTCGGCATTAAATGACCCACCGAGGTTGATATGCCGTAAAACCAAACCAAACTACCCCCCCCCCCCCAAATATCGACCCTGATTCCCTTACTAAATATTCGTTACTTCTTGACTCCCTTACCGACGTGGAACAGAATGAAAAGAAAAAGAAGCTGAATAGTGAAATTTCGTCGAGAAGACATACCAGATGTGACGACAAATGTAGGGACGGTTGGTGAGAGAGTGTCATGGAAATCCGTGCTGTAAGCGTGTCCTGATGCTGCTGCTAATTGGTTATTTTATTTTTTATTTTATTTTTGCGTCTTGAATTTTTATATTTTGTTTATATTATGAGCTCTAGTTAAATAACGTAAAGTCGTCGGGGTGGCCTAATGTTGGCATCAGCCAGACAGCGAGGGAGTCTATTCCCTTTTCACTAGCGCTAGACTAAGGATATTATTTTAGCATCTGAGGTGGGGCGCCACACCTACCATCAGCTCCTTACTTTACCGCACAGATCCCTGTGCTACTCATACGCTGAGTTGGTTGGCGAGGACCGGTATCGAACTAGGAACCTTGAAGTTTCTAGCCGAACTCTCTACCGACTGAGCTAAACCAACGCCCCCCCCCTATCTCCCAGCATCGACCCTGACCCCCCCCTTACCAAATATTCGTTACTTCTCGACCCTCTTTCCATCGTGCAAAAGAAAGAAAGGAAGTGTGTACCGGTCTCCTGCCTCAAAAATTGCTACCCGGTGACTATCAAAATAACAACCCCAGCCGTCGTAATTCTTGTTTATTTATCGTAATTTGTCGTAATTTCGTCGTAATTCTTGTTTAGACATGAAGATGGATATATAGTTTGGAATAAACTGAGATAGATAGATAGATAGATAGATAACAAACAAAATAATATAGATAGACATGAACAAATGGAGATAGATATTTTCGATGAGGAAATGTATTTGGGGGGGGCGCTTCTTTTTTGTCGTAATTCTTGTTATTTAAACTAAAAACAAGACATTAAACAAACATGAATAAAAAAAAAATCTTAGTATTTTAAAGTAATAATAGAAATAATTTGAGATAGATAGATAGATAGATAGATAATGAAGATGGATAGTTTTGAATAGACTGAGCTGGGTTGTTATTTTAATGGTCACCGGGTACAATTTTTGAGGCAGGCAGACCCGGGTCGCACTTCCTTCCTAAATTACCAGGAAGAAATTGCCAGAATAGGACGAACAACAGGCGCGGTTAGCGATAGTGAGTGACATTGGAATCCGTGCTGTCAGCATGACATTATGTCATGGATGAATTATGTATGAATGATGATTTTCTTTTTGTTTCTTTTTAAATTCCAAGAAATTAAATGTCGTTTATTTATTCGCTCGCATTTATTCACTGAAGCGGGCGATTCTGAATATCTCTCATC
>CM042177.1:32498062-32528377 GCA_023376005.1 Doryteuthis pealeii | reverse complement strand
AATATTTTCTTCTTTTTACTTCCTTTCCTCCCCCTATTCTTATCTTTGCTTTATTTTTTTCTTTTTCTTTTTTGCACTGACGCCAAGAGAGTCCAAAAAGTAGCGAAAGAAAAAAGAAAGAGAGAACAGGAAAAGAAGAAACGAAATTGAATGAATAATAAGTTATATTGAAGGAAAGAAGAATAGGGGAAAAAAGGTAAAAAGAACAAGACACATGATACAAAGGAAAGAAAAAAGGAAAAGAAAGGGGAAGATACACAGAAAAGAAAAAAGGAAAAATGACGCGAGAAGAGAAGAAAGAAACAAACGAGAAACTGAATGAAAATTAACGTTATTAATTATTTTGAAGAAAGAAGGGGAAAGAGAACGGAAAAGGAAGAGAAGAAGAAGAAGAAGACAGAAGAGAAAAAGAGAGAGAAGAAAGAAAGAGGAAAAGAAAGAAAAAAAGAACGAAACGAAAAAGAAAAAAAAGACTATGAAAAAGAAGAAGAAAAAGAAAAAAAAAAAAAAAGAAAAAAAAAAGAAAGAAGGAAGGAAAGCTGAATAAATTAGTACGTATTATTGAAGACAGACGAAAAGAATGAAGAAAGAAAACGAATGAAAGAAAGAAAGAAAAAAAAAAAAAGAAAGAAGAAAAAGAGAAAGAAAGAAAGAAAAAGCTTAATAAATACGCGCGATATATATTGCAAGAAGAAAGAAAGGAAAAAAGAAAGATAAGAAAGAAGAAAAAAAGAAAAAGAATCAAAGGAAAGAAAAAAATAAGGAAAAGGAAAGAAGAAAGAAAGGAGAAAAAGCTTAAATAATAGGTATTATCCGCGTTTTAATTATTATTTTGAAGAAAGAACAAGAAAAGAAAAAAAAAAAAAAAAAAAAAAAGAGAAAAGGAAAGAAAAAAACATTGAAAAATAAAAAATGGAAGGAAAGAGAAGAAAGAAAAGAACGAAAAGAAAAGAAAAAGACAGAAGACACGAAAAAAAAGAATGAAATGACAATTTGAAAGTCAGAAAGAAAAAAGGAATCAGAAAGAAAGAAGGAAACAATTAAAGAAAGAAAAAAGCGAAAAGGAAGAAGAAAAGAAAAGAAAGAAAAACGAAATAAAAGAAAGACAGGAAAGGAGAAAGAGGAAAAGAAAGAAAAAATAGAAGGAGGTCACCAGCTACAAGAAAAGAATAGGCGAGTGCCTTTCACACTTTCATTCAAAAAATAAAAAAAATAACAAAATGCAAAATAATTAAAAAAAAAAAAAAAAAAAAAAAATTACAGAGAAAATATGAACGACCTTATAACAGACTATCACTCGCTTGTCGTTTTTTGATTGGCCCGCCCAGACAATTGGACGGTCGCCCTATGCCTTACCACCTACTATACCACACCAACACCCAACAAGCCCAACCAACCAACCAACCAGCCCAACAAAACCGTCCGTAGCTCTATAACAACCGTCCTCCCACCCGAACCTCTGGGAAGCATATCCATCATGTCGCGGGTAGTCTTATCGACTGGGACGCCTTGGAGATGTATGCTGACCGTGACACCAGTGCAAACCAAAACTCCCCGGGCCCAATCGCCACCTCCACCGCTGGTCCTCTTCACAGCCGCTTAACGAATTCACGTTGTAATAGTTCTCGTGACAGACAACAGGACAGACAGACAGACAATATGCCACTGGGAACGCGATTGTGCGACAAAAAAGCAGGAAACAGTTTTTTTTAACCAGATTTTTTTTTTAAAACTAAATTTTAACCCATTAGATGGGTCCCTTAACAGGTACTACCACCTCCGGGTCTCAGATAGATAGATAGATAGATATGAAACAGATTGAGATAGATAAGATAGATAGATGAGAAATGAGAAGTAAGATAGATAGATAGATAGATAGATAGATAGATGCGACATGAGTGAGATAGATAGAAGTAGAATGATAGGATAGATAGAATAGTAGATATGTTGCCGAGTGATGTGATAGATACGTAGATAGTAGAAATAGATAGATAGATATGAACAGACTGCATAGGATAGATTAGGGAATAGAATAGATATATGAACAGACTTGAGATAGATAGATAGATAGATGCGAGAAAATGAGTGAGATAGCATTCGTAGATAGATGCGAGGATGAGTGAGATAGATAGAAGATAGATGCGAGATGAGTGACGAGATAGATAGATAGATAGATAGATGCGAGATTGAGGTGAAATAGATAAGAGTAGATAGATGATAAATATGTGCCCAGAGTGACTGTAGATAAGATAGATAGGATAGATAGAAATAGATGATTATGGAACAGACTGAGATAGAATTAGATAGATTAGATTAGATATTATTAGATAGAAAGATAGATATTATTTACAGATTGAATTTTTTTAGATAGATAGAAGATTAGACTAGATATATAGATAGATCGAGATGACGTGAGATAGAATAGATAGATAGAATAGATTTAAGATAGATGAGAAGATATGAGGCGAAGTGATTAGATAGATAGAATAGAAATGTGCCGAGTGATTGTAGTTAGATAGTAGGTTAGAATAGATAGATAGATAAGATATTATAGGAATAGATATGATGGACGAGAAAGATAGCAGTAGATAAGATATGACAGACTGAGATAGGATAGATAGAATAGAAAGATATTAGAGAGAGAGAGAGAGAAAGGAAAGAGAAGGGAAGTGAAGAGGAAACACCCCAGGCCCCCAATCTCCACTCCCCGCTGGGGCCTTTACAGCGCTAGAACGACTTCACGTGTGTATTATAGTGCTCGGGACAGGACAGACAGACAGACAGAAGACAGACAGATGCACTGGACGCATGTGCGACAAAAGAGCAGAAACACTGACCCATTCGTTTTTTTTTTTCTCATGCCCGTAAAGACTGTGTGTCTACGTTCTTGTGTGTGTCGACTTTTGTGGTTTTAGTTGGCACTGGTTGGTTGGTTGGGTTTACCGCCGGCATGCAATCATTGTTGGGTTATTTTTATTTATGCTGAAGACGTTTTTTTTTGCTTTATGTATTCTTCATGGGTTACTCAGTTTTTTTAAACAGATTTTTTTAAAAACTAATTTTTAACCATAGATGTGTCCCTAAAACAGGTACTACCACTCCGGGTCAGATAGAATAGATAGATAGATATGAAGATTGAGGATAGATAGATAGATAGATAGATGCGAGATGAGTAAGATACGATAGATTAGATAGATATGAGCCGAGGTGATATAGATAAAGATAATAGATAGATAGTTAGAGAGAAAACAGACTGAATAGATAGATAGGAATAGATTAGATAGATAGATAGATATATATGACCCATTCTGAGATAGCTAGATAGATAGATATGAACATACTGAATAGGATAGATAGAATAGATAATAGATAGATAGATATGAACATTATACCTGACTAATAGATATAGATTATTAGATTAGATAGATAGATATGACATACTAGATAGATAGATAGATAGATAGATAGATATGAACATACTGAGATAGATAGATAGATAGAGATAGATAGATAGATTAGATAGATAGTTAGATAGGATATGAAACATACTGAGATAGATAGATAGATAGCATAGATAGATAGATAGATAGATATGAACATACTGAGATAGATAGATAGATAGATATGTGCGAGTGATGAAGATTGATATATTTATATATAGAGTTTAGATAGATCTGAACAGACTGAATAGATAATAGATAGAGAGAGAGAGAGAGAGAGAGACGAGAGAGAGAGAGAGAGAGAGAGATGAGAGAGGAGAAGAGAGAGAGAAGGGAGTGAAGAGGAGATGAGAGAGGGGTGAAGAGGAGAGACAGAGAGACAGGGGAGGTAAAGAGCAGAGAGAGAGAGACAGAGAGACAGAGACAGAGACAGAGACAGACAGACAGAGATTCAATGATCTTAGCCGGCTTACTAAACTGAAATAAATGAAAATAAAATCGGTCGAAACCTAGTAACAAAAGGAGAGAGAAAAAAAAACATAGAGATGAGGATATTCCTACGATCATTTAATTATTACAATGTTTGATATGTTTACTTAAGAGCTATTGCAAATATATATATATTTTCATATGTATGTAAAAAGTATAAAATAACTTTAGAGAAGCGTTCGGCTAGAAAACCACATGGTTCCTAGTTCTATACCGGTCCTCGCCAACTCAGCGTATGAATAGGCACATGGATCTGTGCGATAAAGTAAGGAGCTGATGGTGGGTGTGGCGCTCCACCTCAGATGCTAAAATAATCTCCTTGGTCTAGCGCTATTGAAAAGGGGATAGACTCCCTCGCTGATTGGCTCATACCGACTTTAGGCCACGCCGAGGACTTTACTTACTTACTTGTTCATTTTAGTCTCACTCTCTCCCCTCTCTCCCTTTCCCTTCTCTCTCTCCCTCTCTCTCTCTCTCTCTATAATATATATATATAATATATATACATATATATATATATATATTTAAAAAAAAGAATATATATATGTGTGTGTGTGTGTGTGTGTGTGTGTGTGCTTAATTGAAGTCGTACTTAATTTTGAAAATTAATTAATAATTAATTAATTAATTAGGCGGGCATACCTATTCAATTGTAAGGCTAAACAAATTGAGAAAAATCAATCTCTGTATGTACATTTCGGCCTATTAAGCCTCATCAGCAGAGCTATAGACTGGCCGCCCAAACGAATTTACTTATATATTTTCAATATGTAAAAAGTATAATAATCTTTAGAGATTAGTACAGACTAGAAATGTACTGATGCCGTGAAGAGGACTGACGAATGGAGTTAACAATCTCCAGTTGCCTACGCATTCGAAACAAACCGAAGACGACGCTTACGTTTTTGTTTTTTTGTTTTTTTTTACTTCCCGCCTATTTTTCTGGCCACTGATTTCCCGCCGAAATTTCTACGCACCACCGACCTCCCCCAGCCCCACCCATCTCTTTCCCACCCCACCACAAAACCCACACAACTCACACACACCATACCCCCCCAGGACGCAGTGTTGCAGTGAGGGTGAATGCCGTAGTCATTCGAAACCGGTCGGTGTTGTATTGCATACCAAATAAAAAAAAACAGAAATTAAAAAAGTAAAAAAAAAATAGTAAGAGTCCATGCGTGACTGCATTAAAGTTGGCATTTTTCAAAGAAAAAGAAAGAAGAAAGAAGAAAGAACTCATGAACCCTGTATAAAAATTGGTGAAAAGAAGGCACAGGAAGAAAGAAGAAGAAGAAAGAACGAAGAAAGAAGAGGAAGAAAAAGAACGGGAAGATGAAACGAAGAAGAGAAGAAGAAGAAGAAGGAAGAAGAAGAAGATGGAACGAAAGAAGAGAGAAAGAAGAACGAGATGAACCGAAGAAGAGAAGAACGAAGAAGAAAGAAGAAGAAAGGAAAGAAGAGAGAGATGGGAACGACGCCGACGCAAGAGAAACAAGAAAACCGAAGACAAGAGGGAAGAAGAAGAAAAAAACAGAAAGACAGAAAAAAAAAAGAAAAAAAAGGGAAAACCAAAAGAAGAACGAAAGAGAAATGAAAAAAAAAAGACAGAAGAGAGAAGACGAAAAAAAGAAGAAAAAGAAAGAGAAGGAGACACACAAACGAAGGAGAAAAAAGGAAGAGAAGAAGAAACCAGAGAAAGAGAAGAAGGAAGGGAGGAGAACGAAAAGAAGAAAGAACGAAGAATAAGATATGAACGAAGGAAAAGAAGAAGGAGAAGAAGAAAGAAAGAGAAGAAAAGAAGAAGAAAGAAGAGAAAGAAGAACGAAGAGAAAGGAAGTAGGAAGAAGAACGAAATATGAAGAAGAGAAAAGAAGAAGAAGAAGAACGAAGAAGGAAGAAGAACGAAGATGAACGAAGACGAAGATGAAAGAAGAAGAAGAGAAGAAGGAAGAAGTAGAACGAAGATGAACACGAAGAAGAAGAAGAAAGTAAGAAGAAGAAGAACCGAAGTAATGACGAAGAGAAAGAAGAAGAAGCAGAACGAAGATGAAAGAAGAAGAAGAAAGAAGAAGAACGAAGCATGAACGAAGAAGAAGAAGAAGAGAAGAAGAAAAAGAACGAAGATGAACGAAGAAAGAAGAAGGAAAAGAACGAAAGAAGAAGAAGAAGAAGAAGAAACGAAGATGAACGAAAAGAAGAAGAAGAAGAAGAAGAAAGAAGAAGAAGAAGAAGAGAAACGAAGAAACGAAGATGAAAGAAGAAGAAGAAGAAGAAGAAAGAACGAAGAAAGAAAAGAAAGAAGAAGAGAACGAAGATGAACGAAGAAGAAGAAGAAGAAGAAGAACGAAGAAGAAGAAGAAGGAGAAGACAAGAAAGAAGAAGAAGAAGAAGAAGAAGAAGAAGAAGAAAACGAAGAAGAAGAAGAAGAAGAAGAACGAAGATGAACGAAGAAGAAGAAGAAGAGAAGAAGAAGAAGAGAACGAAGAAGAAGAAGAAGAAAGAACGAAGATGAACGAAGAAGAAGAAGAAGAGAAACGAAGATGAACGAAGAAGAAGAAGAAGAAGAAGAAGAACGAAGATGAACGAAGAAGAAGAAGAAGAAGAAAGAAGAACGGAAGATGAACGAAGAAGAAGAAGAAGAAGAGAAGAAGAAGAAGAAGAAGAAGAAAGAAGAAGAAGAAGAAGAACGAAGAGGAAGAAGAAGAAGGAAGAACGAGATGAACGAAGAACGAAAGAAGAAGAAGAAGAAGAAGAAGAAGAAGAACGAAGAACGAAAGAAGAGAAGGAAGAAGAAGAGAAGAAGACAACAAGATGAACGAAAGAGAAGAACGAAGTGAAGAAGAAGAAGAAGAAGAAGAAGAGAACGAAAGAACGAAGAAGAAGAAGAAAGACGAAGATGAACGAAGAAGAAGAAGAAGAAGAAGAACGAAGATGAACGAAAAGAGAAGAAGAAGAAGTAAGAACGAAGATGAACGAAAGAAGAAGAAGAAAAGAACGAAGA
Organism: Doryteuthis pealeii; assembly: GCA_023376005.1. Taxonomy (NCBI): domain Eukaryota; kingdom Metazoa; phylum Mollusca; class Cephalopoda; order Myopsida; family Loliginidae; genus Doryteuthis; species Doryteuthis pealeii. Next base: position 32,521,444 of record CM042177.1, on the reverse strand, counting down.
GAAGAAGAAGAAGAAGAAGAAGAAGAAGAACGAAGAAGAAGAAGAAGAAGAAGAGGAGAAGAAGAAGAATGAAACGAAGGAAGGAAAGAAGAAGAACGAAGATAACGAAGACGAAGATGAAGAAGAAGAAGAAGAAGAAGAAGAACGAAGGAAGAAAGAAGAAGAGAAGAAACGAAGATGAACGAAGAAGAGAAGAAGAAGAAGAAGAAGAACGAAAAGAAGAAGAAGAATGAACGAAGAGAAGAAGAAGAAGAAGAAGGAAGAAGAAGATGAACGAAGAAAAGAAGAAGAAGAAGAAGAAGTAAAGAAGAAGAAGAAGAAGAAGAAGGCAACAAATGAACGAGAAGAACGAAAGAAGAAGAGAAGGAAGGAAGAAGAAGAAAGAAGAAGAGAAGAACGAGATGAAAGAAGAAGAGAAGAAAAAAGAAGAAAGAAGAAGAAGAGAAACGAAAAGAAAGAAGAAGAAAGAAGAAGAAGAAGAAAGAAGGAAGATGAAGAAGAAGAAAGAAGAAAGAAAGAAGAGGAAAAAGAACGAAGAACGAAGAAGAAGAAGGAAAAAAGAAAAGAAGAGAAAGAAGAAGAAGAGAGGATGAACGAAGAAGAGAAGAGAAAAAGAAAAGAAGAAGAAGAAGAAGATAAGAAGGAAGAACGAAAGAAAGAGAAAAGAGAAGAAAGAAGAGAAGAAGAAGCAACAAAGAAAGAGAAGATGAACGAAGAAGAAGAAGAAGAATGAACGAAGAATTAAGAAGAAAGAAGAAGAGAGAAGAACGAAGAAGAACGAAGAAGAAGAAGAAGAAGAAACGAAGAACGAAGAAGAAAGAAGAAAGAAGATGAACGAAGAAAGAAGAAAAGAGAAGAAGAAGAAGAAGATGAAACGAAGAAGAAGAAGAAGAAGAAGAAGGAAGAAGAGACGAAGAAGAGGAAGAAGAAGAAAGAAGGAAAGAAGAACGAAGATAAACGAAGAAAGAAGAAGAAGAAGAAGAAGAACGAAGATGAACGAAGAAGAAGAACGAAGAAGAAGAAGAAGAAGAAGAAGAAAGAAGGAAGAAGAAGAAGAAGAAGAAGAAGAACGAAGAAGAACGAAGAAAGAACGAAGATGAACGAAGAAGAAGAAGAAGAAGAAGAAAAGAACGGAAGATGAACGAAGAAGGAAGAAGAAGAAAAGAATGAAAGAAGAAGAAACGAGTGAACGAAAGAAGAAAGAACGGAAGAAGAAGAACGAAGATGAACGAAGAAGAAGAAGAAGAAGAGAGAAGAACGGATAAGAGAAGAAGAAAGAAGAAAAGAAAGAAAGAACGAAGATGAACGAAGAGAAGAGAAGAAAGAAGAAGAAATGGACGAAGAAGAAGAACGAAGAAGAAACGAAGATGAAACGAAGAAGAAGAGAAGAAGAAGAAGAAGAAGAACGAAAGAAGAAGAAGAAAGAAGAAGAACGAAGAGAACGAAGAAGAAGAAGAAGAACGAAGAACGAAGAGAAGAAGAAGAAGAAGAAGAAGAAGAACGAGAGAAAAGAAGAACGAAGAAGAAGAAGAAACGAAGAGGAAGAAGAAGAAGAAAGAAGAAGAACGAAGATGAACGAAGAAGAAAGAAGAAGAAAGACGAAGATGAACGAGAAGAAGAAGAAGAAGAAGAACGAAGAAGAACGAAGATGAAAGAAGAAGAAGAAGAAACGAAGAAGAAGAAGAGAAAAAGAAAGAAGAAAAAGAAGAAGAAGAAAGAACGAAGAAAGAAGAAGAACGAGAGAGAAGAACGAGAAGAAGAAGAGAAGAAGAGAGAAGAACAAGAAGAAGAAGAGAACGAAGAGAAGAAGAGAAGAAGAACGAAAGATGAACGAAGAAGAAGAAGAAGAAGAAAAAGAAAGAAGAACGAAGATGAACGAAGAAGAAGAAGAAGAAGAAGAAGAAGATGGACGAAGAAGAAGAACGAAGAAAAGAACGAAAATGAACGAAGAAGAAGAAGAAGAGAAGAAGAACGAAGATGAACGAAGAAGAAGAAGAAGAAGAAGAAGAAGACGAAGAAGAAGAAGATAACGAAGAAGAAGAAGAAGAAGAAGAGAACGAAGAAGAAGAAGAAGAAGAAGAAGAAGAAGAAGAAGAGAAGAAGAAGGAAGAAGAAGAAGAAGAAGAAGAAGAGAACGAAGAAGAAGAAGAAGAAGAAGAATGAAAGAGATCAAAGAAGAAGAAGAAGAAGAAGAAGAAGAATGAAAGAGATCAAAAAGAAGAAGAAGAAGAAGAATGAAAGAGATCAAAAAGAAGAAGAAGAAGAAGAAGAATGAAAGAGATCAAGAAAAAGAAGAAGAAGAAGAATGAAAGAGATCAAGAAGAAGAAAAAGAAGAAGAACGAAGAACGAAGAAGAACGAAGACGAAAAACGAAGAAGAAGAAGAAGAAGAAGAAGAATGAAAGAGATCAAGAAGAAGAAGAAGAAGAAGAAAAAGAAGAAGAATGAAAGAGATCAAAAAGAAGAAGAAGAAGAATGAAAGAGATCAAGAAAAAGAACGAAGACGAAAAACGAAGAAGAAGAAGAAGAAGAACGACGCTCCAGAGTGGCCGAGAAGACGGGGTGTGTGGGTGTGGGGGGATGGAGTGGTTGGGTGAGAAGCGACAGTGGTGGGTGGTATGGGAGTGGTTTCATTGGTTGGTTGATTGGAGGGGGTGGAAATGAGGGAAAAAAAGAAGCGTGAGTATGTATTGCAACGGAACAAAAGGGAGACTCTCTCTTTTTCTCTTTCTCTTCCCCCCTCTCTCTCTCTCTCTCTCTCTCTCTCTCTCTCCTCTCTCTCTCTCTCTCACACACACTCATTCTTGTTTTTCTCTGTCTCTGTGTCTATCTGTCTCTGTCTGTCTGTCTGTCTCTCTTGTGATCTCTCTCTCCCCCCCTCTCTCTCTCTCTTATTCTGTCTCGGTTTGTCCCTTTCTCTCTCTCTCTTCTCTCTCTCTCTCTCTCTCTCTCTCTCTCTCTCTCTCTCTCTCTTGATCTATGTCTCTCGCTTGCGCCGCGCTCTCTCTCTCTCTTTCGTTCTTTAGTGTATTTCTTTCTCTCTTGTTCTCCTTCTCACTCTCTCTCTCTTTCTTTCTCACTCTGGTCTCTCTCTCTCTCTCTCTCTCACACACTCTCTCTCTCTCTTGCTTTCCTTTGGACTGTCTATCTCGTTCTCTCTCTTTCTTTCTCTCACTCACTCGTTCTCTTTCTCTGTCTGTCTATCTCTTTCTCTCTGTCTCTCTCTGTCTCTCTGTCTGTCTGTCTGTCTCTCTCTCTCTCTCTCTCTCTTGCTCTCTCTCACTCTTTCTTTCTCCTGTTCTCTGTTTATGTCTATCTGTTGTACGTTCCCTTGGTCTCTCTCTCTCTCTCTCTCTCTCTCCTCTCTCTCTCTCTCTCTCTTTAGTGTGCGTCTGCTCTCAGTTATCCGACCACGCATGCTCAAATGCAGTCAGGGCCCGGTGGGGGTGGGGAGTGATTAATAAAATATATTTTCAACCAAATCCACTGCAGTGAATACGTGGGCCTAAACAAGAAGAAGAAAAAGAACAACAACAACAACAACAACAACAACAACAACAATGATAATAATAATAATAATAATAATAATAATAATAATAATAATAATGTAGACTTTGCGGTAATAGAGATGAGACTGTTAAACCATACACTCTGCGAATGTAGCAAACTAGCACAACGAGAATAAAAAACTAGACACGACTGGGTTGGGAAGGTGATCCACTGGGAATTATGTAAAAAATTAAATTTTGACCACGCAACAAAATGGTATATGCATAAACCAGAATCTGTTCTTGAGAACGAAATGCATAAAATTCTCTGGGACTTTGAAATAAAAACGGATCACCTTATCCCAGCAAGAAGACCAGACCTAGTGTTGATAAACAAAAAAGAAAGAACTTGTCAACTGGTGGATTTTGCAGTTCCAGCAGATCACAGGGTGAAGCTAAAGGAAAATGAAAAAATGGACAAATATCTGGACCTTGCCAGAGAACTGAAAAAGTTATGGAATATGAAAGTGAAAGTAATACCAATTGTAGTTGGTGCACTTGGAACAGTTCCAAAAGGATTGGAAAAGGGTTTGGAATGTTTGGATATCAGAGGAAGGATTGAAACCATTCAGAACACTGCACTGCTGCAATCTGCCAGAATACTCAGAAGAGTCCTGGAGACCTGAGGAGACTTGCTGTCACTCAGACTCCAGTGAAAGACCATCAGCTAATGTTGATGTGAAAACTCAAAAGGAGTAAATAATAATAGTAATAATAATAATAATTTTGACCACAACAAAATGGTATATGCATAAACTAAAATCTGTTCTTGAGAATGAAGCACACACATTCTCTGGGACTTTGAGATTAAGACGGATTACCTTATCCCAGCCAGAAGACCAGACCTAATATTGATTAACAAAAAAGAGGACTTGTCTCATAGATTTTGCCGTTCTAGCAGATCACAGGGTGAAAATGAAGGAAAACGAAAAGATAAACAAATACTTGGACCTTGCTAGAGAACTGAGAAAACTGTGGAACAAATGTAATAGGAAATGAATTTGGGTGAATTTGAAATCAGAGGAAAAATCCATCCAAACGTCAGCACTGTTGGGATCGGCTAGAATACTATTTCTTTCTTCTTTGTCTTTCTTTCTTTTTTTTCTTTCTTTCTTTCTTTCTCTTTCTTTTTTTCTTTCTTTCCTTCTTTCTTTTTTCTTTCTTTCTTTCTTTCTTTCAGCACTGTTGGGATCGACTAGAATACTTTTCTCTTCTTTTTCTTTCTTTCTTTTTTCTTTCTTTTCTTTTTCTTTCTTTCTTTTTTCTTTCTTTCTTCTTTTTTCTTTCTTCTTTCTTTCTTTCTTTCTTTCTCTCTTCTTTCTTTCTTTTCTCTTTCTTCTTTTTTTCTTTCTCTTTTCTTTCTTTCTTTCTTTTTTTCTTTCTTTTTTTCTTTCTTCTCTCTTTCTTTCTTTCTTTCTTTCTTTCTTCTTTTCTCTTTCTTCTCTTTCTTTCTTTCTTTCTTCTTTCCTTCTTCTTCTTTCTTTCTTTCTCTTCTTTTTTTCTTTTCCTTCTTTTTTTTCTTTCTTCTCTCGTTATTTCTTTCTTTTTTCTTTCTTTTTTTTTCTTTCTTTCTTCTCTCTTTCTCTTTTCTTTCTCTCTTTTTTTCTTTCTTCCTACTTTCTTCCTTTTTTTCTTTTTCTTTCTCTCTTTCTTTCTTTCTTTTTTTTCATTCTTTCTTTCTCTCTTCCTTTCTTTTTTCTTTCTTTCTTTCTCTCTTTCCTTTTTTTTTTTTTCTTTCTTTCTATTAATTGGCAGTGTTAAGATTTTTGTGGCAATCCTTTGAGCTTCAAGCAAGAGAGCTGTCCGGCGGGGATCCTTTATCTTCAACAGAGCGCGATCCTCAGTGAAAAATCCTTTGGTTGCTCCTTAGTGTCACCTTATATTGTGTATGATCCTTTGGTTATTCCTTGGTGCTCCTCAGTTTTCGAGTTGTTCGTCAATCAGTGCAAATGGACGTCTGTCAATATCAGCGATTAAACAGTTAACCAACTACGTATTCGAGCAGTTCAATATGACCCATGGGATGACCCCCAACAAGGGGGCTCAGTGTCCCCAATGAATATTCAAGAAACACTATTTATCTCAATTCTAAATATCTTGATATATATATATATATATATATATATATATATATTATATATAGTCATCCACAGACATGTGTTTCGACTTATCAAGTCTCTTCAGTGTGACTAGACATTTTGTGAGCTACCTACAACCAGGATAGAACTCCGGTCGATTCAGCAGTAGTCAGACAGCTTAACCGTTCGGCCATCGTCACCCACAGAATGCGAAGGGGATATTAACTGATTTATAACATACATCCGTATGTATGTATGTAAAGGCCGCTCCATCCCTTTTATAGGAGAGCGTTGCATATATATATATATATATATATATATATATATATATATATATATATATATATGCTCCCAACCCCTTGTTGGTTGAGCTCTCTGGGTTAAATTTGACTGTCGACCGTGAATTAAGCTTAAATGGCAAGGTTCTCCGGCTGAATGGTTGAGGTTTAAACCATGTGACATCGTTTAGTCTATAAATTTAAGTGGTGGGTTGCAGCACGGCTTATATTCCAACAAGTGGTCTTGTAATGTTTTAACTAAATGAAGTTTAGTGATACATGTGTGTGTGTGTGTGTTGTGTGTGTGTGTGTGTGTGTGTGTCAGAGAAAGAGAGGGAGGGAGAGAGAGAGAGAGAGAGTGTGTGTGTGTGTGTGTGTGTGTATTGTAGAGTTTGAAGGGGGTCGAGATTGTCGAATTTAGATCTGAGAACACTTCTAAGATTTCTATTATATTGTGCAAGCAACGGCGCAGCATATTTCTACAACAGAAATAATAGATTCTCCCTCTCCCATTCCCCCCATACCCATCCCCACAAACCACTCTCCCTCCCCCCACCTCGGCCTCCCCCAATCCAATCCGGACATTTTCCTGATGGATGAAATAAATGCATGAGGATGGAAGAGCCACTCGAGCGTGACGGATGGTTGAGATTATAAAGTCTGTATAGTTTCGGGCTGCTGCCGCCGCTGCCGCCGCTAGGTGGCAGTGCGGCTGAGATTGTAAAGTCTGTATAGTTTTCGGGCCACCGCCGCCAGGTGGCGGTACACGGCTAGCCGAAAGTCGCAACCAGCCGGAACGCAACTGAGATTTGACAAAACGAAACGGAGAGAAAAAGACGATTGGCGGGAAAGTTAGCATCGAACGGTGGGAAAAATTGGGAACGCGGGAAAACGGACTGTGGTAGTGGCGAGGAAAGGAGATGGGTGTTAACTACAGGAGTTTCTAGATTTATAGTGTGTGTACGTGTGCGTGAGCTTGTGTATACGTGTACGTTTGTGTACGTGTGCCTGTGTACGTGTGTGTTTGTGTACGTGTGTTTACGTGTATGTGTGCGCATGTTTACGTGTATGTGTGTGTATGTGTGTTTACGTGTGCGTATGTGTACGTGTGTGTGTGTATACGTGTACGTGTGTGTACGTGTGCGTGTGAATACGTATGCATTTGTGTACGTATGCGTGTATGTGCATGTGCGTTTGTGTACGTGTATTTAAGTGTGGTAAAATAGATGTTGCTTCAGCTCTGTATGGCACAAGGCCAAAATAAGTGAGGGATTATGCGAGAGATCCTCCGAAACATTCTTGCTGGGTTACTTAAGCAGTTCGAATAGGTTTGAATTAGTTTTTCTTCTCCTTGTCAAACCAAGTACTAAATGTCCAATCTGTCCTACTCAAAGTAACAGAGAAAATTATATACAGTATGTTTGGACTCGTCGCCCCGAGTTCAAATCCTGGACGTGGTAATTGCATTTCACTTAGCGCTAATACCCTTGGGAAAGGTATCAATCCTACTCTCTCTCCAGCTATGGGTAAATAGTAGGGCAGACTGAGCTCTTTAACCTTGGTTAGGCAACCGGTCTAGAAGAAGGAAAACTGAATTCAAACCTGATAAACTCCGCTTAAAAAATTGACCTTGTGCCGCATCCTGCTCGTGCGGAGGGGTTGGTAAATATATATATACAGTATGTTTGGGATAAATTTGATATATTTATATTTGGTTATTTTTCTCTGTGGGTTGGAGGTATTGACGCACACTACGCATCATTTAAAAACTTGATATACGCGATGACAGATAAAATGGAGGAATGGAACACATCTGAATCATGGAAGAGAATAACTTGTATCATGATGATCTGCGCCGCTAGATTGGATTTTACGACATGTCAACCCTTGTTGGGTTATTTTATGCCGAAGACATTTTGTTTTATTCATTCTTCGTGGGTATTCAAAAAAAATTTTGAACTCAATTTTTTTATTTAACCCATATATGGGACCCTAACAGGTACTACCACGCCGGGTCAGAGTGGGCCTGGGAGTGATGGTGATGAAGGGGTACTCCACAGTCCCTAGAGCTCCAGAACTGGAACTTCACCATCTTGTCGTATGAGCAATAAGGTTGGGACAATCATGTAGGTGCTAGGGCTTGATGTGACCAGCCGATTGATTTACATATATAGAATATGTGGGTCAGTAACACCTAAAAAGACAAACACTGACCATCCCACTTCAAACAAATAACTCTCTAATCTAATTAAAAATTCATCGGTCAGGTGCCTACATGTATGGGTAAAGGAAGGCAGTGATCTGTAAAGATTATGTTATATATACTAGCAAATATATGCACCCTCCGGGTGCAAGTATTTAAGTTTTAATGTAATGAAATATCGTATTAAATTAGAAAGTCTAATAAGAATGCAGATAAAAAGATTTGAAACAGAGTAGGGGTATAATAGAAAAATAGAAATGAAACTTACTCTTCCATCACTCCCGTCTTTCATTGCTGAATTTTACTTATTTAACTATTTAGTTAAATTAGGAAATAAAGAATAAAATGACAATTATTTTTTCTTTTTAATGGATTTAATTTCAGATTCATAGAAGAGATTTTTGCTTATATTCATTAAAATAAAACCAAACAATTAGAAATCAATAATACTAAGCACATATTTAATAAAATCACATTTTTAATAATAATATGCAAATTAGCCTTCCCATTCACACTGTAAACCGCTATTTTGTTGTATATATAAATATAATTGCATGTTGCCAGTATGTAGACATAGTTAACAGTATTAATAATGTAAGACAATTTTATTAATAATTGAGGTTTAGATAAAAATAAAATCATGGAGAATGTGATGTCAATAACTAAGAGAATTGTGACTTGAGTAGGAATATAGTTTCGGTTACAGACAGAAAAACCCACAATCTCCATTATAATAAGATATATATATATATATATATATATATATATATATTCGTAAGACATGTGTTATTGAACAACACGGAGTATTCTTTTTTCATTTTTTGTATGGATATTTTTTCCAGTTTTCTGGTTATCCTTTTTGAATCTGGATCGAGTTGATTCATGATATTTTTCGTACTAATTTCCCGAGCGCTTTCGACTGTTGCTCCAGTCGTATTCATGGGGTTACGTAATGTTGGTTTTTAGTTAATTTTTAGTTTTGTTATCTATGCTTTTATCAAATTCAGAGAGTCTATTATTTTTAAGAGGGGGGTTAGGTAAGTGTTAGTTATTAAAGATATTTAATACGTTGTCTCCGACTTTAAATGCTATTTTATTAATGTTAGTTTTTTTAATTTTTAATGCCTATGGCTTCTAGGATCTGTAGGCGTTTCTTATTGTTATTTTTGTAGATAATTTTAGTATTTTCGTTTAAGATTTTTCTAATTTCGGGGGAGGTGGATTTTTCTGGGTGTTTTTTTAATAAAGTGTTGTTTTATGGAGCTTATATATATATATATATATATATGTGTGTGTGTGTGTGTGTGTGTGTGTATGAGAGTGAGTAAATATTTTTATTTGATATGTTTATTTGATATGACTTTTAGACATATACCTTTTATACCGATATATTTATTTTGAAAGACTTCAATTAAGCACATATCCTCCAAAAATTGTCGGCTAAAAGCCATATCAAATAAACACATTGTTTATTTATTCACTCTCATACTTTCGTGTAGCAAGTCAATAAAAAGTGGAATATAAATAAGTTCAAAACATACGAAGAATCTGGTAATGGCCAGCTGGTGTATTGGTTAGAATCCCCGGCTGTCAGCTTGGCAGTCGAGGTTTCGAGTCACACACGGAACAGTCTCCCATGTCTATAACCTTGCTGATGAGACCTAATAGGTCGAAATCTACATTCAGGGATTGACATTTTCTCGATTTGTTTAGCCTTACATTTGAACATATATGCCGCCTAAATTCATTAATTATTAACTAATTAATTTTCAAAATTAGGTATGACTTCAATTAAGCACATATCATCCACATACACACACACACATATATATATATACAATTTCTTAAAACAAAACTTCCTCCCGTATGTATAAGAACGTTTCAAACGAATTTAACCAAAAGAAGTTTTTCACTGAACAAATGGACTCGCCACTTTTAATACATTATGCTGTCCGAATTATAGTGGTATGTCAAACACTTATAAAATGTTGAAACCTTTTTAAAAGTCGAAACTAGTTAAGAAAAATAAACAGCATGAAATAAATATTCCAATTTGTCTTATCACTTTTTGTTCATCTTATATATATATATATATATATATATATATATATATATATATATATATATATATATAGAGAGAGAGAGAGAGAGAGAGAGAGAGAGATATTAAGAAATTTGAAAAAACAAGTGTTCAAAAAATAAGATGAATTCATCTATCGACGCTTAAACGTTTCGGTTTCTTTAAACCTTCATCAGAATGTATTATGGGGTGAAGAAATTGATGGATGTTTTATAGATGACAGGAGATAAAAAAATCTTTATAATATTTTTTAGTTCTGTAATTGTATTTGTTCAGCGTTATATTTTTGAAAGACGAGTCGCGATCCGCAATAAAATCAGTCCACTAATACTTTTTCTCGTCTTTTGTTGAATGCATTTCTTCGAGTTACGTCACGCATCAGGACATCTACGCGTGTGCGGATCGCGACTCGTCTTTCATTTTTCATCAGCATTTTTTCATTCAAACAAATTTGGTTAAAAATATTGGAATCTCTTTCAAGTTTTTGTAAAAAGACTTTTGAAGTTATTATCTTGATTGTTTTATAACAAAGGATAAGTGTTTAATATAAGAACAGCAGCTAAAATGCTACATTCAAGATTGTATAATTATATATCCTTCTAGACTGGCTACCTCCCAAGGCCTATTTTTCTCAGGATGAAATAGATTATTGGGCTTGTGCTGGTTTAGCTCAGTTGGTAGAGCACCTGCCTTGGAAGCATAAGGTTCTGAGTTCGATACCGGTCGGTACCAACTCAGCATATGAGTAGCACAGTTTCAGTAATCTGATCTGTGCAGTAAAGTGAGTAGCTGACGGTAGGTGTGGCACTCCATCTTGGCAAAAAAACAAGCTCCCTGGTCTTGCACTAGTGAAAATGGGATAGACTCCCTCGCTGTCTTTCTAATACTGACAATAGGCCACTTCACCTACTTTACTTTATCTGATTATAACCACAGAAAACTATTGTTTCCAAAATACTTTTTTTTTTCTTTTTTTTTTCTTTTATTTTTTTCCACTTTTTTAACATTCGAAATTGTGTGGTTGGTTGGTTGGTTGGTTGGGTTTTTACAGCATATCAACCCATTGGATCAATCCAAAAGAATTTAGACAAATAATAAACAGTCTTGATACTAGTTAATAAAAGAACCGAAAGTACTTGGTTTATCAATAAGAAATCTGTCGGGCAACTGATTAACGCCATTAAGAAAATGGCGGTGAATCTTTTTAGTCGCTGTTTGGTGGGGAGAAAATGGTTGGCTCCATCCGATTGAAAAATTGATTATCGTGATGGATATCATTTGAACAAAACAGATCAAATATTGGAAACGATCAATATGTGCAGTTTTACAGGTTTCAATTCACAGTGTTCTTTCTCCTAGACTGGTAGCCATTACTGATGACACCAATATATATAGATATATGAGGTAGGTAGAAGGATGGTGAATAAGAAATGAAGACTCAAAACAAATCAGAGAGTTGAAACATTCGACTGAAGATGTCCGTATGAATTTGGGCGAAACGTTTCAACTCTTAGATTTGTTTTGAGTTTTCATTTCTTGTTCATTATCCTTTTACCTACCTCATACTGTCGGATTCTACTACATCCATCCTATCTCCATATATATATATAATATATATAATATATATATATATATATATATATATACACACGTCGGACTAACTCTGCAATCCTACCAACCAATCAATCAACGAATATCCACGCAAGTAGGATGCGATACAAGGTAACCAGTCTAGGAGAGGGATAATTCTGAATTCAAAATTCCCTCCAGATATGGGTTAAATAGTAGGGCAGAATGGGCCCTTCAGCCTTGGGTAGGTAACCAGTCTAGGAGAGGGATAATTCTGATTCAAAATTCCCTCCAGATATGGGTTAAATAGTAGGGCAGACTGGGCCCTTCAGCCTTGGGTAGGTAACCAGTCTAGGAGAGGGATAATTCTGAATTCAAAATTCCCTCCAGACATGGGTTAAATAGTAGGGCAGACTGGGCCCTTCAGCCTTGGGTAGGTAACCAGTCTAGGAGAGGGATAATTCTGAATTCAAAATTTCCTCCAGATATGGGTTAAATAGTAGGGCAGACTGGGCCCTTCAGCCCTGGGTAGGTAACCAGTCTAGGAGAGGGATAACTCTGAATTCAAAATTCCCTCCAGATATGGGTTAAATAGTAGGGCAGACTGGGCCCTTCAGCCCTGGGTAGGTAACCAGTCTAGGAGAGGGATAACTCTGAATTCAAAATTCCCTCCAGCTATGGTTTTAAATAGTAGGGCAGACTGGTCCCTTCAGCCTTGGGTAGGTAACCAGTCTAGGAGAGGGATAATTCTGAATTCAAAATTCCCTCCAGATATGGGTTAAATAGTAGGGCAGACTGGGCCCTTCAGCCCTGGGTAGGTAACCAGTCTAGGAGAGGGATAACTCTGAATTCAAAATTCCCTCCAGCTAACAAAGTTTAACAAACAAAACCATAGTTATCTTATTTTTCTTTACACTTGCATTGTGATAGACTTCAAAATCAACCACCCAAAAAAAATACATTTTAGCACTCTCTCGTCAATTTTCGACGCATGAGGGTTCACACACACACAATGAACACCCACACACTGATTTGTTTATAGTGGTGAAGGCTTGTTTTGGACCATCCACACTTTTTGGCACAGTCGATAGGAAAGAATTGGTGCATCAAGGGTTGCCACAAACCCAATCAACGACCGACCTGAGGAATTTTGAATTCAGTTATCCCTCTCCTAGACTGGTTACCTACCCAAGGCTGAAGGGCCCAGTCTGCCCTACTATTTAACCCATATCTGGAGGGAATTTTGAATTCAGAATTATCCCTCTCCTAGACTGGTTACCTACCCAAGGCTGAAGGGACCAGTCTGCCCTACTATTTAAACCATAGCTGGAGGGAATTTTGAATTCAGAGTTATCCCACTCCAGGCTCTGATTTAAGCGTTTTTTACCCTCTATGATGGGATATTTCAAAGTTCATTATCTATTCACCTCAGAACTTATTCTATTCAAATAAAGTCATATTATTATTGTAAACGGAGTCCTTCTGCTCAATTATAATGAACTTACCATGAGTTTTTGTAATTTGTTTGGTTGTGGTATACACAGAAGCAGAAGAGCCACTGTGAGCGGCTTAAAGTTGGCAAAGGGTTAATATTAAAGTCAATAGGATTATATCACTGGACCTTTTACACTACGTAGGATTCCATAACTCAGGACTTATTCACTTACCAAAGGATTCCATAACTCAGGACTTATTCACTTACCAAAGGATTCTATAGCTCAGGACTTATTCACTTACCAAAGGATTCCATAACCCAGGACTTATTCACTTACCAAAGGATTCCATAGCTCAGGACTTATTCACTTACCAAAGGATTTCCATGCTCAGGACTTATTCACTTACCAAAGGATTCCATAACTCAGGACTTATTCACTTACCAAAGGATTCCATAACTCAGGACTTATTCACTTACCAAAGGAATAACTCAGGACTTATTCACTTACCAAAGGATTCCATAACTCAGGACTTAACTCAGGACTTATTCACTTACCAAAGGATTCTATAGCTCAGACTTATTCACTTACCAAAGGATTCCATAACCCAGGACTTATTCACTTACCAAAGGATTCCATAGCTCAGGACTTATTCACTTACCAAAGGATTCCACTTATTCACTTACCAAAGGATTCATCTCAGGACTTATTCACTTCAGGACTTATTCACTTACCAAAGGATTCCATAACTCAGGACTTATTCACTTACCAAAGATTCCATAACTCAGGACTTATTCACTTACCAAAGGATTCCAAGGCTCAGGACTTATTCACTTACCAAGGTCAGGACTTATTCACTTACCAAAGGATTCAGGACTTATTCACTTACCAAAGGTACCAAAGGATTCCATAGCTCAGGACTTATTCACTTTACCAGCTCAGGCTTCAGGACTTATTCACTTACCAAAGGATTCCATAACTCAGGACTTATTCACTTACCAAAGGGCTCAGGACTTATTCACTTACAGGACTCAGGACTTATTCACTTACCAAAGGATTCCATAACTCAGGACTTATTCACTTACCAAAGGATTCACTCAGGACTTATTCACTTACCAAAGGATTCTATAGCTCAGGACTTATTCACTTACCAAAGGATTCCATAGCTCAGGACTTACTTACTTTAAGTCCTTTTCAAGTGGCCAAGGATGACGGTCAGAAACTTAACATAATTTTTTTTTGGCAATCAATTATATAGTTTCAAGTCACTAATGAAAATAACTAAGTAAATAATAAAATAAGTTAAGCAACAATGAGTTTGTTTAGTTCTTAGATGGGTGACCATTTTATATCAGTAAATACTCTAACCAACCTGAAGCCTGTATACCATACTAAACAAAGCTAAGTAAATAATAAAATAAGTTAAGCAACAATGAGCTTGTTTAGTTCTTAGATGGGTGACCATTTTATATCAGTAGATACTCTAATCAATACAATTATAAATTCTTAATAAGAATAATTTGCAGACAGTTATTCCATGTATTCGTTAGTCTTTATAATTTAATATAATATTTAATTACATCAAAATTAAAATACTTTTTTTTTCTCCAGAGGGCGCAGTATTCTAGCTAGTTCTAATACTGTTACTGTGATATGTATCTGAAGAAGACCAGAGGAAGGCAAATTTCATGGCGGCAACCACGTAAGAAAATGGCGGTAAATCTTTTTAGTCGCTTGTTGGCGGGAAAAAATGGCTGGCTCCACCTGATTGGAAAATTGACTATCGTGATGGATATCATTTGAACAAAACAGATCAAATATTGGAAACGATCAATATGTTTTCTGACAGTTTTAAGTCCAAAGCCAAATCTCTGGGAATAATCTTTCAATTCTTCGGCAAGATCTTCGAAGATTAACGATACACGTTCTTTTTTTTTCTTTATTTCATCTTTAAATCTTTATTTATTTTTTTTTTATTTTGATTTTTAAATTTAAAAAAAAAATTTCTTTTTTGAAAAAGTTAAATTATTGATTGAGAACTAAGATGCGCAGACTGACTACATTTTTATATGAGAACTGTTATCTCATTTCTCCACCCATCCCCCCCCCTCTCTCTCTCTCTCTCTCTCTCTCTCTCTCTCTCTCTCTCTCTCTCTCTCTATCTATCTATCTATCTATCTTTCATTCTCGTACACTCAATCACTCTCTCTCTCTCTCTCTCTCTCTCTCTCTTTCATTCTCGTACACTCAATCACTCTGTATCTCTCTCTTTCATTCTCGTACACTCAATCACTCTCTCTCTCTCTCTCTTCTCTCTCTCTCTCTCTCTCTCTCTCTCTCTCTCTCTTTCATTCTCGTGCACTCAATCTCTCTGTCTCTCTCTCTTTCATTCTCGTACATTTAATCTCTCTCTCTCTCTTTCTTTCATTCTCGTACACTCAATCACTCTCTCTCTCTCTCTCTCTCTCTCTCTTTCATTCTCGTACACTCAATCTCTCTCTCTCTCTCTCTCTCTCTCTCTCTCTCTCTCTCTCTCTCTCTCTCTCCCCTTTATTTATTTCTTTTTTCTTTCTTTTTTCTTTCTTTCATTTTCTATCTTTCTTTCTCTCCGTCTGTTTAAGTTTTAAAAAATTAGTACTCTCTCTCTCTCTTCCTCTCTCTCTCTCTCTCTCTCTATATATATATATATATATATATATATATATATATATATATATATATATAATATTATGATTATGTGAACGTAAATACGCGGTGGGTAGCCGAAGGTGTTGGTGTTTCAGGTCAGTTTGATTTTATCGATAAAACCAAACGCAGGGAGCCTTAATCTCCACTACATTACTGATAGTATTGGTAAAAAATAAATAAAGGCAATCCATCGACTAACGATGACCATTTTCTATTCAGAATTTTCTTTTATTTTGTTGCATTCAATACAGATTCTTTGCATGCAATCAAGTATTTGCTGTGGTCATATTTGACTTGTATTCTTTTTTGCTTTGAATAAAGACAAAAAAGTATCGATTTATTAATTGATTGATTGATTGATTTTAAAGGCATGTCAACCCGTCCAAGATTATTTCATGCCAATCGACAAATTGTGAGCGATAGCCAAATTTAGTGTTATGGTTTCAAGTATTCCTATCCAATATAAATAATTTGCACACAGTTATATGGTTTCAAGTATTCCTATCTAATACAAATAATTTGCACACAGTTATATAGTTTCAAGTATTCCTATCTAATATAAATAATTTGCACACAGTTGTATAGTTTCAAGTATTCCTATCTAATATAAATAATTTGCACACAGTTGTATAGTTTCAAGTATTCCTATCTAATATAAATAATTTTCACACGGTAATATGGTTTCAAGTATTCCTATCTAATACAGATAATTTTCACACAGTTATATGGTCTTAAGTATTCCTGTATAATACAAACAATTTTCACATAGCTATATGGTTTCAAGTATTCTTATCTAATATAAATGATTTGCACACAGTTATATGATTTTAAATAACTAATAACAATAATCCTTAGTAAACAATTATAGCTTCAAATAACTATTCTTAATACAAATAATTTGCACACAGTTATATGGTTTCAAGTAACTAATAATAATAATCCTTAGTAAACAATTATAGCTTCAAATAACTATTCTTAATACAAATAATTTGCACACAGTTATATGGTTTCAAGTAACTAATAATAATAATCCTTAGTAAACAATTATAGCTTCAAATAACTATTCTTACTACAAATAATTTGCACACAGTTATATGGTTTCAAGTAACTAATAATAATAATCCTTAGTAAACAATTATAGCTTCAAGTAACTATTCTTAATACAAATAATTTGCACACAGTTATATGGTTTCAAGTAACTAATAATAATAATTTTAGTAAACAATTATAGCTTCAAGTAACTATTCTTAATACAAATAATTTGCGCACAGTTATATGGTTTCAAGTAACTAATAATAATAATCCTTAGTAAACAATTATAGCTTCAATAACTATTCTTAATACAAATAATTTGCACACAGTTATATGGTTTCAAGTAACTAATAATAATAATCCTTAGTAAACAATTATAGCTTCAAATAACTATTCTTAATACAAATAATTTGCACACAGTTATATGGTTTCAAGTAACTAATAATAATAATCCTTAGTAAACAATTATAGCTTCAAGTAACTATTCTTAATACAAATAATTTGCACACAGTTATATGGTTTCAAGTAACTAATAATAATAATCCTTAGTAAACAATTATAGCTTCAAGTAACTATTCTTAATACAAATAATTTGCACACAGTTATATGGTTTCAAGTAACTAATAATAATAATCCTTAGTAAACAATTATAGCTTCAAGTAACTATTCTTATACAAATAATTTGCACACAGTTATATGGTTTCAAGTAACTAATAATAATAATCCTTAGTAAACAATTATAGCTTCAAGTAACTATTCTTACTACAAATAATTTGCACACAGTTATATGGTTTCAAGTAACTAATAATAATAATCCTTAGTAAACAATTATAGCTTCAAGTAACTATTCTTAATACAAATAATTTGCACACAGTTATATGGTTTCAAGTAACTAATAATAATAATCCTTAGTAAACAATTATAGCTTCAAGTAACTATTCTTAATACAATAATTTGCACACAGTTATATGGTTTCAAGTAACTTATAATAATAATCCTTAGTAAACAATTATAGCTTCAAGTAACTATTCTTAATACAAATAATTTGCACACAGTTATATAGTTTCAAGTAACTAATAATAATAATCCTTAGTAAACAATTATAGCTTCAAATAACTATTCTTACTACAAATAATTTGCACACAGTTATATGGTTTCAAGTAACTAATAATAATAATCCTTAGTAAACAATTATAGCTTCAAATAACTATTCTTAATACAAATAATTTGCACACAGTTATATGGTTTCAAGTAACTAATATAATAATCCTTAGTAAACAATTATAGCTTCAAGTAACTATTCTTAATACAAATAATTTGATACAGTTATATGGTTTCAAGTAACTAATAATAATAATCCTTAGTAAACAATTATAGCTTCAAGTAACTATTCTTACTACAAATAATTTGCACACAGTTATATGGTTTCAAGTAACTAATAATAATAATCCTTAGTAAACAATTATAGCTTCAAGTAACTATTCTTAATACAAATAATTTGCACACAGTTATATAGTTTCAAGTAACTAATAATAATAATCCTTAGTAAACAATTATAGCTTCAAATAACTATTCTTACTACAAATAATTTGCACACAGTTATATGGTTTCAAGTAACTAATAATAATAATCCTTAGTAAACAATTATAGCTTCAAATAACTATTCTTAATACAAATAATTTGCACACAGTTATATGGTTTCAAGTAACTTATAATAATAATCCTTAGTAAACAATTATAGCTTCAAGTAACTATTCTTAATACAAATAATTTGCACACAGTTATATAGTTTCAAGTAACTAATAATAATAATCCTTAGTAAACAATTATAGCTTCAAATAACTATTCTTACTACAAATAATTTGCACACAGTTATATGGTTTCAAGTAACTAATAATAATAATCCTTAGTAAACAATTATAGCTTCAAATAACTATTCTTAATACAAATAATTTGCACACAGTTATATGGTTTCAAGTAACTAATAATAATAATCCTTAGTAAACAATTATAGCTTCAAGTAACTATTCTTAATACAAATAATTTGGATACAGTTATATGGTTTCAAGTAACTAATAATAATAATCCTTAGTAAACAATTATAGCTTCAAGTAACTATTCTTACTACAAATAATTTGCACACAGTTATATGGTTTCAAGTAACTAATAATAATAATCCTTAGTAAACAATTATAGCTTCAAGTAACTATTCTTAATACAAATAATTTGCACACAGTTATATAGTTTCAAGTAACTAATAATAATAATCCTTAGTAAACAATTATAGCTTCAAATAACTATTCTTACTACAAATAATTTGCACACAGTTATATGGTTTCAAGTAACTAATAATAATAATCCTTAGTAAACAATTATAGCTTCAAATAACTATTCTTAATACAAATAATTGCACACAGTTATATGGTTTCAAGTAACTAATAATAATAATCCTTAGTAAACAATTATAGCTTCAAATAACTATTCTTACTACAAATAATTTGCACACAGTTATATGGTTTAAAGTAACTAGTAATAATAATTCTTAGTAAACAATATAATATATATATATATATATATATATATATATATATATTAAATTAAATAAATTTAGAATTAAATCTTGAAGAAAAAGAAAGATTGTACCATGCGATAATTTACGAGCTAATGCCACCCAAATAGGTGCCTTCGTTTTATATACATATATATGGGCTTATTTTAGTGGGAAGCGTGTGGTGTAATGGTTAAAGTCATGGGAAATGGACTCGCCGCCCCGAGTTCAAGTCCTGGATTCGGTAATTGCCTTTCACTTTGCGCTAATACCCTTGGGAAAGGTATGAATCCTACTCTCCGTCCAGCTATAGGCAAATAGTAGGACAGACTGGACTCTTTAACCTTGGTTAGGCAACCGGCATAGGAGAAGGAAAACTCTGAATTCAAACCTGTTGAACTACGCTTAAGAAATTGACCTTGTGTCACATCCTTCTCGTGCGGTGGGGTTGGTAAATGTATATATGGGCTAATTTTATCGAAATGGTAACATAAATGTTCGAGATTCTTGTATATATTTTGGAGATTCTAGAATAACACTTTGGTATATCATTCTTACAATTACTCAAGGGGCGGCTGGTTTTTTTTTGGGGGGGGGGTTTTGTTTGTTTTTTTGATTAAATATATTGCTCTGTATATAATTCCAGAATTATTGTACACTGAGCTCTCGACGTGGTCTATACCAATTTTAACATTCTGTCATTTAAAAAAAGTCCCAGGTAAGTTGAATCCTTTTGGGATGCCCCATTTAAATCCCTATGAAAAAAAAAAAAAAAGACCTTGCATTGATCCAGCTACTCTGAAAAGAAATGTTAATGTCTACTATCTAAAATATTATATGGAAAAAAAATCCATGCTGTTATCATTAACATTCTATTTTTTAATTATCTTAAATTTTATTTAAATTGTATCTTAAAAATTATCTTTAAATTTTATTTTCTAATTATTGACACAATTATAAATTAAATCTCTATTATTTTTGCTCAAAAACCAAGCCCTGGTGATATTCAATGTGTATATATATTTACTTTGTCGTTAATTGTTTTATTTTCGAAGTTTCTTCCGGACATACAGATTCACACATTATATATGTCTCTATACACATATAAAGGGCAGTTGTGTGAATCTCCGAGTTCAAATCCTGGACGTGGTAATTGCATTTCACTTAGCGCTAATACACTTGGGAAAGGTATGAATCCTACTCTCCTTCCAGCTATGGATAAATAGTAGGGCAGACTGGGCTCTTTAACCTTAATTAGGTAAATGGTCTGGGAGAAGGAAAACTCTGAATTCAAACCTGTTAAACTCCGCTTAGGAAATTGAACTTGTGTCGCATCCTGCTAGTGCGGAGGGGTTGGTAAATATATACATATATATTTAAACATTATGACCCATACAATTGTTAGACAGCCGCACCCTAATAAATACATTAACACAAATCGATTCTCACTTATTGTTTACTTTTTGAACCTTACAAAATATCAACTTCCGGTGTGAGATCTTTTTGAATCGAAAGTCAGCGTCTCTCGCAACGAACATTTTAATGCAATGAGCACACACGTGAAATCGATTGCTATTAATCGGTGTCTCGATTAATTCAGTGGATTTAACCCTGAAGATCCTTATGGTGAAACTCGAGTAGGTTATCTCTTGTACCCATTTTATAATATATATATATAATATTATATATATATATATATATACTAACTTTGTGAAACAAATGCACAAAAATGAATGCGATTCCCTAACCTCTTTATATCTTTGCTAAAAATATTAGACTCACTGTCTCCATTCGATGCAATGTATCCATCATACCGTCAATGCCCTGACTCAAAAACGATAATATGGACACACACTTAAATAGAACCCGCTCTAAAAGGCAACGACTGTCTAAATATAACCCGAAAAGGGGGGGGGGGGCTAAAGTGTGGTGTCCATTCGAGAACTGTTTCATCTTTTAAATGCTCTCGCCTCTCTTTCGCCCGGACAACACTCTCTGGCTTGACAGGCGGCGCTGCGACAACATGATAAGTAGTCGCTCGCCATGTAGCGGTTCGTCGGTGGCGGGAGCCGTTGGTCGACCCGTCCGGAGAATAACATATGTCTTGCAGCCTGCTGTCCATCCAACAACGCCGCCGTTATCAAATCATACACAAAAGAGCGCCGCCACCACTCCACAACCGGCAGCAACGTCCCTCCTCCTCATCCTCCTCCCCCTCCCCTCCCCCTTCTGTCGTACGTGCGCCGCGGCTTGTTTCAACAAACAGCAATTGAAATTGAAAGCCAAACGCCGACTCTTTTTTTTATTTTTGGCGCGCGCGGGAAAGCCGGCATGTTGTTTATACAGAAAACGTACATCAAATGCCGGGATAAATCGAATGTGACCAGAGACGTTTCTCATCGCACAAACCCCACAAACCCCCCAACCCAACCCTCGCCTAAACACACACACATAACCCCACCCCTCGGGGCGGTAGTTCAAGAAAAAGAAGTCCCGGACAATTGTGGGGCTGGGTGGGGGAGGAAAGCACGGTGGCCGGTAGCGGTCATCTTTTAAAACGACAGAAAACAAAAAAACAACAAAAAAAGAAAACCAAAAAAAAGTATGCTCATCCGTAGTCTCGTGTCGTTTCTCGCACTGCACACTACCCCCCCCCAAGTTTCTGTGACCCCTCCCACCTACCTAATTTTTTATTGCAATTTATTTATTTGGGGACCTTTTAGTGAGTTATCATATTTTATCGCCAGCGTTCTCGCACGCATTTAATTTGTTCTCGCCGTTTCTCGCGTTTTCTCGCCCGTTCGTGATTTCTCATTTTTATCATCTGCCTTTTGGCACATTAGACCGACAACGTGAATTCTCGCGTTTTCTCGCGAGTATTTAGCTTGTACTCTGGTTTTCTCGTGCGTTTAGTGTATTCTCGTCATCTCTCGCGTTTTCACGTTACAAGTTTAAATGAGTGTTAACTTTATTAATAGATTTGTTCTATTATAATAATTAACTTTATGAATAGATTGAGAGAGAGAGAAAGAGAGAGAGAAAGAGAAGGAGAAGAGAGAGAGAAAGAGAAAGAGAGAGAGAAAGAGAGAGAAAGGGAATAGAGAGAATGAGAGAGAGAAAGAGAGAGAGAGAAAGAGAAAGAAAGAAAAAGAAAGAGAAAAAGAGAGAGGAGAGAGAAGAAAGAGAAAGAGAAAGAGAGAAGAAAGAAAGAGAAAGAGAGAGAGAGAAAGAAAAGAGAGAGAAAAGAGAAAGAGGAGAGAGAGAAGAAAGAGAGGAAGAGAGAAAGAGAAAGAGAGAAGAAAGAGAAGAGAGAGAGAAAGAAGAAGAGAGAAGAGAGAGAGAGAGAGAGAAAGAGAAAGAGAAAGAGAGAGAAAGAGAGAAAGAAAGAGAAAGAAGAGAAAGAAAAAAAGAGAAAGAGAAGAGAGAGAAAGAGAGAGAGCGAAAAAGAGAAGAAAAGAGAGAAAGAGAGAGAAAGAGAAAGAGAAATAGAGAGAAGAAGAGAGAGAGAAGAGAGAGAAAGAGAGAGAGAGAGAAAGAGAAAAGAGAGAAAGAGAGAAAGAGAAAGAAAGAGAGAGAGAGAGAAAGAGAGAGAGAGAGAGAGAGAAGAGAGAGAGAGAGAAAGAGAGAGGGAATAATAATTAGCATGAAGAATGGCTTGGTTTGGTTTGGTTTGGTTTACGACATATCAACCTCGTTGGGTCAATTAATACAAACTGATAAGTCTTATTTTTGTGTATATATTATACACATGTAATCTTCATACAATGACTGCTATTTACACTGTAGCATTGCAACCAACAAAGCCTTCATCAGATGATGACTCTGGGTTCAGGCATGGTTTCGGGCGTTTAGCTTATTCTCGTCATCTCTCGCGTTTTCACGTTACAAGTTTAAATTGAGTGTTAACTTTATTAATATATTGCTTC
>CM042177.1:32478062-32493062 GCA_023376005.1 Doryteuthis pealeii | reverse complement strand
TATTTATTTCCATGTGCCTCTACGGATAGTAATAAAAAAAATTCGCCATCAAATCTTAATTTAAAATATTCTTAAAATTCTGAAATAGGTTAGGGTTAGTGTTAATAGTTATATTATAATCTTTATAATATCTTCTCTTACGCATGAAAGAGAGGATGCAGCAATGTCATCACTAGTAGCAGGTTTTATAATCAGATAAAGAGAGACATTGATAGCTTCTCTTGAGATTGTGATAGACGCAGACGTATCGGGAGTGGAGAGGAGGAGTACCGGCACTCACTCTCGCGAGAAGCGGAGGTCCGCCACATATGTATGATGAAGATAGATATGGATGTTCCTACTGCGCGAGAGTAGATAGCGGATAGATAGATAGGAATAGATATGGATATATCATATATGATAGGCGACTGTATACTAGTTATTTTATACTATGTAGTAGGAAGGGTAGAGATAGTAATATATATATATAATAGGCATTATAATATCTATGATACAAGGCTAGATAGATAGATATGATGAGGGTATGATAGATATGAACAGAATGAGATAAGATAGTAGATAGATAGAACAGACTTGAGAATACCGGAGAGATAAATAGATACGATGAGGATAAGGACAGAATGAGGATTAGATAGATATGAGTAGATTAGATATGATATTGACCCCTGACTGAGATAGATAGAATAGACTAGATAGGATAGTATATGGAACTGACAGTTAGATAGGAAAGATAGATATTAAATAAATTATGATATGATAGATAGAGATAGATGATAGATAGATACGCCATAGATAAGGGAATGCAGACTTGGAGATAGCTAGATGAGATAGATACGCATCCATTCATCGCACCAAGACTGGAGATAGATAGATAGATAGAGATGGACTCGGACCTATAATAGATAGATTACTGCACTGACAGACGGATATATAACTGAAATCTAGGGAGATAGACAAGAACATGAACAGCACAGAGATAAGGTTAGGAATGAACTAGATAGTATACATTAATTAGATAGAAGTAGGAGTGGATGATATGATAGATAATGAAACAGCGCAGAGTTAGATAGAAAGATAGATATTAATTCAAAGATCGATAGAGTTTAGATAGATCCGAAATAGATAGGATAGCAGTTACATAGACAGCTAGTGAACAACGACAGGAGATAGATTAGACATGATGATAGTTATGAATAGAGACTAGATAGAATGATAGAGAAGAGTTGTTTAATTGTGAACTACGATAGGGATAGGAATAGGATACTGAACAGGGGCAACGCGTTACGATAGAATGGATAGATATTAATTAAATATAATGGGAGATTAGGATAGGAGTTAGACAGTAGATAGATAGGAGGACAGACTCGAGATAGATCGGGATAGATAGGGTGAACTGAGCAGAGGAATTAGAAGATGATAGATGAGAAGTTCATGAACCAGAGCCGAGATAGATTAGAATAGATATCGCCACCTTAGGAGTTAATTAGAGTAAGCATAGAGCCGAGAGGAATGCGGCTTAGATAGATAGATAGATATGAACAGGCAGAGGTTAGATAGAAAGATAGATATATTAGAATCCGGACAGATAGATAGCATATGAACAGTTCAGAGTTAGATAGAAAGATAGCATATTAATCTATATAATAGATAATTATAGATAGATAGATAATAAGGAACAGACTGAGATAGATTAGATAGATAAGATAGAAAGATGGATGATACTAGACTAGATAGATAGATAGATAGTATGAACTGACAGAGATATATAGAATGATAGATAGCATATTTAATAGCTTAGATAGATAAGATGATAATAGATGCAGCCTATTGTTTTATTCATTTCAACTGTCGGTGTCCTGCCTCCTTGAATAATCTGCAAATACCGCAAGAGAAAGATAAGTAATTATTGATATATATTATCTATTTTATGCGGTTAAAACAAACAAAAAAACAACAAAAAAAAAAACAAAAACAAACAACGTAAATACGTGAATAATCGGGTCTGAATGGATTTTCATCGAATATCCGCTGATTTTGCTGGCGGCTTGTACATCCGTCGATGCTGTACGCATGTGCGGCCTCGATTTGGCTTAATCTCTTGATTTTGGGGGGGGGGGCGAATGGCGGGAAAAATATACAGAGCGCGCGCCGCCGTTCGGCGTTTTGATTCGATTAGGTGAAGTGGTGGTTGGTGCAAGTCTGTTAAATCTAAGTGGATTTTGGTCTTTGTGCGATGATGGCGGACGAAGGGGATTGTTTGCTAGAGAGAAGAGAGTGAAGAAAGAAAGGAAGGAGGGGAAGAAAAGGGAGTGAGTGAGTGAGTGAGTGAGAGTGACAGGTAGACAGTCAGAGAGAGGAGGAGAGAGAGAGAGAGAGAGAGAGAGAGACTACTACAAGAGAACGAAACAGTTGTTTTGAGAAGAAGAGAGAAAGAGAGAGAAAGGAAAAGAAGCGTGAGTTTGGTGGAATGAAGGAAATGGAGGAAGATAGGATGAGAGGAGAGAGAGAGAGGAGAGGAGACACGAGACAGAGAGAGACAGAGCCAGAGAGAGAGAGAGGAGGGGGGGGGAGGGAGAAATTAAAGATACTACCAAGGTACTGGAACAAAATGAGTGTCTGAAAATAAGAGAATGAAAAAAAGAAAGTGAGAACACAGAAAAAAGAGAGAGAGAGAGAGAGGGGAGAGAGAGAGGAGAGAGAGAGAGAAGAGACCACACACCACCACAAAGACCACGAGAGAGTGAGTGAGAGAATAGAGAAAGAAGAGAGAAAAAGAGAAATGAAAGAGACTACAAATTACAGAGAACGAAAACGAGTGTGTGAAAATAAGAAAGAAAGAGAGAGGAAGAAAAAAACGAGGGTTTGGTAGAAGGAATGGAGGAATATAGGATGAATGAGAGAGAGAGAGAGAGAGAAGAGAGAGAGAGAAAGAGAGAGAGACTACTAGTTACAGAGAACGAAACAGTGTGTTTGAGAAGAAGAGAGAAAGAGAGAGAAAGGAATAAAGGAATGAAGGGAGGGGAAGGAAAGAAGGGGAAGGGGGCAGGAAAGGGAGAAATGAAGAAAATAATGAAGAAAGAATGAAGAAATAAATGGGAAAAAATAAAAAATGAAATAAAAATAAAATGAAAGAATTATATATGAAAAGAAAACCAAAGAAAGAAGAAAAAGAACAATAAAATAAAAAAGAAAGTGGGAGAAAAAGAAAGAATCACATATAAACAGAAGATAGAAAGAAAGATAGAAAGAAAAGAAAAACAAAGAAGAAAATGAAAGATTGATGCATGAAAAAATGAAACAACGAAAAAAAAAGAGGAAATATAGATAAAATGAAAGAATAAGAAAGAAAGAAAGAAAGACAAGAAAGAAAGATGAAAGGAAGAATGAAAGAAAGAAAGAAAGAAAGAATGAAAGAAAGAATGAAAGGAAGAATGAAAGAAAGAAAGAAAAGAAAGAAAGAAAGAATGAAAGGAAAAAAGAATGAAAGGAAGAAAGAATGAAAGAAAGAAAGAACGAAAGGAAAGAAGGAAGAATGAAAGAAAGAAAGAAAGAAAGGAAAGAAGGAAGAAAGAAAGAAAGAAAGAAAGAAAGAAAGAATGTAAAAGTAAAGAAAGGGGAAAAAAGGAAATATATAGAAAATGAAAGAATATGAAAAGAAAAAAAGAAAGGAAGAAAGAAAGAAAAAAGAAAAGGTACAGTAAAAATGAAAGAATGATAGATGCAAAGAAGAAACAAAGAAAGAAATAAAGAAAAGGAAAAGAAAAGAAAAACTTAAATTGAAAGAAAATAAAAGACTAATGTATGAAAGGACAAATCAATGGAAGAAAACAAAGAAGAAAGAGAGAAAGAAAGAAAGAAAGAAAGAAAGAAAGGAAGAAAGAAAGAATGAAAGAAAGAAAGGAAGGAAGAAAGAAAGAATGATAGAAAGAAGGAAGAATGAAACAAAGAAAGAAATAAAGAAAAGTAGAAAGAAAGAAAGGAAAGAAGGAGAATGAAAGAAAGAAAGAAGGGAAGGAAGAATCAAAGAAAGAAAGAAAGAAAGGAAAGAAGGAAGAAAGATAGGAAAGAAGGAAGTAAAAAGGAAGAAAGAAAGAACAAAAGAAAGAACGAAGAATCAAGAAGAAAGAAAGAAAGAAAGGAAGAAAGGAAAGAAGGAGAAGAAGAAAGAAAGAAAAGAAAAAGAAAGGAAGAAGAAGAAAGAAGAAAGAAAAGAAGGAAGAATGAAAGTAAGAAAGAAAGAACAAAAGAAAAGAAGGAAGAATGAAAGAAAGAAAGAAAAGGAAGGAAGAATCAAAGAAAGAAAGAAAGAAAGGAAGAAGGAAGAAAGATAGGAAAGAAGGAAGTAAAAAAGGAAGAAAGAAAAAGAAAAAGAAAAGAACGAAGAATCAAAGAAAGAAGAAAAAAGAAAGGAAGAAAGGAAAAGAAGGAAAGAAGAAAGAAAGAAGAAAGAAAGAAAGAAAGGAAAGAAGAAAGAAGAGAAAGAAAGGAAGGAAGAATAAGAAGAAAGAAAGAACAAAAGAAAAGAAGGAAGAATGAAAGAAAAAGAAAAAGAAAGAAGAAAGAAAGAAGGAAGAACGAAAGAAAGAAAGAAAAAAAGAAAGAAGAAGAATGAAAGAAAGAAGAAAGGAAGAAGAAGAAAGAAAGGAAGAAGAAAGAAGAAAGAAAAGAACAAAAGAAAAGAAGGAAGAAAGGAAGAAGAAAGAATGAAAGAAAGAAAGAAAGGAAGAAGAAAGAAGAAAGAAAGAAAGAAGAAAGAAGAAAGACAGAAAGAAGAAGAAAGGAAAGAAGGAAGAATTAAATCAGCCATGGACGAACAAGGAAGGAATGAAGAATTAAAAAATCCAAAGCAGAATGAAATGAGGAAAAAGTATATGAAGATACATACCCTATCCGAAAGAAAACTCCGAAGAAAAGGACCCCTTGATCACCATCACTCCCAGGTCCACTCTGACACCGAGTTCTATTACCAATTAGGGTCCCATTTATGGATGAAATAGAACAAAATAAGTTTTAAAAAAATGTGTTTTAAATAATTTATTTAAAAACAATTGAATCACCATCAAAAATAAATAGAATAAAAACGTCTTCGGCATAGCATAACTCAACAAGGGTTGATATGCCGTAAAATCCAACCAACCAACAATCTAGCTACCCGATGCGAACGCCAGTTGGTACGCCAATGTAGATTGCTTGAAAAAAAAGATACACGTTTTTGAAAAAAAAAAGACGAGGAATAAATACGAAATTGAATTTATCAAAAGATTTTTTTAAATGTAGACAGAAAAATGGCGGACGTGTATTTATGTATTTATTGAAAATTCTTAAGAGCTATTGTCAGACAAACGAGACTTGCAAAGACGCAGCGTGAGTAGACGAGATTTGGTTGGTTTGTTGGCTGATTGGTTGTGTTTTACGGCATGTCAACCCAATGGACATTTTTTAAGTAGAATTTCAATGCTATTTCTATGTATATTCTAATTTTTAAGTATCTTAATCAAATCTTCATAATTTTTGCCCGAAAACCAAGAATTGGTGATATTTAATGTGTATATATATTTGCTTTTTTGTTAATGTTTCTTTCTTTCTTCCTTTTTTTCTTTCTTTCAAATTCTTCCTTTTTTCTTTCTTTCTTTTTTCCTTTCTTCCTTTCTTTCTTTCATTCTTTCATTCTTCTTTCCTTTCTTTCTTTCTTTCTTCCTTTCTTTCCTTTCTTTCTTTCTTTTTCTTTCTTCCTTTCTTTCTTTCTTCCTTTCTTTCTTTCTTTTTCTTTCTTCCTTTCTTTCTTTCTTTTTCTTTCTCCCTTTCTTTCATTCTTCCTTCTTTCCTTTCTTTCTTTCTTTTCTTTCATTCTTCCTATTCCTTTCATTCATTCTTTCTTTCTTTCATTCTTCCTTCCTTTCATTCTTTCTTTCTTTCTTTTCTTCCTTCTTTCCTTTCTTTCTTTCTCTTTCTTTCATTCTTCCTTCTTCTTTCTTCTTTCATTCATTCCTTTTCCTTTCTTTCTTTCTTCTTTCCTTTCTTTCTTTCTTTCATTCTTCCTTCTTTCCTTTCTTTATTTCATTTTTCCTTCTTTCCTTACTTCCTTTCTTTCTTTCTTTCTTTCTTTCATTCTTCCTTCTTTCCTTTCTTTCTTTCTTCCTTTCTTTCTTTCTTCTTCCTTCTTTCCTTTCTTTCTGACTATTTCTTAATAGGTACCACCACTCCGAGTCAGAGTGGGCCTGGGAGTAATGGTGATGAAGTGGTGCTCAAAATTCCCAAGAGCTCCAGAACGAACTTCATCATGTCAGGTTGATAACGTTTTACCCAAGATATGAAGACCCTCAGCCTCCGCCTTCTAGCACATACGTAATAAGAAGGATTGAGGGATTGCCATAGGGGCAATAGACTTGGGACATATCGATGCTAGGGCTTGACATGACCTGCCGATTGATTGGAATGGGTCTCTCCGATCGCCCGTCAAGCCAAGTAAGAGCCAAAGTGGAGTGTTGCATGTCATGGACTGCTCAGCCACCAGGATTCCGTCCTTAAGCATCACGGGTTGCCACCTACAGTCAACAGGTTGCCTTATAGGAGGGATTTTAACCTTTGCAGAAGTGTAGGCGTATTCTACAGCCCCACCGACAGGGTGGGTGAGTAGACGAGATTTGGTGTCGGACATTTCCATGCGCAGAAAGAACACGATTCCCTAACCTCTAGGCATAGAATAATCCACGACGGATTGAAATGTAACTGTATCCATAGCAAAAGGGAAGCAATTTTGTATCTCGGAATAATGGGAATATATGGGACATACACTCTTTTTACATCGAGGAGATTGTACCCGAACAGGTACTACCAATCCGGGTCAGAGTGGACCAGGGATTATTAGCGATGAAGGGGTCACCACACTCCCCAGACCTCCAAAACTGGAATAAAGTGCAATACTGGAATAAGATGCGATTGTTACCATTGGTTTCAAAGCAACGTGTTAGCCACTTATTTTTATTTTATTGTTTTCACGGGCGCGTTGTCTTGATGATAAGTGGTCAACACGCTGCTTTGAAGCCAATGAGTACAATTTTTCTAATGATTGTAGCTTATCTAGGAAAAAAATGAAAATAGAAGGTTAGTAAGAAGATATAATAGAAAGAGAAAGAGAAAAGAAAAGAGAACGAAAAATAAGAAGAAAGAAAAGAAGGAGAAAAGAGAAGAAAAGAAACGAAATATAAGAAGAAAGAAAGAAAAGAAGGAGAAAGAAAAAGAAAAGAGAACGAATATAGAAGAAAGAAAGAAAGAAAGAGAAGAAAGAAACGAAATAAAGAAGAAAGAAAAAAGAAGAGAAAGAGAAAAGAAAAAGAAAACGAAATATAAGAAGAAGAAAGAAAAGAAGGAGAAAGAGAAAAAAAAAAGAAATATAAGAAGAAAGAAGAAAAGAAGGAGAAAGAGAAAAGAAAAGAGAACGAAAAATAAGAAGAAAGAAAAGAAGGAGAAAGAGAAAAGAAAAGAGAACGAAAAATAAGAAGAAAGAAGAAAAGAAGAGAAAAGAGAGAAGAAAGAGAACGAAATATAAGAAGAAAGAAAGAAAAGAAGAGAAAGAGAGAAGAAAAGAGAACGAAATATAAGAAGAAATAAAGAAAAGAGGAGAAAGAGAGAAGAAAAGAGAAACGAAATATAAAAGAAAGAAAGAAAGAAGGCGAAAGAGAGAAAAAAAAGAATAAATATAAGAAAAAGAAAAAAAAGAAGCGAAAGAGAGAAGAAAAAAGAATGAAATATAAGAAAAAGAAAGAAAAGAAGAGAAAGAGAAAAGAAAACAGAACGAAAAATAAGAAGAAAGAAAAGAAGGAGAAAAGAGAAGAAAAGAGAACGAAATATAAGAAGAAAGAAAGAAAAGAAGGCGAAAGAGAGAAGAAAAAAGAATGAAATATAAGAAGAAAGAAAGAAAAGAAGGAGAAAGAGAAAAGAAAAGAGAACGAAAAATAAGAAGAAAGAAAGAAAAGAAGGAGAATGAGAGAAGAACAGAGAACGAAATATAAGAAGAAAGAAAGAAAAAAGGAGAAAGAGAGAAGAAACAAATTGAGAAACGTGAATGAAAGAAGAATGAAAATAATGGATACATGGAGTGATGAGATAGATAAATACTAGGACCTTGCTAGAGAATTGAAAAAACTGTGAAATCTGAGGGTAAAAGGGATACCAATTGTAGACGGTGCACTTGGAACGGTTCCCAAGTTTTGTAAAACAGACTAGAATAATTGGAGATCAGCGGAAGACTCAAGAACATACAAACAACTAGATTTGTTAAGAATATTCAGAAATACTGGAATACTGAGTAAAGTCCTGGAGGCCTGAGGAGATTTGTCACTCAGATTTCCGTGAAACAGCAACCACTGAAACAAATATGGAAGAGTAGAATAATCTTAAGAAGGTTCGAAACAATGGAAAGAAAGAAAAAGAAAGAAGAAGAAAGAAGAAGAAGAAGAAGAAGAAGAAGAAGAAGAAGAAGAAAAGAAGAAGAAGAAGAAGAAGAGAAAGAAGAAGAAGAGAAGAAGAAGAAAAAGAAGAAGAAGAGAAGAAGAGAAGAAGAAAAGAAGAAGAAGAAGAAGAAGAAGAAGAAGAAGAAGAAGAAGAAGAAGAAACGAAGGGAGAGATAAGTAGAAAACTAGTTGAAGTGGAAAGAAAGAAAGAAAAAAGAAAGAAACGAGAAAAATAAAAGAATGAACAGAAATAAAGAATAGAAGTGGAGAAAGAAGAAAGAAGAAAGAAAGAAAGAAGAAGAAAGAAAGAAAGATGAAAAAGAAAAACAAGAAAAAGAAGAAGAAGAAGAACAACAACAACAACAACAACAAAGTCAACAAGAATTTTTTTAAATAAAATCACGACGAAGAAATCAAGATATAAAAAAGATGAAAAAAAGAATGAAAAAAAAAATGAAAAAATCAGACAACTAGAAGAAGAAGAAGAAGAAGAAGAAGAAGAATGAAAGAAGAAGAGAGAGAAATAGAAAGAAGAGAAGAAGAAGAAAGAAAGAAGAAGAAGAAGAAGAAGAAGAAGAAGAAGAAGAAGAAAGAAGAAGAAGAAGAAGAAGAAGAAGAAGAAGAAGAAGAAGAAGAAGAAGAAGAAGAAGAATGAAAGAAGAAGATGAGATGGAAATAGAAAGAAGAGAAGAAGAAGAATGAAGAAGAAGAAGAATGAAGAAGATGAGAGAAAAGAAAGAAGAAGAAGAAAAGAAGAAGAATGAAAGAAGAAGAAGAAGAAGAAGAAGAAGAAGAAGAGAGAAGAAGAAGAAGAAGAAAAGAAGAAGAAGAAGAAGAAGAAGAAGAAGAAGAAAGATTTGTTGAAATGAAAGAACCAATATTAATCTGATTTTAATTCTTTTAATCGTATTTACTTTTCTTGCCGCGTTTTTTTTTCCTTGCTTCATTTAAACCCTTTTTTTTCTTTTTTTTATCTCTGCCATTTTTTTTTGTATTTTTTTGCGACAGGATTTGTCCGAGCATCTTCGCAACAAAATTAATCCTAAGATAGGTCACGTGTCGCCTTAAGATTTGATTAACAGAATTACCGTTTCTTAGAAATAAAAAGAAATATTCTGAATATTATTTATTTATCTTTCTATTTATTTGTCTATCTACTAGTTTCCCAGCTTTGCCAAGCCCCGTTCGCTGGGGCTTTATAATACACCGATTGCAACTCTGCAGAGGGATAATAATTCCCCCCATGGAGCCACCTGTTGGCCGTGATGCTTAAGGATGGAACCCTGCTAGCTGTGCAGACTTTGACATGTACTCATCTTTTAAATCAATTTCTTAAACATTTTTTCAAACTCGTTTTTTACAGCATGTACGATCACTCCGGATCAGAGTGGACCTTGGAGTAATGGTGAAAGAAATATTATAAATATTATTTAGGTATTATCAGCATTATTCGGACTATTGTACTCATCTTTATTGTTATCTGTACAACGTTTCGGACGATATGCCCTCCGGCCTTCTTCATGTATTTCTTGTCGTAGTCGGAAACCTTCCTGGACTTATTTCCCTATTTTCGGTAATTTGACTGGGCTTGATTTATTTTTCCCCTGTTTTCTCATAGCACAGCCGGTAATGTGGTTCCTACCTCAATATCTCCTGGTGGACTAATCATGTCTTGGCTTTTCGACATCACGTGTTCCAATCACATTTTCATTTTCGCTTTCGCATGTACCAATCATGTCATAAACGTTCAATTATGAACGCTAATCAACGAACGGTTACGAACCTTTTCAAACTCAACGCATTCAAAACATCCCTCCTCTTTTTTAACTACACAAATCTTTTTTTCTCCTTGACTAGTTTCATATTGTCCCGACGAAGGTTTCTTTATAAACCGAAATGTTCGAACATCGACACTACGACTAATACATTTCCATTCATTGTAACATCCCGTGTTTGTCTACATTTCTCCACATACTGTCGGATTCATTTCCTCATTTTATCCCCATAACTTTCCTGTGTAGAAAAAATAGAAAAACACTAAGTATTCAAAAAGATGAGTTTATTCTTGATGGTGATGATGAACGTGATAACGTTTCGGTTTATGCAACCCTCATCAGGACACGTGTTTTTCTACTTTTTTCTACTTACTGTCGGATTTACCTCCCTATTTTACTCCCATAACTTTTCTATGTAAAATTATACAAATTGATTGATACATATGAAATTAAGGAAAATTATGATAACTAGAAAATATATGCACCCTCCGGATGCAAATATTTAAGTTTTAATGTAATAAAATATTATGTTAACTTAGAAAGGCTAATGAAACTAAATAAGAACACAGATAAAAAGATTTGAAACAGAGGGGGAACGACTAAAACTTGCTTTTCTTCCCTCCCGTCTTTCATTGCTAAATTTTCATAATTCAACTATTTAGATAAATTAGGAAGTAAAGAATAGAATTACTATTAATATTGTTAATGGATTTCTTTTAAGATTTATTTATTAGAATTCAATAATACTAAGCATATATTTATTAAAATCAAATTTTTAATATCAATATGCAAATTAGCCTTCCCGTTGACACTGCAACCCGCTATTTTGTTGTATATATAAATACAATTATATGTTATTATTATGTAGATATGGTCAAGAGTATTAATAATGTAAAACAATTTTATTAATAATTAAGGTTTAAATACAAATAAAATCATGGAGAATATGATGTATATAACTAAAGGAATTGTGACTCGATTAGTAATATAGTTTCGGTTACAGACAGAAAAACACACAATCTCCATTATAATAAGATAAACAAATCATATCTTATATAAAATAAACAAGTCTTGGCATTAAATAACCCACAAAGGATTTTATGCCATAGCCGAATTGTCCCTTTATCTTATCAGAGAGATCAGATTTCCTTATGATATAAAACATTATAAATACGGCCACTTTCTCGGCGATACGTGGACTGTACCCTTGTGATCCGTGTAAGATTCCCGTAAAAAAGGGATTTCTTGATTACACATTCACCCATGAGCTGGATATGGATAAAGTCAACTACAAGAGGTGTAACGCTGGTTTGAATTCAGAGTTTTCCTTCGCCTAAACTGTTTTACTTAGCAAGGCTAAAGAACCCATTCTGTTCTACGATTTATCTATAGCAAGGGGAAGAAGAAGAAATGAATTCATGCCTTTTCAAAAGTCATTAGCGCGAGGTGAAAGGCAAACAGCATCGTTCAGGATTTGAACCCTGGTCGTCGATTTCATTTCCTTCGACAATAAACGTTACGCTAAGTACGCTATGTGGCAGGCAATCGATCTAACTTGAAATCCTTGCAATATCCTGCTATTTTCATAAAATAACTACTTGTTATTTTATATCTCTTATTATAATGGAGATTGTGGGTTTGTCTGTCTGTAACCGAAACTATATTACTACATAAGTCACAATTCCCTCAGTTATTTACGTCATATTCCCCATGATTTTATTTTTATTTAAACCTCAATTATTAATAGAATTGTTTTTGTTATTAATACTGTTGGCCTACATTAATAACATGCATATATATATATATATATATATATATATATATATATATATATAGTTCAATGAGAAATCAAAACAAATAAAAGTTTTTGCTTTTATTTATTTAATTACGGGAACGGTATTACGACCAGCGGTTTCTTGCTGAAAGCATTCATCGGGTAATACGAAAAGTTCCTTTAAAAATGACAGAAATTGTGTAAAATTTTACACAATTTCTGTCATTTTTAAAGGAACTTTTCGTATTACCCGATGAATGCTTTCAGCAAGAAACCGCTGGTCGTAATACCGTTCCCGTAATTAAATAAATAAAAGCAAAAACTTTTATTTGTTTTGATTTCTCATTGAACTATCAACGCTCTATTACAGATATTGAGCACTCTTCTAATAACACTGTACGTTGGATTACTATTTCTTTTTCTAGTATGCTAGTGCCAACCATACACATTAATAATTAATATATATATATATATATATATATATATATATATATATATATATAGAGAGAGAGAGAGAGAGAGAGAGAGAGAGATAAAATGATATATAGAGAAAGAGAGATATAAATACACACACAGATATATACATACATACATACATATATGTATGAATATGTGTGTATATGTATGTATATATATGTGTTTATATGTGTGAGAGTGTATACTATATATATATATATATATATATATATATATATATATATATCAGGAAAAAACCAAAATGAATCCAACAGCATGTAATTTTATAAAAATGAAAAACATCCTCAATGAAACTTGTTTTTCATCTTTATAAAATTTCATATATATATCTTATTATAATGGAGATTGTGGATTTGTCTGTCTGTAACCGAAACTATATTAATATACAAGTTACAATTCCCTTTAGTTATTTACACCACATTCTCCATGATTTTATTTTTATTTAAACCTCAATTAATAAAACTGTTCTACATTATTAAGACTGTGGTCCATATCTACATATAACAGCATGCAATTGTATTTATATATACAACAAAATAGCGGTTTACAACGTGAATGGGAAGGCTAATTTGCATATTGATCTTAAAAAATTGATTCTAATAAATATGTGCTTAGTATTATTAATTTCTAATTGTTTGGTTTTATCTTATTGAATATGAGCAAAAATCTCGGGGATAAATCTTAAAAGAAATCCATTAACAAGAAAAAATAACTGTAATATTATTCTTTACTTCCTATTTTAACTAAATAGTTAAATTAGGAAAATTTACTAATGAAAGACGGGAGTAATGGAAAATGATGGAAGAGTTGGTTTCAAAGTTGTTCTATTTTTCGATCATACCCGCTCTGTTCAAAATATTTTTATCTGCATTCTTATTCAGTTTCATTAGCTTTTCTAATTTAACATGATATTTTATTATATAAAAACTTAAATATATATTTGCTAGTTGTAATAAAGTTGTTTTTACTATAACTATTATGTTTATCTCCATCAACTATAATCTTAAAAATGTATATTTTGCGATTTTAAATGTTTCTTTCTTCATGGAAGGACAGTTGTACCAGATTTTAGTAGTTTGTCTTCAACCCATTTTAACCAAAGGTTATTTTTAAGAAATCCATAAGCAAAAAAGAAAAATCTGAAGTAAGTTCATAAAGCAAAAATCTCTTGTAAAATTTCAAAAATTAAGTTGATCATCTGTTGTGGACATTGTGTGAATAATGTGAAGTGTTTATATATATTTACCAACCCCTCCGCACTAGCAGGATGCGACACAAGGTCAATTTCTTAAGCGGAGTTTAACAGGTTTGAATTCAGAGTTTTCCTTCTCCTACACCGGTTGCCTAACCAAGGTTAAAGAGCCCAGTCTGCCCTACTATTTACCATAGCTGGAGGGAGAGTAGGATTCATACCTTTCCCAAGGGTATTAGCGCTAAGTGAAATGCAATTGCCACGTCCAGGATTTGAACTCGGGGCGACGTGTCCATTTCCCATGACTTTAACCATTACACCACGCGCTTCCTAATGTTAAGTGTTTATAGTTGAAGTGAATGGAAGTTAATTTTATTGGAGAGAAAAGAATTAATATCTCCTTTACACTTTTCAATTAAATGCGGAGTTTTAAAATTATTGTATTTGCCATAGCATTCGGGATGTAAAACAGAAAATAAGAAATTTATTAATCAATAGTAGTACAAATTATTAAAAAAAATATATAAGTAAAAGAAAAACTTTATTAGTTTAAACTACTATTGAAGGGAGGCCATGCCTAATAGCGTGAAGCTAATCCCATGGACATGACCACCCTTGGACGCTCACAGGAAACGATACATGAAACACACAACGTAAACATATACATATATATCATGAGACAAATTAGCCGTGTGAGAATCTAAATGCAAATCTGTTGTTTATAAGAGGCAATAAAATGATTTTTCATAAGTGTTTTAAGGACAAAATAATGTAATGGTTCGCAAATTAATTCAGGAGGAAATATGAATAGCCCTTGTTAGGTATTCAAAACTTTTTATACTATTTTTGTTTTTTAATCAAATTTTTCATCGACTTAACCCATAGATGGGACTCTAACACTCCAGATCAGAGTGGACTTGTGAGTAATAGCAATGAAGGGGTACTCCATACTCCTCAGAGCTCTAGAACTAAAACTTCGCCAATAGACGCAATTTAACGTCATACCCAGGACACGCGGTGAGGAACAAATTCACAACAAATATATTAAAAGGAGTACAGAAGCTTCAATTCATAGTTTTCCTCTCCTAAAGTGGTTGTCTAATCACAGTTAAAGAAGCAAGTCAGTCACACGATTTAAACATAGATGGAATGTGTAGGGGGGAAAGCTGGTTAATTCTGAATTTGGTTACCTAATCACGGCTAAAGAACCTAGTCCGCCTTACTATTTACCCATAGATAGGGGGAGGGAATAATTGGGTTCATATTTTCCCACGGGTATTATCGCTATGTGAAATGCAAAGGGTCGCGTCCAGGATTTGAACTTCTGTC
>CM042177.1:32448062-32475562 GCA_023376005.1 Doryteuthis pealeii | reverse complement strand
ATGGCTGCACACACCACAGAGTGCCCAGCGCCCTCTGGCGATAGTTCAACGCACCAGCCTCGCGCCACATCGCAAATCCAATTTGTCCATTAAAAGCCATTATTATTAACAAATGTCCATTGTTTTTGCGCCCCAGATCGGCTATAGCCAAATCTCGTCTAGTCACGTCTAGTCTCGTCTCGTCTCGTCTGTCTCGTACTAACTCGTAAAGTGATTTTTAAAAAGACTGGCATTTTCTTTTACGCCATTGTTTTAAGTTCTTCGTTTTTTTTGTTTGTTTTTTTTGTTTGTTTCTTTTTTGTTTTCGTTACTTTCTTATATTTTTTTATTTTTATATCGTTTTGTGTAAGACAAAACAGCTATGAAGAATGTTGTAATAAACGGTACACATCACCTTTAGGGAGGTACAAACATAGAATTATTTATTTACACGAGGCGTTCCGAAAATAATGCCTTGTATATAATTTCCACTAAATCTACAATATATACTGGG
This sequence comes from Doryteuthis pealeii, assembly GCA_023376005.1. Classification (NCBI taxonomy): domain Eukaryota; kingdom Metazoa; phylum Mollusca; class Cephalopoda; order Myopsida; family Loliginidae; genus Doryteuthis; species Doryteuthis pealeii. The sequence continues at coordinate 32,475,069 of CM042177.1, read as the reverse complement.
CAGATCGGGTTTTTTTCTAGCCCATGTTAGGCAACCAGTCTAGGAGAAGGAAATATCTGAATTCAAACCACTAATATGCGTAAATAGTTGGACAGACTGGGTTCTTTAGTCCTAGTTAGGCAACTCTCTCTCTTGTACATATCCCTTGGTCTTTCCATCTCTCTCTCTCTCTCTCTCTCTCTCTCTCTCTCTACAACAGACACATGGCAGAATTCTTTTTAAAAGATGAGTTCTTTAGCCCTTATTAGGCAACCAGTCTAGGAGAAGGAGAAATCTAAAACTAAATTCAAACCAGCCTTTTTGCCCAGCTATGGGTGAATAGTTGGGCAGACTGGGTTCTTATTTTAATATTTAATTGATACAACAAGACTTGTTTGTTTATTGATCAAGTTTTATTTCCCCAGCCCATTATTCCACCGCATGTGAGTTGCAAACCCCTAAGAGACATCGTCTCTTCTAATGTGCCGGCTTGCATCTGACTAACTAAACTAAAAACTTATTCGTACGCATCTTATGATTTTCAATGAGTCAAATCAAATGTTCACTAACCGTCCATAACGGTTGAGTAACTTTCTATAGGACCCCGTCATTTAAGATTAATAGACCCTAATTTAAAATTTTAACTACAGGTACGTTCATAATTTATTACTGCTCATAAATTATGTAACAGGGAGAAGGAAAATTGAATTGAAACCAGCCCTTTTTTCATCGGCTATGGATAAATAGTAGGGCAGCCTGGGTTTTCTAGCCGTCGGTAGGCAACCAGTCAAAGAGATCATAAACAAATTGCGTTGAGATCGGCTATAGCCACGTCTCGTCTAGTCACGTCTAGTCACGTCTCGTTTATCTCGTTCTAACTCGTAAAGTGATTTTTAAACAGATTGGCATTTTCTTCTACGCGCGCTTTTTTTTATTGTTAAGTTATTTTTTTTTTTTTATTTATTCATTTATTTTTTTTTTTCCTTATTTTGTTTTGTCTTATACAAAACAGTCTGGAAGAATTTTATACGAAAGGTAGACATCATCTAAAAGGAGCGACAAACATAGAATGAATTATACTAGCAGGACCTGTGGATATACCCCAATATGAAAATTCAGTTATTACAACTTTTGATATATGTACCTAAGAGTTATTGCCAAAAACTTCAATATGTAAAAAGTATAATAATTTTGATTTAACTCTCTCTCACTCCTTTTTTTTCATTTCTTTTCTTCTTTTAATCTTTTCATTATGCTCGATTGAAACAGATTAGCGCTATCGCTTCCACGCACTCACCTCTTATATTTCTTTCTTTCTTTCTTTCTTTCTTTCTTATTATATTTTTAAGTTCTTTTTCGTCTTTTTATTTGTTTTTGTTTTGTTATTTTTTCCTTATATTGTTTAGCGTAAACGAAAGGTACACATCATCTAATGGGAGAGACAAACAGAGAATTATTTATACTAGCAGAACCTGTGGTTATACCACAGTATGATAATTCAATTATTACAACCTTTGATATATTTACTTAAGAGCTATTGCAAATAGTTCAATATGTAAAAAGTATAATAATCTGGACTTACTCTCTCTCTCTCTCTCTCTCTCTCTCTCTCTCTCTCTCACACACACACACACACACACACACACACGCACACACACACTCAATTATTTTCTTTCCTTCCTTCTTTTCATCTTTTCATTATGTTCGATTGAAACAGATTAGCGATATCGCTTCCGCGCACACCCCTTCTCTTTCTCTCCAAACAAACTCTTCTCATCGCTCCTAAATAGGGCAGTCTGGGTTCTTTAGCCATGATTAGGCAACCTGTCTAGGAGAAGAAAAATTCAGAATTAACCAGCTCTCCCCCCCCCCAGTTATGTTTAGATAGCAGGGTAGACTGGGTTATTTAACCGTGGTTAGGCAACCACTCCAGGAGAAGGAAAACTATGAATTCAAACTAGCTCCGCCCTGTCGGCTGGGGCGTTAGAATGCACCGACTGCACCTCTGCAGAGGGGTAAGACTCCCCCCCAATGGGGCCACCTGTTGGCCGTGGGTGGCGACCTGTGATAGAGCCCAGGTGGATGAACAGTTCATGACATGCAATACTCCACTTTGGCCCTATCTTGGGCTAGACGGGCGGTCGGAGAGATTTTCCCAACCCTATTGCCCTTATGGCAAGCCCCAATCCCTTTTTATCATATGGGTGCTAGAAGGCGGTGGCTGCGGGTCTACATGTCCTGGAAATGACGTTAAACTCTATCTGATGGTGAGGTTCCAGTTTTGGAGGTTTAGGGAATGTGGAGCACCCCTTCATCACCATTGCTCCCTGGTCCACTCTGAACCGGAGTGGTAGTACCTGTTAGGGTCCCATCTATGGGTTAAATAGAAAAATGTGTTCATAAAAAAAATTGTATTATCCATTAAGAATTGATTTATTTCAAAACTTTATCAGCATTAAATGACCCACTGAGGTTGATATGCCGTAAAACAAAACAAAACAAACAAACAAATCAAACTAGCTGTACTCCTCTTAGTATGCAAATCTAGTTGTAGTTTTGTATTATAAACTCTGAATTCAAACTTGGTGAACGGGTCACTCCATGGCAAATTAGGCAGATAAAAATGAAATTGACACCCCGCCCTTCAATTTTTTGGAATTTTTTCCCCAGGTAGCGTTTTTTTATGTTAACGTTAGAAAATCCCTAAAATTTAAGCTTTCACATTCCATTATATTACAAAAAGGCGCCATTTTTCCCGACCCCCACCAAAATTTGGGGAGCTAAGAAATTTTGGAATTGAAAGCTCAAATTTTGAGGTTTGTCTAACTTTAATTTAATCGACACCTGGACAAAATGTAAGAAAATTGAAGTCGGTTGGTAACATGGCCTTACACACACACACACACACACACACACACACACACATATATATATATATATATATATATATATATACTTTGGTGTGGTACCAAGTTTCTTGGTACAAGGTGATTCTAGGTGGGTCCTAATTCTCTACCCGTAGTTTGTTGTAGAGTTCAGGTTCCGTGTGAGAGCTCAATGTTTAATTATTGTAAACAGAGCAAAGTTATTTGGGAATAAAAAGGCCTTAAATACCATGGGTATCGTGATTATGGACCATTTCCACTCGAGAGCATGCTCAAGAGCTTCTTCAGATCACTCAGAGTGATCTGAAGAAGCTCTTGAGCATGCTCTCGAGTGGAAATGGTCCATAATCACGATACCCATGGTATTTAAGGCCTTTTTATTCCCATATATATATATATATATATATATATATATAAGTAAAGAAATAACAAAAGACTTAGAGATTTAGCATTATATAGTCTATTTCAGAGAGAGATTATAGTCTATTTCAGGGAGAGATTTAGCATTATAGTCTATTTCAGGGAGCTAAATCTCTAAGTCTTTTGTTATTTCTTTACTTATATATTTGCTCGGTGACCCTAACATTAAGAGCACACATTGAGCTCTCAAACGGAGACAGGTGTTTTAAATAAAACTCTTGTGTCGTAAGGAAGATTTCTTCTCTGGACTTTTGGGTATATATATATATATATATATATATATATATATATATATATATATATATATAAATACCAACCCCTCTGCACGGGCAGAATGTGACGCTTAAGAAATTGACCTTGTGCTTGTTCGGAGGGGTTGGTAAATATATATTCTGCCAAATATCTTTGTACGTTTGTTTTTGTTTATTTTTCTACCATTTTGTTTGTTTCTTTGTTTGTTTGTCTGTTTGCTTCTACGTAGTCACAGTTTTTCTCTCCTTCTCTGTGTCGATCATACTCGATTATGCTGCAAAAATCACTCCACTTTGGCCCTTACTAAGGCTAGACTGACGGCACCCTCCGATCATTCGGTTTGTCATGTCAATCCCTAGCACCTATACGATTGTCCCAAGTCCTTTGCCTTTAGAAGGTGGTGAGTGAGGATCTTAGTGTTCTGTGTATGTCGTTAAACTGCATCTAATGGTGAAGTTCCAATTCTGGATCCCTGGGGAGTGTGGGGTGCCTCTTTATTGCCATTACTCCCAAGTCCACTGTTTCATCGAAGATAAACTTCAACGTCATTACCTGGTGAGCCGTAACTGCACCCAGTCACCAAGTACGCACTACGCTAATTATTCTGTGTAATATCCTTGTATGTTTTTTTTCTTTATTTGTTTCTTTTTGTTTGTTTCTTTGTTTGTTTGTCTGTTTGCTTCTATATAGTCACAGTTTTATCTCTTCTTCTCGTTCGATCATAGTGGGTTACACAGCATCAGAAACCGGCCTGATGAGACGATATTCTGAAACTATGGGGAGTGTGGGGTGCCCTTTCATTGTCATTACTCCCAGGTCCACTCTTTCATCGAAGCAAAACTTCAACGTCATTACCTGTTGAGCAGTACCTGCACCCAGCCACTCAGTACGTACTACGCTAATTATTCTGCATAATATCTTTGTGCCTTTGTTTTTGTTTTATTTTTCTTTGTTTGTTTCCTCGTTTGTTTCTTTGTTTGTTTGTCTGTTTGCTTTTATATAGTCACAGTTTTATCTCTCCTTCTCGTTCGATCATAGTGGGTTACACAGCAGCAGCAGCAGCAGCAGCAGCAGCAGCAGCAGAAATCGGCCTGATGAGACGCCATTTTTTTTTATTTTTCTAATCTAGTCGAGTCTAAATAATTAAAACTCCAAATTTGCGAAAGCCAATTAAACAAGCCGGCTAATTAGACACGTGACCGAATCCCGGCGGGAAAGAGCTGACCGACGCCATCTTGCGGCGGCGGTGGTGGGTTGGGTCGGTGGTGGTGGTGGAGGGGTTGAGGTTGACTCTCGTTTTCCCGGAAGTCGTAAATTGGATTGTGTTTGGTAGTTCTTTGGTGTTCTGAAAATAAAATGGAGGCAGATGTTTGGTTACATTGGAAGTTGGCGGGAAATAAGAGGGAAGGGGGGGGGAGATTGGTGAAATGGAGAGGAAGGACGCACACACACACACACACACACAGACACACACACACTTACGCGCGGGTGGACTTTCGCCATCCTTATTATCAATTTTAATTTATTTTAATTTTATTTTATTTGATCTATCTCAGTCTGTGTGTATATCTATCTATCTATCTATCTAGTAGAAAGGTATAAAAGGTATATATAAATCAGAAGGTATATAGATAACCTACTTAAGTTTCACCAAAAAAGGATCATCAGGGTTAATGAATTAATGAAGAAATTGAGAAATAAGACAAACTCTCTCTCTCTCTCTCTCTCTCTCTCTCTCTCTCTCTCTCTCTCTCTCTCTCTCTCTCTCTCTCTCTCACACACACACACACACACACACACACACAGACACATACACACAGACATACACACACGCGAGCGCGCAATTTCGTTCTCTGAAAAGAGCAGCGAAATCAGATCAAGCCAAACACGACAGAGATGACAAATTTTATGGACAAGATTGCCGACCAGTCAGACGGTGACGAAAATACGAATGGACAAAGACTTATTGAAAAAGGAGCGCGAAAAATGAAGAAGAGATGAAAACGAGGCGGAGACAGTTGGAAGAAGCCGCCATCTTTACTATTATTTATCTTTTTTTTTTTTTTTGGTAAACACAGAAAAGAATATCTTCTCTCTTCGACTTTTGACATACCAGATTGGATAATGGTTCGTGTCGTTTTGTCTCCTTTCAAATTTCTCACTTGTATCAAACGGAGTCAAGTCAGTCACTCGGCTCATATCTATCTATCTATTTCTACTAACTCTCCCCCCCCTCTCTCTCTCTCTCTCTCTCTCTCTATATATATATATATATATATATATATATATATATATATATATTATTATAATGGATATTGTGTGTTTTATTGTCTGTAACCGAAACTATATTACTACTCAAGTCACAATTCCCTTAATTATTTACGTCAAATTCTCCATGATTTCATTCTTTTAAACCTTCAGTTATTAATAAAAAATTGTTTTACATTATTAATACTGTTGACCATATCTACGCTCTAATAACATGCAATTGTATTTATATATACAACAAAATGGCGGTTTACTGTTTGAACGAGAAGGCTAATTTGCATATTGATCTTAAAAAATTGATTTTAATGAATATGTGCTTAGTATTATTGACTTCAATTTTTTTGGTTTTATCTTAATGAATATGAGAAAAAATCTCAGGGATAAATATTAAAAGAAATTCATTAACAAGAAGAAATAACTGTGATATTATCCTTTACTTCCTATTTTAACTAAATAGTTAAATTACGAAAATTTACCAATGAAAGACGGGAGTAATGGAAAATGATAGAAGAGTTAGTTTCCAAGTTGTACTATTTTTCAATCATACCCCCTCTGTTTCAAATCTTTTCTTATCTGCATTCTTATTCAGTTTCATTAGCCTTTCTAATTTAACATGATATTTTATTATATTAAAACTTAAATACTTGCACCCGGAGGGTGCATATATTTGCTAGTATATATAAAGGTTTTTTTAATAGTATGTTTGAAGCATTGTGCGTATGTGTAATATAAAGATTTTTGAAGGCAATATACAATGCAATATGTGTTGAAAATTATATTTATTTACTTTGTTTTTTTTTTAATTCTAAATATTTTCGAAATTAAATTCCATCATCAGAGTAATTCAAAGTACAAGGTGTTTTTTTTCATAGTACTTATCCCACGGCGCTGGTGTAATCGTCTGTTGTTGTTTAAAAAGTTGAGGAACGTCAGATATTTGAAAATCTTTTTATTTTATTTCGGTTAATTCCATGGTGTTAAATCTGCTATTTCCGTGGTGTTAAGTCGGTCCGGTTGTCCTTGTGCTCGAGCAGATTGTTCAAAATTCTTTTAATTTTTTTTAAATTTTTTTTTTTACTATAAATTTAGCCTCGCTCAGGCATAGTGAAATAAAGATTTTTTTTATAGTATGTTTGGAAGCATTGTGCGTATGTGTAATATAAAGATTTTTGAAGGCAATTTACAATGCAATATGGGTTGAAAATTATATTTATTTACTTTTTTTTAATTCTAAATATTTTCGGAATAAAAAAGTAAATAAATATAATTTTCAACACATATTGCATTGTAAATTGCCTTCAAAAATCTATATATATATATATATATATATGTATTGATGACTCTATATATGCTCCCCATCCCCGTAGGGTAGAGCTCTCTGGGGGGGGATTTCGCTGACGGCCGCCAACTCAAGCGTAAACGCGACGCTCTCCTATATATAAGAGATGGAGCACTCTATGACGACCTTTACATACAAAGCAATGTGTGTATTGAAACAGTTAAAATCCCCTTCGCATTCGGTTAGTGATGACAGCCTAATGGTTAAGGTGTCGGACAGATACCCAACCGATCGGATTTCAATTCCAGTTGTAGGTAGCTTACAAAATGTCTAGCCACACTGAAGAGACTTGATAAGTCGAAACACGTGTCTGGGGATGACTCTCTCTCTCTCTCTCTCTCTATATATATATATATATATATATATATATATATATGCCCTACTATTTTACTCATAGCTGGAGGGAGAATATATGGATTCATACCTTTCCCAAGGGTATTAGCGCTATGTGAAATGCAATCAGCCTTGTCTAGGATTTGAACTCGGTTCGATAAGTCTATTTCCCACCACTGTAACCATTATGCCACGCGCCTCCATAACCTTGGGTAGGTAACCAGTCTAGGAGAAGGAAAACTCTGAATTCAAAAATCCTGAGGTCAGTCGTTGATTGGGTTATGTGGCATTCCTTGTGCACCAATTCTTTCCTATCGACTGTGCCAAAAAGTGCGGAATGGTCCAACACAAGCCTTCACCGCTATAAACAAAAAACTGTGTTGGTTGTTCGCTGAATAAACACTCATGCGTCGGAAATAGGACGTGAGGGTCCATTTTATATATATATATATATATATATATATATATATATATAATATAATATAATATAATATAATAAGATAAATATATAGGTTTTACATATCTATTTATTGGGTGACAAAGGAACATTCACAACCATATTGGTTTCATGCGATGCATTCATCAGGTGAAGATGTTTCAAATGTCTTCACCTGATGAATGCACCGCATGAAACCAATATGGTTGTGAATGTTCCTTTGTCACCCAATAAATAGATATGTAAAACCTATATATTTATCTTATTATATTATATAACAGCTCTATTTTATATTGAGCACTCTACCAATTAATACTGCCTTTGGTACACCATTCCAGCAAAAGCTGAAATAGTGACCATCTCACACTACAGTATATATATATATATATATATATATATATATATATATATATATATATATATATGAAGTAAATGGAAGTGAATCCGACAGTATGAATAGAAGATATTTAGAAAAAACAAAAAATGTTATTAGTTTGCTGACAGATCTGTTTCGACCTTTTAATAAAGCGGTCTTTTTTCAAAGCAACTATATTTATGAGGAAAGACGGAATAAATAAACCGTTAGTCACGAGGTACAAACAAACGCTCTACAAATTTTTGAAAATGCGTATTTTGTGTTAAAAATAAAATAAATTTTATTTCTAAAAATCAGAAGAATTTTCATCATTAGAAAAACTCAAAAGAGTTTGAAGTAAAAGTGTATAAAAAAGGTTTTTGTATTTGAAAGGACGCACACGACGGGAGACTTTTGATGAAATGAAAGTAACTCATGGTGATGATGACCCATCATATGACCGTGTATACAAACGTGGTCAGGACTCTATGGAAACAAAAACTACTTAAAAGTGAATGTCATGTTAAAATAGATCTTTTAAAAATCACTTTAATTATTAATTTAAAAGTCTATTTAAAAAACAAACAATTTAATTCTATATCTTTATATAAATTTTTTTTATTCAAAAATTTATTTAGAAATAAAATAATTATATATTGAAATTTTAATATAAATTTTACAAACAATTATTCTATGTGTTCCCCCCTTGACCCTATAAATTCTTAAAATTAATAATTAAAGTAATTTAAAAACAATTATATTTCAAAACTTGACATTCAATTTCAAGTAGTTTTTGTTTTGTTTTGTAATTACAACTTTTGGATACACATTGTGTACAAATCTTATTTATGCTTTTTTAGAAATCAAACAATCATTTTGTTTCTCAATAAATTTTAAGTAGATTTTTGAGCTTTGTAAATGCAAAGTGCAGCAAAAAAAAAACAAAAAAAAAACTTTTGAAATTTAAATATTAAAACAAACGTTAAATCATGTAAATTTCCGGTTTTATTCACTAGGGACCTCCTATTTGATGTGTAAAATCCCCACACACCTATATTCAACACAATGAAACTTGAATAAATATTAATATTATCTTCAATATTTTTGGACCATGCAGAAGAAAATGAAAAAAAAAAAATCCTGATTATTAAAAAAATTTTTTAGCTTATCTTATTATAATGGAGATTGTGTGTTTTTCTGTCTGTAACCGAAACTATATTCCTACTCATGTCACAATTTTCTTAGTTATTGACATCACATTCTCCATGATTTTATTTTTATCTAAACCTCAATTATTAATAAAATTGTCTTACATTATTAATACTGTTAACTATGTCTACATACTGACAACATGCAATTATATTTATATATACAACAAAATAGCGGTTTACAGTGTAAACGGAAAGGCTAATTTGCATATTAATATTAAAAAATCGAATTTAATAAATATGTGCTTAGTATTATTGATTTCTAACTGTTTGGTTTTATTTTAATGAATATAAGCAAAAATCTCTTCAATAAATCTTAAATGAAATCCATTAACAAGAAAAAATAACTGTCATTTTATTCTTTACTTCCTCTTTTAACTAAATACTTAAATTAGAAAAAATAACAATGAAAGACGAGAGTGATGGAAGAGTAAGTTTCAGTTGTTCCATTTTTTATTATACTCCCTCTGTTTCAAATCTTTTATTATACTCCCTCAGTTTCAAATCTTTTTATCTGTATTCTTATTTAGTTTCATTAGCCTTTCTAATTTAATACAATATTTTATTACATTAAAACTTAAATACTTGCACCCGGAGGGTGCATATATTTGCTAGTGGAAATAATGAAAATTATGTACGAAAACAATGTTTACATTTTTGCATCATTAAATCGACTGAAATTTAACGTAAAATAAAAATGAGTTAAGACTAAAGTTCTGATTACAAAACAAAACCACTTAAAATTGAATGTCATGTTTTAAAATAGATTTTTTTTAAATTACTTTAATTATTAATTTTTAAAATTCATAGGCTCAAGGGGAGAAACAAATAAAATAATTGTGAGTAAAAATTTATATAAAAATAAATCGTTTTATTTCTAAATAAAGTAAACTTCATGTTTTCCAGATGATGCAGCCTTGATTTCTGAAGTCACGTCGTGGTTGGAGGACCAACCTGGGGTGTTCTACAAAAACGGTCTCCAGAGCTGCATCAAACGATGGGAGAAATGCGTACCTCTTGGTGGTTCCTATGTAGAAGAAGACTAATAACTGTGCCAAGTTTCATTGCTCTACCGCTATTAATGTTCTGGTGAAGTTTTATTTAAAATCCGAAACGTTTGAAACGTCGACTTCACCATCAAGAATATTTTTTTCTTCAATTTTCTACATACACGTACATAAAATCACACATACGCACAACAGTGCGCTCTCACATGCACACACATATTATTATTATTATTATTTACTCCTTTTGAGTTTTCACATCAGCATTAGCTGATAGTCTTTCACTGGAGTCTGAGTGACAGCACGTCTCCTCAGGTCTCCAGGACTCTTCTGGGTATTCTGACAGATTGCAGCAGTGCAGTATTCTGGATGGTTTCAATCCTTCCTCTGATTTCCAGACTTTCCAAACCCTTTTCTAATCCTTTTGGGACTGTTCCAAGTGCACCAACTACAATTGGTATTACTTTCACTTTCATATTCCATAACTTTTTCAGTTCTCTGGCAAGGTCCAGATATTTGTCCATTTTTTCATTTTCCTTTAGTTTCACCCTGTGATCTGCTGGCACTGCAAAATCCACCAGTTGACAAGTTCTTTCTTTTTTGTTTATCAACACTAGGTCTGGTCTTCTTGCTGGGATAAGGTTGATCCGGTTTTTTTTCAAAGTCCCAGAGAATTTTATGTGTTTCGTTCTCAAGAACAGATTCTGGTTTATGCATATACCATTTTTTGTTGTATGGTCAAAATTAATTTTTTGCATAATTCCCAGTGGATCACCTTCCCAACCCAGTCGTGTCCTTTTCTTCTCTTCTCTTCTTCTTCTTCTTCTTATATATATTATATTATTATTATTATTATTATTATTATTATTAATTATTTGAGTTTTCACATCAGTGTTAGCTGATGGTCTTTCACTGGAGTCTGAGTGACAGCAAGTCTCCTCAGGTCTCCAGGACTCTTCTGAGTATTCTGGCAGATTGCAGCAGTGCAGTGTTCTGAATGGTTTCAATCCTTCCTCTGATATCCAAACTTTCCAAACCCTTTTCCAATGCTTTTGGGACCGTTCCAAGCGCACCAACTACAATTGGTATAACTTTCACTTTCATATTCCATAACTTTTTATTATTATTATTATTATTATTATTATTATTATTATTATTATTATTATTACTAACCAGCACCTGCTGATAAATCGCCTTTTAAAGCCACACTTCTTTAAGCCAAGTGCTGACTATAGCAGCGACCGAATCTCACAAATAAAATTAATACAGTATCTTCTTCTTTTTTTTTTAATAAACACCGAAAGAAAATCTTCACCTTCTTTGACATTCCTTGTTTGAAGTGATTTTCGGTGTTGGACAACAATTTGTCCCCTGTGGAATGGTGTTCCGGATTTTCAGTATTGGTCCTGTGGAGAGAGACTCATTTGAATATAATTTTACTCAAAAGTTGACCTTGTGTCACATCCTGCCCATGGTGGACGGGTTGACTAAATCTCTATTAATAATGGAGATTCGCTTCCGGTTTTTGTCTGTAACAAAAACTGTGTCACTGCTTACGTCACATTACCCAACACATGATCTAACGTCATAACATAGAATAAATATACTCAAAATGTGAGCATGCAACGTTAGACAATCCTCATTGTTTCAATAAATAGATGTCCGGCGTTATATATTTATATATAGATTGTTTTATTCTAATATAATATTTAAAGTTATTGAACTGTTTCCATTTCAAATTGTCTTTCTTTCTTTCTTTTTTTTTTTTTTTTACTCTTTTCATAAATTTGACGATTTTACATACTTATGGTACACACTCTATGACATTGAATTTTCAGCTCCCATCCCCTCAGGCAATATCTTTCAAAAAAATTATTTTTACGTCGCCCGGAGGGTGTTTTTTATTTTGCTAGTATATATAATGTAAATGCTAGTCATATTGTTGGAAGGTTTTGTCTTCCTGGTTATACCAGTTTCTCACTTGTATTAAAGCGAGTCAAGTCTGCGATTTTTTGCCATCGATTTTGCGGCTGCCCCCCCACTTCTTTCTTTCTGCCCCCCCCCCCCCTCCAGCTTCTTGTTGATCTTTTTTGTGACAAGGAAGGGAACAGAAGGATGCTACCGATGTTACATAGTTAGTAGATCCCTAATACTCTGACTTCAATATGGCGCTGCGAACAGGATGGGATTGTATTAAGTTATAACCGCTTGTTGCCGTGTCTTACCAATTCGACGGTAATTGGAACTTAGCTTGATTCTTCTTCTTTCCTTTCTTTCTCTCTTTCTTTCTTTCTTCATTTTCTCATTCATTCATTCATTCTCCTTCTTTCTCTCTCTTCTTCTCCTTTGAATCATCCATACTTCTTTCAATTTTTCTTCGTCTTTGTCTTTTTCTTTCTTCCTTCATTTCTTTCTTTATTCTTCTTCTTCTTCTTTCTTTCTTTCTTTCTTTCTTCTTCTTCTTCTTTCTTCTTCTTTTTCTTCTTCGTCTTCTTCTTCTATCTTTCTTTCTTTCTTTCTTTCTTTTACTTCCTCTTCCCTTTATCTCTTTCTTTTTTCATTTTCTCATTCATTCATTTTCCTTCTTTCTCTTTTTTTAAAATCATTTATACTTCATCTTCCTCTTCTTCTTCTTTCTATATTTCTTACTTTCTTTCTTTTTTCTCTTCTCCTGCAATCATTCTTCTTCTTTATTTCTCTTCTTCTCTTTTCATTCATTCATTCTGATTATTATCATTCTTCTTCCTTTCAGTTTTCTTCTTCTTTTCTTCTTTCTTTTTGTCTTTCCTTCTTTCAATCATTCATTCATTCATTCATTCTTCTTCCATTTTTTATCTTAAAATTCTTTCTTCTTTTTCTTTCCCAAAATACCTCAATCGTTTCCAATCCACCCCCTCATCGAATTGATCCGCCTCTAACTCATCGACAAAACAATAATCATATTTTCTTTTAATCAACAAATGAATAAATTATCCGACAAAATTTTAAATCCTTTAATTAACTGTCAATTATTAAAATCATTAACAAAACTGAAATGAACACTGGAATTAAATTTCATAAATGGAGCAGCAAAAACAATTATGAGATGAGAGCCGAATACTTCTTCTTCTTCTTCTTCTTCTTCTTCTTCTTCTTCTTCTTCTTCTTCTTCTTCTTCTTCTTCTTCTTCCTTATTTTCATTCTTCTTCTTCTTCTTCTTCTTCATCCTCATCTCTTACACACCCTTCTTCTTCTTCTTCTTCATCATCATCTCGTACCCCCCCTTCTTCTTCTTCTTCATAATCTCTTACCCCCTTCTTCTTCTTCATCAACATCTCTTACCCCCTTCTTCTTCTTCTTCTTCTTCTTCTTCTTCTTCTTCTTCTTCATTGCCTTTTTGATAAACCCATAATTAATTGAAAGCAACAGACGTTATAGATTTTCTTGCAAGAATTAATTTTTCACTTGGTTAACATTGTATATTTTATTTAAGAGCATTAACTCTTGGGCAAGAGCTTCTCAAAAGTATTTGAACGTACAACAAAAATGATTCAGAATTTGGATCTCCGGTGAGATTGAAATTCAACTAAAAAGGGAGGCAGTTCCGCTACGTAGAAACATGAGTATTCCTTCACGGTCTCCTGGGTCGATGATAAACAAGTAACGTTCCATTCATTGTTCATTTCTATCTTGGTAAATACAGCTTCAAACCCGGCACTTTTATGACACACCTTGTATTCTGAAAAGAAATTAACGTTCCATTCATTGTTCATTTCTATCTTGGTAAATACAGCTTCAAACCCGGCACTTGTATGACACACCTGGTATTCTGAAAAGAAATTAACGTTCCATTCATTGTTCATTTCTATCCTGGTAAATACAGCTTCAAACCCGACACTTGTATGACACACCTGGTATTCTGAAAAGAAATTAACGTTCCATTCATTGTTCATTTCTATCTTGGTAAATACAGCTTCAAACCCGGCACTTTTATGACACACCTTGTATTCTGTAAAAAAATTAACGTTCCATTCATTGTTCCTTTTTAACTTGGTAAATACAGCTTTAAAATCTGTACTTTTTGACACATCTTGTAATCTGAAAAATTAAATTTCCATTCATTGTTCATTTCTATCTTGGTAAAAACAGCTTCAAACTCGGCACTTTTATGACACACCTTGTATTCTGAAAAGAAATGAACGTTCTATTCATTGTTCATTTCTATCTTGGTAAATACAGCTTCAATCTAGATACTTTTATGACACACCTTGTATTCTGAAAAGAATTAACGTTCCATTCATTGTTCATTTCTATCTTGGTAAATACAGCTTCAAACTCGGCACTTTTATGACACACCTTGTATTCTGAAAAGAAATGAACGTTCTATTCATTGTTCATTTCTATCTTGGTAAATACAGCTTCAATCTAGATACTTTTATGACACACCTTGTATTCTGAAAAAGAAATGAACGTTCCATTCATTGTTCATTTCTATCTTGGTAAATACAGCTTAAAATCGGCACTTTTATGACACACCTTGTATTCTGAAAAGAAATTAACGTTCCATTCATTGTTCATTTCTATATTGGTAAATACAGCTCCAATCTAGATACTTTTATGATACACCTTGTATATCACGAAAAAATAATTATATTATATATGATGTGGTTAATTTGCATACTGGTTTTAACAAAACTGGGTTTAATAAATAATTACTGAGTGTTATTGATTTCGAATATTATTGTTTTATGCTCCAACGTATGAAAATCAATCATGTGAATTAATGATTTTATATAGAAACAAATTAGAATATAATTAAAATAAGCGTAATCTTTTTATATGCGTTCTTATTTAATTTCGTTAGTCTTTCTGAATTAATATATTTCATTTTAATATATTTATTCAATTCTATGGAAAATCAATGCTGTTGATTAAGCATGACAACTTTCTTTTCTTTCTTTTTCTTTCTTTCTTTCTTTCTTTCTTTCTTTCTTTCTTTCACTGATTTATTTACTTACTCTTATATTTTTACTTTTCTTTCTTTCTTTCTTTCTTTCTTTCTTTCACTGATTTATTTACTTACTCTTATATCTTTTTACTTCTTTCTTTCTTTCTTTCTTTCTTTCTTTCACTAATTTATTTACTTACTCTTATATCTTTTTTTCTTTCTTTCTGTAGACATTTCTTCGACATGTACTTGTAAAATATTATTATTCAAAGTAAAAAAAAATATTAGTAGTATTATTTAAAAGTCGCAAAATGGTCTTCTTGAATTCGTTCTTAAATTCCTTCAAGTTAACGTACTTTTTAAACTTTCAAAAAAGGTCATTGTTTCAGATGACAACTGTTATCCATTTCATATTCTGTCTTTCTTTGGATTGACTACCGCAGGCGGCCGGTTTCTATGGTGATGAGAGAGAGAGAGAGAGAGAGAGAGAGAGAGAGAGAGAGAGAGAGAGAGAGAGAGAGAGAGAAGAGAACGAGAGCGAGAGGTGGGTGTTAGACAAGGCTTTGATTATTTCTTTCTTTCTTTCTTTCTTTCTTTTATCTATTTATTTATTTATTATTAAATTAAGTCGGTTTTATCCTTGAAATACTGGATTTTTTTTAAAAGCGTGCAGATAAAGAGGGGTGTGTGTGGGTATGGACACAAGTCTAATAGAGAGAGAGTAGGGGGAAGCGAGCAACAGCAAAACTTTTTAAGAGAGGGTGCTAGCGAGCGAGCGAGCGAGCGAGCGAGGGTGGAGAGAGAGGGTGGAGAGAGGGAGGGAGGGAGGGAGAGAGAGCGCCAGTCTATTGATTTATTCATTTACCGAGAAACACTTGCGGATGAAAGACGTCGAATTAGAACTGTGTGTTTCTCTTGATTAGTAGATACAAATAACAGGTTTATGCATTACAACACACAAACACACACACACACACAGCGGCGACTACGAGAGAAAACTCAGCGACACTCCTGGAGACCATGGATTTTGAAAGATAAGTTTTTTTTTCTTGGTTATTTTTAGCCAACCTTCTGGCCATTTCATTGTTTATTCTAATGTGCGATTAGAATTGCACATTTTCATTTGTTATCGTTATATGTAAAATGTTAAATTATTGTTATCGTTAAGTTTTAAATTATTGGTGTCGTTAAATGTTAAATTATTGTTATCGTTAAAATGTTACATTATTGTTATCGTTAAGTGTTAAATCTTAAATTATTGGTGACTACGGCGAGCTCGCATCGGGGACCAAGTAAAGTCAGAGCGTGATAATTTTCAACGGTCGCCACGGGGTAGGCCTCATACTGGTCTCGTCGAATAGCCTGCAGGCCAGCGCTACTCGAAGCTGCTGTTTCCCAACTGAATTCAACGGTCGCCAGGGTAGGGCCTCGATACGGGTCTCTGGTCAATAGAGGCGAACTGTCTAACTCTAACTGTTCCCCCAACCAAATTCGACGGCCCGCGAGGATACCATACGCCAGCCCGGGGCCAGACTACTCGAATCCTGTTCCCACAACCGATTATTCTGAACCGAATTCCTGCAACAATCTCCTGACTTTTTTTCAGATCCTGCCCGCCGCCTTGTGTCGGACTGACCGCACCCGAAAAAGGGAGTGCCTCGATGCTGTTCGTGTCCGATAGCTGCGAGGCCAATGTGCACGATTTTCGTCCGACTACGGCGGCTCGCACGGCACAATAAGACGTCGAGCGTGGAAGATTCAACGTCGCCACGGTAGGGCCTCGTACTGTCCGGTCCGAATAGCCTGCGAGGGCCAGCGTCTACTCGAAGTGCGTTCCCAACTGAATTCAACGGTCGCAGGGTGAGGCCTCATACGGGTCTCTTGGTCGAAATAGAGTGCAGGACCGGGGTGTAACTCTAAGCGTGTTCCCCAACCAAATTTCGACGCCCGCGAGGATAGGCCTCATACGGGTCTCAGGCGTGCCGGGGGCCAGTATCAACTCGAAGGTCGTGTCTCCCAACGATTATGTCTGAACACCGAATTCCCGCAAAAACTCCTGACTTTTTTCAGATCGTGCCCGCACGAGCCGGCCAGTGTTCGACTTGGACCGGTCACCGGGGGTGACCTCATGCCTGGTTTCGTGTCGATAGCGTGCGAGGCAGTGGGTGCACGGATTTTCGTCTTCGACTACGGCGAGCTCCGCATCGGACCCAAGTAAGGACGTACGAAGCGTGTAAGATTTCAACGTCGCCACGGTAGGGCCTCATACTGGTCTCGGTCCGAATAGCCTGCGAGGGCCAGCGTCTACTCGAGTGGTTTCCCAACTGAAATTCAAGTCCAGGGGTAGGCCTCGATACGGCGTCTTGGTCGAATAGAAGTGCGAGGACCGGGTGTCTACTCTAAGCGTGTTCCCCAACCAAATTCGACGGCCGCGAGGGATAGGCCTCATACGGGTCTCAGGTTGCCGGGGGCCAGGTATCTACTTCGAAGTCTGTTCCCCAACCGATATGTTGAACACCGAATTCCTGCAACAACTCCTGACTTTTTTTCAGATCGTGCCCGAGCGAGCCGGCCAGTGTGTCGGACTTGACCGGTCACCCGAGGGAGTGCCTCGATGCTGGTCTCGGTGTCGATAGCGTGCGAGGGCCAAGTTGGGACACGATTTTCGTCTTCGACTACGGCGAGCTCGCATCGGGACCAGTAAGCCGTCGAGCGTGTAAGATTTCATCGGTCCCAGGTAGGGCCTCGATACTGGGTCTCCGGTCAATAGATGCGAGGACCAGGCGGTCTACTCGAAGCGTTTCCCCCAACGAAATTCAACGGCCGCGTGGGAGGCCTCGATACGGGTCTCGGTCGAATAGAGTGCGAGACCCGGTGTCTACTCAAAGGTGTTCCCCAACCAATTCGACGGCCGCGAGGATAGGCCTTCGATACGGGTCTCAGCGTGCCGGGGGCCAGGTATCTACTCGAAGTCTGTTCCCCAACCGATTATGTCTGAACACCGAATTCCTGCAACAACTCCTGACTTTTTTCAGATCGTGCCGAGCGAGCCGGCCAGTGTGTCGGACTTGACCGGCACCCGAGGGAGGGCCTCGATGCTGGTCTCGTGTCCGATAGCGTGCAGGGCCAAGTGCGGTACACGATTTCGTCTTCGACTACGGCGAGCTCGCATCGGGACCAAGTAAGACGTCGAGCGTGTAAGATTCAACGGGTCGCCACGGGGTAGGGCCTCGATACTGGTTCTCGGTTCCGAATAGCCTGCGAGGGCCAGGCGTCTACTCGAAGTGCGTTTCCCAACTGAATTCAACGGTCGCCAGGGGGTAGGGCCTCGATACGGGTCTCTGGTCGAATAGAGTGCGAGACCGGGTGTCTACTCTAAGCGTGTTCCCAACCAAATTCGACGGCCGCGAGGGATAGGGCCTCGATACGGGTCTCAGCGTGCGGGGGCCAGGATCTACTCGAAGTCTTTGTCCCCAACCGATTATGTCTGAACACCGAATTCCTGCAAACAACTCCTGACTTTTTTTCAGATCGTGCCCGAGCGAGCCGGCCAGTGTGTCGGTCTTGACCGGTCACCGAGGGGTGCCTCGATGCTGGCTCTCGTGTCCCATAGCGTGCGAGGGCCAAGTGGTGCACGATTTCGTCTTCGACTACGGGAGCTCGCATCGGGACCAAGTAAGACGTCGAGCGTTAAGATTTCATCGGTCGCAGGGGTAGGGCCTCGATACGGGTCTCCGGTCGAAATTAGAGTGCGAGGACCGCGGTGTCTACTACGAAGCGTGTTCCCCAACCAAATTCAACGGCCGCGTGGGATAGGCCTCGATACGGGTCTCCGTCGAATAGAGTGCAGGACGCGGGTGTCTACTCGAAGCGTGTTCCCCAACCAAATTCGACGGCGCGAAGGATAGGGCCTCGATACGGGTCTCAGCGTGCCGGGGGCCAGGTATCTACTCGAAGTCTTGTTCCCCAACCGATTATGTCTGAACACCGAATTCCTGCAACAAACTCCTGACTTTTTTTCACATCGTGCCGAGCGAGCCGGCCAGTGTGTCGGACTTGACCTGTCACCCGCGGGGAGGCCTCGATGCTGGTCTCGTGTCCGATAGCGTGCGAGGGCCAAGTGGACACGATTTTTCGTCTCACTACGGCGAGCTCGCATCGGACCAAGTAAGCCAGTCGAGCGGTAAGATTTCAACGGTCGACAGGGTAGGCGCCTCGATACTCGTTCTCGTCCGAATAGCCTGCGAGGCCAGTGTCTACTCGAAGTGTGTTTCCAACGAAATTGATCGGTAGCGAGGGGTAGGGCCTCGATACGGGTCTCTGGTCGAATAGCGTGCGAGACCAGGTGTCTACTCGAAGTGTGTTCCCCAACCAATATGTCTAAACACCGATTTGGTGCAACAACTCCTGAAATGTAGCTCGACCTGTGACCTAGTAAGCCGTTGAGTGTGTAGGATTTTCATCGGAGGCGACGGTAGGGCCTTTGAAACTGGTATCGGGTCGAACGCGTGCGAGGGCTAGGTGTCTAACCGAATTCCATATTCAACTTCAAAGTGTGTTACCTCAACCAATATTGTCTAAACACCGATTTGGTGCAACAACTCCTGAAAATGTAGCTCGACCTGTGACCTAGTAAGCCGTTGAGTGTGTCGGATTTCATCGGAGCGCGAGGGTAGGGTCCCTGATACTGTCTCGGGTCGAGGCTGGGTGCGTCTTCCCCACCTCCTTCTCGTCCTACCAATGTCGAATTACCTGTCCGTAAGCCGTTGACTTGCGGCTAACAGAACGATCGCGAGAGAGGGTGGGGCCTTGATATTGGCCGCTGACTGCATCCTTTTTCTCTAGCAAGCGTTAACCCCACACCCCTGGCTTGTCGTAGATAATAACGATCATAAACATATCACAAGCCCCAACAGTAAGCCCCTCCCCCACCTTCAATGCATTTTTTAATTCAATTTAATTCCTCTTCTTCTTATGATCTTATATGCAAAAACAAGAACAGTTTAAGAATACTTTAAGAATATGTAAAAATATATAATAATAATAATAATAATAATAATATTGAACAACAATAATAATTAGTAACAATAATAATAATAATAGTAGTAATAATAATAATAATATTGATAATAATATATAATAATAATATTGATAATAATAATAATAAATAATAATATATATAATAAAATAATAATAATAATAATAATAATATAATAATAATATAATAATAATAATAATAATAATAATTAATAATAATAATAATAATAAAATTAATTTCCAAGTTAAATGCGACTGGAATATTTACTAAATTAAAACTTCGTAAAAGTGAGAAATAAAGAATAAATAAATAAATAAATAAATCAAAGAAGAAAGAAAAAGAAAGAAAGAAAGAAAGAAAGAAAGAAGAAAGCGGTGTGCCAAGCCCTTATACTTTACCCTCCCCCCTTCGTCTCCGAGGTTACTATGACGACAAGGCGACGTTCACTTGGCTTTAGTCGGTCACCCGTAATGAAATGGATTACACTTGTCGAATAAAACTTTGCCTATTTTCAATGTACTTAGAATTAAACAAAGAACACACTCTAAGTACATTCTTTGTTCTGTTCTTAACAAGTTTTAATAAGGAGAAGAAAATTATTATTTATTATTAGTTTATGGTGTCGAAGCGAACAATGCATACTTTGGTATTTGAACGTGAAAAAATTAAGCGATTCTAAATTTAAGTTGAACATTTTTATTTGACAAGTGTTTAATTATTATTATATTATTATTATAATAAATAATACAACATAAATGGTGCGTGGTGGTGAAGCCAGCTGCTGCTGCTGCTGCTGTGCTAACACAGAACAGTGAGAGAAGAATTAAAAGAAAAGCGGGGTTCGGGGGGGATTGATTATTTCACTCTTTTTCCATCGTTCTTTTACCTTTCCTGCATGTGAGTGTATGATCAGCACCGCAGAGGTCCTTCCTTTGGGCTGCAGGAGAGGACAGGTTGATGCAGTGTTAGTGAAGCATTAGTTTCATTCAAATAAGCATAATCAATAAACAAAACCAAAGAAGTACAGACACCATAATTACAGTAAAAATCATTTATTAACAGCAAATTACCAGTGAAATCTGTCTCTTCAGAGTGTTGTGGCGGAGGATGTGATGCTCCAGGACTGCTCGCTGTGCTGCCACATTCTTCTTACGAGTGATTAGTGTCCACTTGGAACGCCGTCAGAGAGGGCCACAGCACTGACACTCGGCACTGCTGCTGCCGCCATCCTGGCTTCCGGAGTAATCTCGCTCGAGTCCTTAAAAGAGAAGAAAACTAAGTTAAAAGACATGACTGAGTACGGCTATCAAGGTACCGACACTGCAATTGCGAAAGCTGGCAGAGACGGACATCACCGGACACATCGGAACACTCACTTAGGCTGTTGAGGAGAGGACCTCAACCACCAACACTCCACTCGGGACACTGACTTAGGTTAATGGGCCTGCGGAGAGGCCCATCAACAGCACCTGCACTCCACTCGGAAACTCCTTATGTCAGAGGGTTGGTGGGAGAGAGGACCCTGCACACCAACACTCCACTCGGGACACGACTTAGGTTAACGGGCCGTCGGAGAGGCCCATCAGACAGCACCTGCACTACACTCGAAAACTCACTGGTCGGCGGGGGGAGGGACCCTCAACACCCGGCAGCGGCACTCCAATCGGGAACCTCGCTGAGTGTAGCAGAGAACTGGTCGGAGTGGCCATTCAGTTACCGACAGCGCTCGAAGAAACGTCTGTTACGTCTTGAGGGGCCGGACAGAGAGGACCATCAACGCCACACTCCACTCACTATTGACACCTCTTATGTACTGGAGTACCGGCCGGGAAGAGGCCATAGACACCCACACTCCACTCGGGAAACTGACTTAGGCTAATGGGCCGATCGGAGAGGCCCATCAGCAGCACCTGCACCACACTCGAAATCTCCTTAGGTTAGAGGGCTGGTCGGGAGGAGAGGACCCTCAACAACCCGGCGCCGCACTCCACTCGGGACACTCGCTGAGTGTAGCAGAGAACTGGTCGAAGTGGCCATTCAGTACCGACAGCGCTCGAAGAACGTCTGTTACGTCTGAGGGCCGGACAGAGAGGACCATCAACGCAACACTCCACTCACTATTGACACCTCTTATGTCGGAGTACCGGTCGGGGGAGAGGGCCATCAACACCAACACTCCACTCGGGACACTGACTTAGGCTAACGGGCCGATCGGAGAGGCCCGTCAGCAGTAACACGGACACTTATCGAGCGGAACACCTTCAAGAGTCAAATGACCAGGACGCAAAGGCCGCGGCCGCGGCGGACCCCATCGGCTGCGTCCCGGCATTTTCTTGCGAACACGTACCATCAAAAGGGTGGCTAGTCCTTTTTTATTTTTTGGTATCGACTAACATACGGACCGGTATACCTTCAAGGGACAAATGACCAGGACGCATAAGTCGGCTGCTGCGTCCCGGCGTCACTGTCTTGCGAACACGTACCATCGTCAAAAGGGTGGCTAGTCCTTCTGCTTTTCGACTGACATACGGACCGTGATACCTTCAAGAACAAACGACAGGACGCATAGAAGGCTGCTGCGTCCCGCGTCACTGTCTTGCGAGCAAGTACCATCATCAAAAGGGTGGCGAGTCCTTTGCTTATCGACTGACATACAGACCGGATACCTTCAAGAACATACGACCAGGACGCATAAGAAGGCTGCTGCGTCCCGGCGTCACTGTCTTTTCGAGCAAGTACCATCATCAAAAGGGTGGCGAGTCCTTTTGCTTATCGACTGACATACGGACCGGATACCCTCAAGGACAAACGACCAGGACGCATAGGTAAGCTGCTGCTGAGTTCCGGCGGCACTGTATTGCGAGCAAGTACATCATCGAAAGGGTGGCGAGTCCATTTGCTTATCGACGACATACGGACCGGGATACCGTCAAGGGACAAACGACCAGGACGCATAGGTAGGCTGCTGCGTCCCGGCGTCACTGTCTTGCGAGCACGTACCGTCATCAAAAGGGTGGCTAGTCCTTTTATTATCGACAGAAAGACCGAGCGAGCTAGACGCGAGATGAAACGAGACAAACGACCAGGAAGCATCATCGTCGTCGTCGTCATCATCATCAGCGATCAACATTTAACATTTAACGATAACAATAATTTAACACTTTAACGATAACAATAATTGAACATCTTAACGATAACAAATATTACATTTAACGAAACAAATTTAACATTTAACGATNAAGAGAGAGATAAGGGATTTCTTTTAAGATTTTATTGAAGAGATTTTTGCTCATATTCAATAAGATAAAACCAAACAATTAGAATCAATAATACTAAGCCATATATTTTATTAAAATCAATTTTTAAGATCAATATGCAAATTAGCCTCCCCATTTACACTGTAAACCTCTATTTTGTTGTATATATAAATACAATTGCATGTTAACAGTATGTAGATATGGTCAACAGTGTAAGTAATGTAAAACAATTTTATTAATAATTGAGGTTTAAATAAAAAATAAAATCATGGAGAATATGATGTAAATAACTAAAGGAATTGTGACTTGTATAGTAATATAGTTTCGGTTACAGACAGACAAACCCACAATCTCCATTATAATAAGATTATCATTATCAAATGTATATTATGAAATTTTGAATAAATTACGTTCAAGCGCTATAGGGACACTATATATCAGAGTTTTTCAACTTTTTTCATCTCACGGCAAAGTAAGGAGCTGGGCAATAAATTGATCAAGGCACATCATCAGTATATAAACATTTTAAAAGAAAAGGAATAGTGAAAATGTGCTACAAGTGTAGCATAATTAAAAGAAGAAAAATAGAGGGAGGGGGAGGAATAAAGATGGAAAATAGAAGAATTAAGAGAGAGGGAAGAGAAGAAGAGAGGAGAGGGGGAGAAGAAAGAAATAAAGACAAAGAGAGGAGAATAGAGAGGAGAGAATGAGAGGGGAATTAGAAAGAAATGAAAGAATGAAAAGAAAAGAAAAAAAAGAAAGGAAAGAAAGAATGAAAGAATGAAAAGAAAGGAAAGAAGAAGAAAGGAAAAGAAATTAAAGATGAAAGAAAGAAAGAAAGAAGAAAGGAAAGAAAGAAATGAAGAATGAAAAGAAAGAAAGAAAGAAGAAAGGAAAGAAGAAATGAAGAAATGAAAAAGAAAGAAAAAGAAAGAAGAAGGAAAGAAAGAATTAAGAATGAAAGAAAGAAAAGAAAAGAAGAAAGGAAGAAAGAAATGGAAAGGAAAGAAAGAAATGAAAGAAAGAAAGAAAGAATTAGAGAGAAGGAAAGAAAGAAAAATGAAGGAGGGGAGGAATAAAGAGGGAAAATAGAAGAATTAAAGAGAGAGGGAAAGAGAGAGAGGGGGAGAAGGGGGGAAGAGAAATAAAGACAAAGAGAGGAGAATAGAGAAGAGAGAAAATGGAGAGGGGATAAAGAAAAGAAATGAAGAATGAAGAAGAAAGAAAAGAAGAAAGGAAGAAAGAAAGAAAGGAAAGAAAGAAATGAAGAAAGGAAAGAAAGATTAGAGAGAATGGAAAAAACGAAGAAAATGAAAAGGAATTCTCCTCTTTAGAAAAAGACAATGGGGGGGAAATTAAAGAAAAACTAACAAACACAACAGAATTCTTTATTTTTTTTAAATATATAATATATATATATATTGTTAAATTTAAGTATATATATTTAAGTTTTATATATATATATGTAATATATATTTATTTTAAATGTTTTCATAGATCAATGTTCATTATCAACGACGCGGTTTCATGCCGAGCAATCATCAGGTTGAGAAAGTAAGATCCAATGTGTTTTGTTGTGAGCACCTGTATTTTCTTTGTTTCATCGCACAAAGAAATTTTTGTTTTACCAATACCTATATATTATATATATACTATTATATATATATATATATATATATATATGAAGTGGAACAAGGACTATGTGTTTGAAAATGGCGAATGCCGACAATTTTGGGGGAGTTTATGTGCTTAATTAAAGTCATACATAAGTTGTTAATTATATTAATTATAATTAAATGCCACGCCTAATTCATTAATTAAATTAAATTAATAACAATTAGGATATGACTTTATTAAGCACATAATCTCAATATATATATGTATAATATATAATATATAATATATATATATATATATGTATGTATATATAATTAAAAAAGAACAAATAAAGATACAATTTAAAAAAAAATTAGAGAGAGAGAAAAAGAAGAGAGAGAGAAAGAAAGAGAGAGAAAGGTGTGGAGGGAGAAAAAGAGGGAAAAGAGAGAAAGAAAAAAAAGTAATACAAAAAGAATATAGGAGGATGATCACCGTCTCAGACCACGCACCGCACACGTGTGGCGTCCATTCCTTCCAAGAAACAATGGAGTAGGATCCAATTTTTTTTATTGGAACCATTTAGCCTGGGCGGGTTGATATGGAGGATGAGCAGCAAATTCCTATCTCTACACTGTCGCTGTGATCCAAAGGAAAGGCAAGAAGCCAATGAGGTTTGGCAATGTTGCAATAGTTGCTGGGTAGCGCTGAATTTCAGCACCTCCGGCTCCAGATTTGTTTTTCAGGGTTTTACTCCTCTATACTGATTCAGTCCATCGGTACAACATCCAGAAACTCATGCGAAATTAACCTTGTCATTGATACTGGGGCGACCTACTGCCAATATGAGGCAAGTGAGTCGCTGAGTGGATAAAACAGAACACATCCGGCAGTAAAGTCCCCTCAAGTATCAATGACAAGGTTTAATTCCCGCAATAGTTTCTCGGTGCTGTATCATTGGCTGAAAACAGTATAAGTGTTAACGTATCCTGCTAGAGGTCACGGTTTCGATCCTGTCGGAGGGGAGTCGTTAGTATATATCGCTGAGACTTTAATAAGTTGAAACAGTCGTACGATATTCTATCAACACCGAGTGATTCTTTGCCGGGATTCACTTTTGTCATTATTATTATCTCTATAATATGCGAATTTTAATGCATATTCGCAATTGTAAGTTGCCTTCTAAAGCAGAAAAAATATAAATTTATCGACAATGCTTCTAAAAATAAACAAACACCCCAAAAAATTCTTATATATATATATATAATAGTATATATATATATATATATATCTATAAATATAAATAATCTTTTTAGCAACACGTGTTTCAAACCGTTTACGTCTCTTCAGATGGGACGGGAATTCCGATCGATTCCTCATCAGTCCGGTTCCTTAAATCACTCGGCGATTCGTCCTCTTACAAACTGGAAGGGGATTTTAACTGTCCAAAATACACACATTTAATAGGAGTGCGCTGCTTATATATTATATATAATAGATATATATATATATATATATAAAATGGAAATAAATCCGACAGTATGATAAAAAATATAGAAAAATGAAATTAGATATTCAACTGATGAAGTTTTTTATAAAAGTGTCTTAAAATGATTTTCAATTGAATTCATAGAAGAAATAATTAAAGGTTAAAAAAAACAGATATCTGTAGATATTATTTAAGTATTTTTTTAACTTCTTTCATCATAT
>CM042177.1:32433062-32443062 GCA_023376005.1 Doryteuthis pealeii | reverse complement strand
GAAATAAAGAAACTGAGAGAAAAAAAGATAAAGAAAAATGAAAGATAGAAAGAAAGAAAGTGAGAAAGAGAGAAACTAACTGAAAGAAAAAAAGAAAAAATGAAAGAAAGAAAAAATGAAAGAAAGAAACTGAGAGAAAAAAAGAAAAAAGAAAAAATGAAAGAAAGAAAGAAAAAAAGAAAGAGAGAAACTAACTGAAAGAAAAAAAGAAAAAAGGAAAATGAAAAAATGAAAGAATGAAAGAAAGAAAGAAATAAAGAAAGAAAATAGAAAGAACACGAGAAAAAACAATGGAAATTGGCTACAAAAGAAAGAATGAAAAATAGAAGAAAAAAAAGGAAAAATGAAAGAAATATAAAAAGAAAGAGAATGCTAAAATATGAAAGATATATAAATGAAGAATTTAAATTCTGGATGAAGAATGAAAAGGTGAATGAATAAAAGGAAATAGTGAATGAATGAATTAGAAGGGAAAGAAAAGATGAGAAATGGAGAAAGATTGATATAAACAGAGAGAGATAAAGTCATTCTTAATGGATACTCAATTTTTTTATAAACTCATTTTTCTATTTACCCCATAGATTGGACCCTAACAGGTATTGCCACTCCGGGTCAGAGTGGACCAGTGAACAATGGTGATGAAGGGGTGCTCCACATTCCCCAAAGCTCGAAACCGGAACCACGCCGTCAGATAGTTTAACGCCATACCCAGGACATAGACAAGAAATGATAGTTAGATAAATTGATTGATATATAGATAGATACGAACAGACTAATATATATATATATATATATATATATATATATATATATATATATATATTTATTTATTTTACAATGTTTTCATAGATCGATGTTCATTATCAACGACCGCGGTTTCATGCCGAAGCAATCATCAGGTTGAAAAGTAAGATCCAATGGTGTTTGTTGTGGTTCTTTACTCAAAGACACATTTAGGATTGTAAATAACGTCGGTTAAATTTTCCCGAACGCTGTTATTATTTTTTAAAAATTTGAATTTTTGAAGTAATGCCACCATTCAGCAATTATTTGCAATGATATCCAATATTTTCAACAGTGAAAAAGCAATTATTTGCAATGATATCCAATATTTCAACAGTGAAAAAATGATTTTTCGACAGAGTTACAACACCATCCACCTTTATATTATGTGGGATAAAAACTTAAAAGACTCTACCATATATTAAAATGATTTTTTGAAGTCATATACACCCTTTGCCAAACGGAATTAATTTATAAATAAAAAATAATAAAAAAATAAAAAAATAAAACATTTTTTAAAAAAAGATCACCCTATACATTTTCAACGGATAAAGGGAGGCAACTTCGTTGGCATTACTTCAAAAATTCAAATTTTTAAAAAATAATAACAGCGTTCGGGAAAATTTAACCGACGTTATTTACAATCCTAAATGTGTCTTTGAGTAAAGAACCACAACAAACACCATTGGATCTTACTTTTCAACCTGATGATTGCTTCGGCATGAAACCGCGGTCGTTGATAATGAACATCGATCTATGAAAACATTGTAAAATAAATAAATATTAGCTCTTACAAACTGTGATTGAGCACTGTATTTTCTTTGTTTCATCGCAAAAGAAATTTTGTTTTTACATATACCTATATATATATATATATTATATATCTTATTATAATGGAGATTGTGTGTTTTTCTGTCTGTAACCGAAACTATATAACTATCGAGTCACAATTAACATAATTATTTTCATCACATTCTTCATGATTTTATTTATATTTAAACCTCAATTATTAATAAAATTGCTTCACCTTTTTATTATTGTTGCCCATATCTACATGATATTTTCCACGTACCCCACTTGTACGGGTCAGGCACAAAGGCCCTATTTATGTGGGACCACCCACAAGCCGAGACTCATGGGGTGGCAGGTGAAAAATTGCGTCGATCCCGTCGGCATTCCCCCTCAAGGGTGGCGACCCAGGCACTGGGCAATAAACCCAGCCCTGCCCCTTTAAATCGAGGGGGCAGGTGTTGCCTGGGGGGATGGCCCCCTGGGATCGACGCCGTTAATTATATCAATGGTCCAGAGGCCGAAGCCACTGTAGACCATATCTACATACTAATAACATGCTATTGTATTTATATATACAACAAAATAGCGGTTTACAGTGTGAACGGGAAGGCTAATTTGCATATTGATATTAATGTGATTTTATTAAATATGTGCTTAGTATTATTGATTTCTAACTGTTTGTTTTTATTTTAATGAATATAAGCAAAAATCTCTCCAATGAATCTTAAATGAAATCCATTAACAAGAAAAAATAAGTGTAATTTTATTCTTTATTTCCTAATTTAACTAAATAGTTAAATAAGTAAAATTCCGCAATGAAAGACGGGAGTGATGGAAGAGTAAGTTTCATTTCTATTTTTCTATTATACCCCCACTCTGTTTCATATCTTTTTATCTGCATTCTTATTAGACTTTCTAATTTAATACGATATTTCATTACATTAAAACATAAATACTTGCACCCGGAGGGTGCATATATTTGCTAGTATATATAAAGAAAGGAACAGACCGAGATAGATAGAATTGTAGATAGAATTGTGAGTGTGTGTATGAGTGTGTGTGTGTGGTATACGTTGATTGTGTGTGTGTGTGTGTGTGTGTGTGTGTGTGTGTGTGTGTGTGTGTGTGGTGAACGTTGGTGTGTGTGTGTGCGTGTGTGTGTTGTGTACGTTGGTTGTGTGGTGTGTGTGGTGAACGTTGGTGTGTGTGTGTGTGGTGTATATTGGTGTGTGTGTGTGTGGTGTACGTTGGTTTGTGTGCATGTGTGTGTGTGTGTGGTGTACGTTGGTGTGTGTGTGTGTGTGGTGTACGTTGGTATGTGTGTGTGTGTGTGTGTGGTGTACGTTGATATGTGTGTGTGTACGTGTGTGTGTGTGTGTGTGGTATACGTTGATGTATGTGTGTGTGCGTGTGTACGTGTTTATGTGTACATGTAGAAATTGGAATACGCAATACACACGTCTTTTAACAACGATCTACTAAATTTGGCCGTGTCTGGCACAAGGTTACAACATCGGAGATATAAAGTGCCACCTTTTCACGTGTCCCCTTGATCCATAAAGTCTAAACACACGGCTTGCACATCTGGTGGGGGGGAGGGCCCAAGACTTGTGTGGTGCAATAGTTAGAATAGTAGAAAATGGACTCGTCGACCCAAGTTCAAATCCTGGACGAAGCTACAATTCACATAGCGCTAAAGCTCTTGGGAAAGGTATGAATCCAACTTCTTTCCCTTCAGCTATGGGTAAAGCAGACTAGGCTCTTTAACTTTGGTTAGGCCACCAGTCTAGAAAAAGAAAAACTCTGAATTCAAACGTGTTAAATCCGCTTGAGGTGGTCACTACTAGAATAGGCTCGGCCCTAATTAGAGATCTATTTCACAAATAATAATAATAATAATAATAATAATGGAAAAACTATATCAAAGCGAAAATTGATAAGACTCAACAAAATAGTAAATGTAGACTTTGTGGTAATAGAGATGAGACTGTAAACCATGTACTCTGCGAATGTAGCAAACTAGCACAAAGAGAATACAAAACTAGACACGACTGGGTTGGGAAGGTGATCCACTGGGAATTATGCAAAAAATTAAATTTTGAGCATACAACAAAATGGTATATGCATAAACCAGAATCTGTTCTTGAGAACGAAACGCTTAAAATTCTCTGGAACTAAAAACGGATCACCTTATCCCAGCAAGAAGACCAGACCTAGTGTTGGTTAACAAAAAAGAAAGAAATTGTCAACTGGTGGATTTTGCAGTGCCAGCAGATCACAGGGTAAAGTTAAAGGAAAATGAAAAAATGGACAAATATCTGGACCTTGCCAGAGAACTGAAAAAGTTATGGAATATGAAAGTGAAAGTGATACCAATTGTAGTTGGTGCACTTGGAACAGTCCCAAAAGGATTAGAAAAGGGTTTGGAAAGTTTGGATATCAGAAGAAGGATTGAAACCATTCAGAACACTGCACTGCTGCAATCTGCCAGAATACTCAGAAGAGTCCTGGAGACATGAGGAGACTTGTTGTAACTCAGTCTCCAGTGAAATACCATCAGCTAATGCTGATGTGAAAACTCAAAAGGAGTAAATAATAATAATAATAATAATAATAATAATAATAATAATATAATAATAATAATATAATAAACTGACTTCGGCATTATTTAACCTAACAAGGGTTGATATTTCATGAAACCAACCAAGCAATAAAATAGGAGGTGATACTTTTGAAGCATCACTTTATATATATATATATATGTGTATATATATATATATCATGACGCTATATATATATATATATATATATATATATATATATATATATATATATATATATATAAAGTATATAATATATATATAAATATATAAACAATTTATAAAAACATTTTTATATATATAATATATATATATATTGTGACGATATATATATATATAAATGTATAGACAATATATATATATTTTGTCTATACATTTATATATATATATATCGTCACAATATATATATATATTATATATATAAAAATGTTTTTATATATTGTTTATATATTTATATATATATTTATATACTTTTATGTATATATATATATATATATATATATATATATATATATATTTGCCTATACATTTATATATATATATATATATATATATATATATATATATATATATATATATTGTTATGAATGGTTATTTTCACAATCGTTTTCATTAAGGCCAATTTCAACCGAATGCGAAACATGTCTGGCTTTTCTATTGAGAACGGCGTCGATAGCAATTTTCCCGCTCATTTCAGTTCGGCTACGTTGGCTTCCGGTCGTCGATCTGAGTCCGCATTGTCTGCCGGATGTCAAGATGGGAGAAGGGTTCGGTCCGGGATGGGGGGTCGGCATCGGAGCCACTCCGAACCAATCAGTTATGGTGAATTCATTTCTTAAACCTAAATTTGGATCGGACGCTGATGCTGAAATCTCTATCAACAAATATATATATATATATATATATATATATATATATTATATATATGTCTCAAAACCTACATTCACACCAACAGTCCGTCCTACCACACTGTTTACATCCCTCGCCCTGTCGAACACGCGGACTACATTCCCAGCGACCCCTGCTGAGTGGTAAGATCCCTCCCCAACAACAAAAGAACAGCCATATATATATATATATATATATATATATATATATATAATATATTGGTAGAGGTCTCTTGGAACGATTTTTATTGACTTTCACCGCTGGTGTAATAAAGCAAGGCTCGCCTTTTCTTTACAGATTTGAGTTCTCTGGTGTCCGTAAATATATATATATATATATATATAATATATATATATTGTTTGTAGTCACTGCACCAGAGACTGACATTCAAAAATTGGTCTGTTCAGCCACTCATGCAGCTGCAGATTTTTAAAAATGGACATTAAGCCATCGTCTTCAGTAGACGGAAGGATGCCAACACACACACACACACACACACACACACACACACATATATATATATATGCATCCTCATTCCACAAACATTTACTCAAATGCAAAAATAAAGACAATAGTTTTTCCGTTAAGATAGAGACAGTAATACGAAACATTGGTAATCTCAGAATTAGAGAAAGTTTATTAATAGCCAAATTAGGTCCTAGTATAAACAATAGATTAGAGCTAAACACTGAATACATAATTAATTAAAATACACGTTCCTCACAGTATATAGTACATAGTATGTACATTTCATTATACATATATCAAATGAATAATACATAAATATATAAATAGATGAAAATAATAAAATTGAAATTGAATGAACGGCTAAATGTCCATCACGACTTTGCGCGTGGCGTTAAAAAAAAAGAACACCACGAGACGCGTGTTTATAACATAAAAAAAAATAACGACCAAAAAAAAAACCAAAAACGCGTCCATTTCCGAAAATCGTCTCTGAAGTTTTACTTTGAAATCGATAAGACAAAAAAAAAACATCTTTTTGTTTTTATTTTTTACTTGCATTGTAAAAGTAAGTAAAGTCGTCGGGGCGGCCTAAAGTCGGTATCAGCCAGTCAGCGAGGGAGTCTATCCCCTTTTCAATAGCGCTAGACCAAGGAGATTGTTTTTAGTATCTGAGGTGGAGCGCCACACCTTCCATCAGCTCCTTACTTTACCGCACAGATCCCTGTGCTACTCATACGCTGAGTTGGCGGGGACCGGTATCGAACTAGGAACCTTGTGGTTTCTAGCCGAACGCTCTACCGACTGAGCTATATATATATATCACATCACCCTCAGAGGGCACACATCCCAAAAAACATCACAGTTTGGGGAAATATGTATATATATTTATATAATGTGTGTGTGTATGTGTGTGTTCGGGATAAATTTGACATATCAATATTTGGTTATTTTTCTCCTTATGTTGAATATTATTGACACACTACGTATCGTTTAAAAGTTTGGACACTTCTTCATTCATTGATGACTGATAGAATGGATGACTGGAACCCACCTGAATCATGGAAGAGAGTAACTTGTAACATGATGATCTGCACTGGCCATCAAAATAAGGAGATTATAGTTGCTGCCCAATGCTCCCTGAACGTTGTAAAATAATCAGGCAGGAACTGGAGAATTGCAATTGAGACTACAAGGCTGTGGCTAGAAGAAAGCAACATAACAGACGATCTGATTGCGTTCCTACAGCAGAATTCCTCGAAAATCTGCAGAAAAAAAAATGTATTGGCATTGGATTTCGATCTTTGTCACGTGAATTGAATGTTTCAGCCTCTACCATGAAGCTTGCACTGAATGAAGACCTTCGCCACTAGGCATACACGTGTCGCGTTAGAGGTCAACTACTCCCGTGAGAAAGGCCCGTGAAAATCTTCTGACAAAGGCGAAGAGACTTCTGAGCAAAGTGAAACATCCTGCTGGACCACCAAAAATCTCGTTCTTTTTCGAGGAGTAAAACTTGTGCCAAGATAAAAAAAATAAAAAAAAAACAACAGAAAAAAAAACAAAAAAAAAACACAACGAACAGAATAACATACAGCTTGCATACAGCTTGCATATACTCCTCGTGCCATGCAGGTTCAATTTCCCCAAACAGTGATATTTTTGGATGTGTGTCCTCTGAGGGTTATGTGATTTTCAGAAAGGGTATCAGGTTGAACCAGATGCCTACATGTAGTTACTAAACACTGTAGTCAAGCCCTGGATAACAATGGTAGCCAATGGTAGACCATATGTATGGCAGCAGGATTCGGCCCTCTGCCACACCTCAGGGAAAAGTAAAAAATGGTTGTCGGCGAATTTTTACGACTACACCAGTCCCGATGTTTGGCCTCCGAACTCCCCAGATTTTAACCCCAAGGATTATTATATACGGGGTGCTGTTAAGAAAGACATCAATCGCCGTGCCAGTTAATCAACAGAATCAAGATAGTTTTTTAGAAACTGTAACATCAGCTTGCTCCAGGTTCCGGAGCAGGATTGAGGCTGTGATCGACGCTAATGGCGGTTATTTTGAGTGAAACTTATTGACAGTAGTGTAATTTACGTGCCTGTTGAATTTCTATTAAATTTTGTAGCTACCAAGCACCTTTTCTCTTTTCTTATGAAACTGTTAAATTCATCCCGAACACCATATATATATATATATATATCGGTAGAGCTCTCTAGGAGCGAATTTAATTGACTTTCACCGCTAGCGTAATAAAGGAAGGCTCGTCTGTAGTTTACAGATTTGAAATCTCTGGTGTCCGTAAAATATAAACAACGCGGTATGCATTTATCTGTTAAAACACTTACTGGTAGCTGCCGTTGGCCGAGAGGAACCGGACCGATGAAAAGTCAGTAGCGTATTGCTCCCGGCTAGCTGTAGTTGCTGGGTCTAACCACACTGATGAGAGGTGAAACGTCGAAACACGGTGTCTGTAGATGACTATATATATATATATATATATATATATATATTATATATATATATAGACCGCTATTAGGCAATTACAAATTTATTTCAGCTGAAAACTCCAGTCAGAATTCGGGTGAAAACAAAATATAACCTAGGCTTTTTATGTGAAATAAATTTATAATAGCCAAATGACGGTGAAATCTGAGTGGCAGGAAGTCTTCTCAGATTTCTAAGAATCCTAGAATATATATATATATATATATATATATATATATATATATATATACCAAACTTATGCGCTACTAGGCGAAACTGTTAGTAGGTATATCTGACTCATTAGGTTTAACTCTATTATATATACTAGCAAATATATGCACCCTCCGGGTGCCAGTATTTAAGTTTAAATGTAATAAAACATTAGATTAAATCAGAAAGGCTAATGAAACTGAAGAAGAATTCAAATAAAAAGATTCGAAACAGAGGGGGTATAATCGGAAAATAGAACAACTGAAACTTACTCTTTCATCACTTCCGTTTTTCAATGCTAAATTTTCCTAATTTAACTATTTAGTTAAAATAGGAAGTAAAGAATAAAATTACAGTTATTTCTTCTTGTTAATGAATTTCTTTTAGGACTTATTGAAGAGATTTTTACTCATATTCATTAAGATAAAACCAAACAATTAGAAATCAATAATACCAAGCACATTTTTATTAAAATCAGTTTTTTTAATATCAATATGCAAATTAGCTTTACGTTTACACTGAAAACTGGTATTTTGTTGTATATATAAATACAATTGCATGTTATTAGTATTTAGGTGAGGCCAACAGTATTAATAATGTCAAACAGTTTTATTATTAATTGAGGTTTAAATAGAAATAGAATCCTGGAGAATGTGACGTAAATAACTAAGGGAATTGTGACTTGAGTAGTAATATAGTTTCGGTTACAGACAGAAAAACACACAATCTCCATTATAATAAGACTAGCAAATTTATGCACCCTCCGGGTGCAAGTTTTTAAGTTTTAATATAATAAAATATCATTATTAAATTAGAAAGGCTAATGAAACTGAATAAGTATTGTTGCAAGATGGGTATATTCCTGAGTTTTGTGAGCTAGGACTACTAATGGAAGGAGGAGGAATAAATAACAAAGGCTTAAAAAATAGTGATGACCCAAAAGAGGATAGACGATGGTTTGACCGTAGCGTGACCCCGAACGAAGAATTGAGTGGCAAGCGGAAGTCGGGTGTTGACCGGAAGTCACGTGGTGACGTGGGGAAAAAAAGAAAGGGTTCGTCCTCTTTTTGCCTGGGGCGGTGGTATGGTACGGACCTCATGAGAGCCCAGTAATCTAGTAGTGTTCTCTCTCTCTCTCTCTTTCTCTCTGCCTTTCCTCTCTCTGGTAGGAGCCCACTATACGAGCACGAAAATAAAGGCTGGCAGTTGTGACGACATGTTTCTCGTGTTATGATTTTTTATCGGCACCATTTCAGCACGGTGACTTTTGGGGTTTTAGTACCAAGAAAGAAAAAAGGACTACGGTACATGTATCGTTTTAGTGCCGTGAATATTACAACGTAACAGTATGCAGATAAAAAGATTTTGAACACAGGGCGTATGATTGAAAAATAGAACAACTTTGAAACTAACTCTTCCATCATTTTCCATTACTCCCGTCTTTCATTGGTAAATTTTCCTAATTTGACTATTTCGTTAAAATAGGAAGTAAAGAATAAAATAACAGTTATTCCTTCTTGTTAATGGATTTCTTTTAAGATTTATCCCAAGATTTTTGCTCATATTCAATAAGATAAAACCAAACAATTAGAAATCAATAATACTAAGCATATAATTATTAAAATCAAATTTTTAAGATCAATATGCAAATTAGCCTTCCCATTCATACTGTAAACTGCTATTTTATTGTATATATAAATACAATTGCATGTTATTAGTATGTAGATATTGTTAACAGTCTTAATGATGTAAAACAATTTTACTAATC
>CM042177.1:32400562-32428062 GCA_023376005.1 Doryteuthis pealeii | reverse complement strand
TCATTTTAATTGGTTCAATTTTTTTCAATCACTACAACGTGTGATAGCACATCCATACCGTGCTCTCATCAGCCCCCAACTAGGAGTGTA
Source organism: Doryteuthis pealeii (assembly GCA_023376005.1). Lineage (NCBI taxonomy): Eukaryota > Metazoa > Mollusca > Cephalopoda > Myopsida > Loliginidae > Doryteuthis > Doryteuthis pealeii. The sequence continues at coordinate 32,427,972 of CM042177.1, read as the reverse complement.
ACACAGTTTTGGTTTTTATAGCTCAAGGCGGGACTGCCACTCCCAGCACTCCTCAAGCAGGTTTTGCCACCGGACAGGGCACTGAAAAAAAAAAAGCAGGAAATTATAACACCCGTTCAATCTTGGGAGTTTCGTTTTGGTACAATTTTGTGATTTTTTAAAACGCGTTTACTTTCGTCTGTGGACAGGGTATTAAAAAAGCAGAGAAGAAATTATAAGATCCTTTCGTCTTAGAAGTTTCGTTATCATTGCCGTTTGTGATTTAAAAACGCGCTGTCTACCATATACTGACTTGAAACGTAAAATTAATAGATTCCTTCATACAAAATGGCAACAACACTGGAATAACAACATACACAATAAACTCTTCCTAATGAAACCCATATTGGAGGCTGCAGACCAAACTTTAATGAAGTCAGAAAGGAACAAGTCATTGTGTCTTGATTACGCATTGGTCATACAAGACTAACGCACTCCTATATACTCAAACAAGAACAACAACCACAATGTGAAACATGTCCAAACACATTTGACAGTTAAACAACTTATTCATGGAATGCATGTTTCTGCTCACATCAGAAAACCGTTATTTAAAGCAAACAATATTGAAAGATCTGTTGAGAAATGTCAACATGGAGGATATTCTCTCTTTTCTGAGGGAAATAAAATAATACCATAGAATATAGACATGAACAAAATCAATACCATACAACATTTCCCCAACGGTGTGAATACATTGTTAAAACCAATTACTAAAAAGTATAAATATAAATGCATGATATGTATAACTTCCTAACCGTTAGGCATGACATAACCCCAGAACGGTTGATATGCCGTTAAAATCGATAAATAAACAAATAAAACAAAACTTTCGACCGTTGTTGATGTTACGTATATAATATGATGACTCCGAACGCGTTTCAATCGTACTGCAGATCCTGCTTGATGCAGAGTCAGTCGTAATTTGCAATTAAATCAAAACCGACACATCTCTTACTTGAAATTTTGCCAGTCACTTTCCGCCTCTCTATGTATATCTTAATTACCTCCTCGTTATATATGTTAGTTTCTCTGGGAGAAGAGAGAAGAGAAAGAGAGAGGAGAGAGAGAGAGAGAGAGAGAGAGAGAGAGAGAGAGAGAGAGAGAGTGTGTGTGTGGTGTGTTATGAAACCTAATTTTCATGATGTGTTTCACAAACAGCCAGCTGGGCTAAATTAGATCAAACATTCGCTTTCTTAGAAATTAAAAAAATGATTTCAATGTTTTTTTCTTGTTTTTTAATTCTCCAGTCGTATCTATTATTCATCTATTTTATCTAATTTGCTGTGCAAACTTACTTTTCCCTAATCCCAATTATCTACCCAGAGCTCAATAGTGACTCATACGGGTTCAGGTTTGTCTAGTATATATATTATATATATATATATATATATATATTATATATTATATATATATATATCACAGATCTTAGCCAATCCACGGAGCAAAAAATTTACTTCTGGTATAATTAAAATCGATTTTAAAAATTGCTCAATAAAAAGAGCTAAATATACGTTTTAAAAGCGAGTGGTTAGAATATTCCGACTGCAGTTTTACGCAGTAGCGAATCTTCAGGGAAAAATTCATGAAGATTCGATACTGGTGACGTGAACTGCAGTCGGAATATTTAAACCACTCGCTTTAAAACGTATATATTATATTATATATATATATATATAATAATATAATATATTAAAAATAAAAATATTAAAAATAAAAATATTGAAAATATAAAATTTAAAAAATAAAAAAAAACAAATTATCGTAAAAATAATCTTTTACTAAAAATCTTTGTAATTCCAACCGTCACATTTCTTAATACCCATCCCCTTCCGTTTAAATTGTTTCGTCTTGTTGCCAACATCTCAAAAATTCGCTACATTTGGTTGACAAAAGATATACATATGAGACATGACCGACATATTATGGCGCGAATTCCCACATGGTGAATATTGTAACGTCTTTCGTTCTTTTTTGCAGTATTAAGTTTTTTTTTTGTTTTGTAAACTCATTTGACTTTCCTCTCCGACCCAAACAACTACGGGAGTGAATAAGCTCTGATGATGATTTTGTTAAAATCAAATATATTGATCAGTATCAGCTATGATTATATTATAAATTGTTTTCTTCTTTAACAGCATTGTGTGATTTTTTCATTCCACTTTTTCATTACTATATATTATATATGTATATCCCGCTCTATCTACCTCGGCATCTTACCTATTTCACTATCTATCTTCAATCTATCTATCTATCTATATGGCTGTCTCTTCAAAACTATTTATCTACTATCACTGTTTGTTCATATTTATCTATCTATTATCTATGTCGCTTCATATCAATCTATCTATCTATTTCACTGTTCATATCTATCTGTCTATCTCAATTGTTTATATCACCGTATTCTCCCCCCCTCTCCTCTCTTCTATATATATAATATATATATGTATGTGTGTGTGTGTGTGTGTGTGTGTGTGTGTATCAGCTTTGTTCATCACTCTCTCTATCTACCTATCTATCTTTCTCTCAATATCTATCATAGTATGGCCTGCCTTGTCTTCTGTCTATTTAGTCTCTCTTTCTCTCTCTCTCTCTCCTCTCTCTCCTCTCCTTCCTCTCTTGTCTCTCTCTGTCTCTGTCTCCACTCTGTCTCAGTTGTCTTCTCTCTCTCTCTCTATTATATATATATGTGTGTTGTGTGTCGTGTGTATATATCAGCTGTTTTATCTCTCTCTCTCCTCTCTCTCTCTCTCTCTCTCTCTATCTATCTATTATCTATCTACCTACTACTTTCTTCAATATTTATCACTTCGTTAATGCCTGTCTGTCTGTCGTTTAGTCTCTCTCTCTCTCTCTTCTTTCTCTCTCTTTCCTCTCTCTCCTCCCTTCTGTCTCTCTCTAATATATATAATATATATATATTGTGTGTTGTTGTATATATTATCAGCTGTTTATCACTCTCTCTCTCTCCTCTCTCTCTCTCTCTCTCAATCTCTCTCTCTCTCTATCTATTATCTATCTATCTATCTATCTATCAACCTATCTATCTTTCTCTCAATATCTAATCATCGTATGCCTGACTGTTCTGTCTGTTAGCTCTCTCTTTCTCTCTCTTTCTCTCTCTCTCTTTCTCTCTCTCTCTCTCTCTCTCTCTCTCTCTATATATATATATATATATATATATATATATAATATCTGTTTCGTAATAAGAAGAAACCTGAGAAACAAACTGAAAAAAAAAAAATGTCTGATGTAGTTTCCCAACCACCCCCGTCCCAAATATATCTGGAAACCATTCGCAACAAAATACGAAATGTAAATAAAATACCTCGACAAAAGAAGGAGAAGTTCGAAAAATTCATTTTTTAAAAAAAACAACAAAAAAAAAAAAAGCAACAAAAAAAAATACCTAATTAAGTTAGAGTCTTCTAGAGAAACGTGTAAAATGTATTTTATGGCAACTTACGGCCCCTATTATCGAATGGAACAATAGTCGCTTCAGAAACTCATTTTCCTCTTCACAAAAAAGTGTTTTTTTCTATTGGTCACTTAAACCTTTCAATAACTGGCTTGTGAGGAGTGCGGTATTCTTTATCTATGGATTTCTGTTGGCTCTCTCTCTCTCTCTCTCTCTCTCCTTCTCTCTCTCTCCGCTTTCTCTCTCTCTCTTCTCTCTCTCTCTTCTCTCTCTTTCTCTCTCTCTCTTTCTCTCTTTCTCCTCTCTTCTCTTTCTCTCTCTCTCTCTCTTTTCTCCTCTCTCTCTCTTCCTCTCTCTCTCTCTCTTTTCCGCTCTCTCTCTTTCTCTCTCCCTTCCTCTCTCTTCTCTCCGTTCTTTCTCTCTCTCTCTCTCTCTCTCTCTTCTTCCTCTCTCTTCTCTTCTCTCTTCTCTCTTCTCTTCTTTTCTCCTCTCTCTCTTTCTCTCTCTCTCTCTTTCTCTCTCTCTTTCTCTCTCTCTCTCTCTCTTTTCTCTCTTTCTCTCTCTCCTCTCTCTCTCTCTTTTCTCTCTTCTCTCTCTCTCTCTCTCTCGAAATATATATATATATATATATATATATATATATATATATATATATATATAAGTGTATTTAGGCAGCATTTTTTCTTTTATACATTGTTTCATTGAATTGAACAGACAATTCCTGTCTGACAAGTCTTTCGCCGATCCGTTCTAATCTTCGGGCCATCCTTCTGGTGTCCACAACCTGTGCCCCCCCCCCAAAAAAATCACCACTGCTTTGTTCAAACTATACCATTCCAAAAACCTCCCACTACCAATTGATATTACCTCCCACTAATTCCTTGCTACTACTCGTTCTCGTTAAAAACGAGACATGAAAACTATTCCATCGTTTCCCACCTGAGGATGGCAAAGTGCATTGCGAAAGCGCTAGTGACGAAACATTCGGGGACTGTATACCAGTTCCACCCTGACACCAGAAGGATGGCCCGAAGATTAGAACGGATCGGCGAAAGACTTGTCAGACAGGAATTGTCTGTTCAATTCAATGAAACATATATATATATATATATTATATATATATATATATATTATATTTGGGAGAATATGTGTTTAAATGAAGTCGAACCTAATTTATGAAAGTTAATAATTAATAATTAATTAATTAGCGGGGAATTAACCATTTAAAGGCTTAAACAAAAATCGAGAAAATCAATCTCTGTATGTACATTTCGGCCTATTAGGCCTCATCAGCAGAGCTATAGATACAAAGACCGCCCCGGTGCGATTCGAAACCTGATTGTCAAGCTGACTTTCAAGCGTCTTACCACCACACCAAACGGACTTAGCAGATTTCTTCGTTTTGTAAGGAGTAGGTATTTATATTCCTCTTAAGTGCCTCTACACGAACTTACGACAAGTAAACAAACAGACGATGTTTTGTGATATGGCTATTTTCAGCGCACAATATTGGGAGAATATGTGCTTAATTGAAGTCGAACCTAATTTTATGAAAGTTAATTAATTAATATATATATATAAGTAATTGGTAATTTGCTTGAAGCATTTTTAAGTATCTTATAATATATTAATGATTTGAAGGCAATTACAATGCGTATAAAAATAAAAACAAAAAATGTTATTTTTGTCTTATCGATTTCAAAGTAGAAACTTCATCTCCAGAGGTATATATCAGAAATGTATATCATTTCTGATATTACACCTCTGAAGATGAAGTTTCTACTTTGAAATCGATAAGACAAAATATAACATATTTTTGTTTTTATTTTTCATACGCATTGTAATTGCCTCCAAATCATTTATATAATATATATATATATATATATTATTTATATTTTTAAAGGCAATTACAATGCATATATCGTATAAAATTTGAAAGTTATGAAATAATCATGTCAAGCAAACTCTGCGAATTACGCGTGCGACTTGTGGAACATCGTACAGCTGTTTCAACGCATGTTTATATATAAACTCTGCGTGCGTTCTCCGGTTAAATCTCTGCCGGAGGGAATTGTAGGTATACACGGCCGATGAGGCCTAATAAGGTTGAAAAAAAGTTGTACGGTGTTCCACACGTCGCACGCGTATATTCGCCGAGTTTGCTTGTCGTGATTATTTTCAATATTATCGGATTTTATACGATATACGCATTGTAATTGCCTTCAAAATATATAAATAATATATACTTTACTTAACAATATTTCAAAAAGCAAATTATCAAATACTATTATACAGGCCCCGATACTAACTTTTTCATGACCGTCCCGAACAAAAATTATCAACCCTCCCGAGTGGGTTTGGACTGTCCCGAAATCAAAATATTTTGTTGTAATTCATTAGCATCATCCTATACTTGTCAGTCATCAGTGCTAGTAAGTCTTGTATACGATATATTACTATCCTTTAGTCATGTATCCGTAACTATGTTTTTATTGTACATTTAGGATATCTCTTTGATATCTAAATATCTTGTATTTTTACCATCATGAATTGTGTCATTATCTCTACTCTTGTATATGTAGTTATATTACTTATGTATGTATGTTTATGCTACACCTCTATGTATTATTGTACCCTGTTTATTCTGTGCTGTATATAAAATGTTTTGTCTATCAACCTTTTGTCGGAGTTTTATCTTCAAGTATTATCACTTTGAATCTTCAGCATCATCTATACTTGTCAGTCATCAAGTAGCATAATAACATGTAATAAAACATTAAAAAAGTTGAAGCAGTGATAATTCTGGATATTTGAACAAAAAAATCCATTTCCTAGTGTGTTTGAGCTAAAAAAATACTTTTTTACTTTAATTTACCCTGAGTAGGGTTAGTAGTACATAATTCGGTCCTTTTAAACTATTCCCCCCACCATTATTCATTACATGCTTTGAGAATAGACCTGCGGTGTCGTAGCCTCATTTTGTGAGGTCAGCATTCGGGCAATCACTGGACGGCCATTATTAGAATGTAGTACTAACTTTTAGGAAAAATTTTTACCATCCCCGCCAAACTGTCCCGGATGTCAAATTGATCGTCCCGGGTGTAATTTTTATCGTCCCTGGGACGACGGGACGACGTTAATATCGAGCCCTGCTAATATATATTATATATATATATATATATATATATAATATATATATATAATATATTATATTATATAATATATATATGAGAATGGGATGGCTGTAGTAGAATCCGACAGTATGAGGTAGGTAAAAGGATAATGACCAAGAAATGATAACTCAAAACAAATCTAAGAGTTGAAACGTTTCATCCGATTAATACGGACATCCTCAGTCAAAGATTTTTTTTTTTTGATTGAGGATGTCCGAATAAATCGGACGAAACGTTCCAACTCTTAGATTTGTTTTGAGTTATCATTTCTTATTCACTATCCTTTTACGTACCTTATATATAAATATATATAGAGACAGACAGACAGACAGACAGAGAGAAAGAGAGAGACAAAGACGGAGAGACAGAGAGACAGAGACAGAGAGATAGATATGAACAGACTGAAATGGATAGACATGGATAGAGGCAGCCAACAGAAATCCACATGATTGGCAGATAAAGAGTTTTGCACTCCACACAAGCCCGTTATTGAAAGGTTTTAAGTGACCAATACAAATAACACTTGTGGTGATTTTCGTTTGCTTTCTTTCTTCTTATTTTTTGTGTGAAGAGTAAAATGAGTTTATGAAGTGGCTAATTGTATAAGAAGGTCGTAAGTTGCCATAATAATACATTTTACATGTTTCTCTAGAAAACTTTAACTTAATTAGCTGTTTTTTGGGATTTTTAAAAACGTTTTTGAAACTTTCCCCTTCTTTTTTAGATGTATCTTTTTACGCTTCGTATTTCGTTGTGAATGGCTTTTCCAGATTCTAAATTTTCAGTAACCAGGCGCTATTGACTCCATGTCCATGTTACCTAAACTTAAACATAATATATATATATATATATATATATATATATGTGTGTGTGTGTGTGTGTGGTGTGTGTGTATGTGTGTGTGTGTGCGTGTAGAAAGAGCGAGAAAGCAGGAGTGAAAGAGACTGACATACAAACATGCGCGCGCACACACATACACACACACACACACACACACACATATATATATATATATATATATATATATATATATATATATATTATAGACTCTCTCGTCGATTTTCGACGCATGAGGGTTCATACACACAATGAACACCCACACAGTGATTTGTTTATAGTGGTGACGGCTAGTGTTGGACCATTCCACACTTTTTGACACAGTCGATAGGAAATAATTGGTGCATCAAGGGTTACCACAAACCCAATCAACGACCGACCTCAGGAATTTTGAATTCAGTTATCTCTCTCCTAGACTGGTTACCTACATAAGGCTGAAGGGCCCACTCTGCCCTACTATTTAACCCATAGCTGGAGGGAATTTTGAATTCAGAGTTATCCCTCTCCTAGACTGGCTACCTACCCAAGGCTGAAGGGCCCACTCTGCCCTACTATTTAACCCATAGCTGAAGGGAATTTTGAATTCAGAGTTAATCCTCTACTAGACTGGTTACCTACCCAAGGCTGAAGGGCCCACTCTGCCCTACTATTTAACCCATAGCTGGAGGGAATTTTGAATTCAGAGTTATCCCTCTCCTAGACTGGCTACCTACCCAAGGCTGAAGGGCCCACTCTGCCCTACTATTTAACCCATAGCTGGAGGGAATTTTGAATTCAGAGTAATCCCTCTCCTAGACTGGCTACCTACCCAAGGCTGAAGGGCCCACTCTGCCCTACTATTTAACCCATAGCTGGAGGGAATTTTGAATTCAGAGTTATCCCTCTCCTAGACTGGTTACCTACCCAAGGCTGAAGGGCCCAGTCTGCCCTACTATTTAACCCATAGCTGGAGGGAGAATATATTGAATCATACCTTTTCCAAGAGTATTAGCGCTCTGTGAAATGCCAACAGCTTCGTCTAGGAATTGAACTCGAATCGACGAGTCCATTTTCCACGACTCTAACCACTATATATATATATATATATATATATATATATATATATATATGATTAAACTGAAATAGGTAGATTTAAACTTGTATATATAGAGATATATGAGTGCAGTGACATCAAAGATAGATAAAGAACAGAGTGAAATATATATATATATATATATATATATATATATATATATATATATATATTGCTCGGTCTGAATATCCATCTCTCTCTCTCTCTATATATATATATATATATATATATATATATATAATATATATAAATATGTTTGTGTGTGTGTGTGAAGAAAGGAAGTGAATCCGACGGAATGTAGTATATTAAGAAAGAATGAAAAAAACACAGGTTTAAATGGGTTAAGTGGTGAGTTCATTGGCCGACGCTGCAGTGTTTCGATCTATTAATTAGATCATCTTCAGGGCATTTGTTGCTACATGGAAGGTAATAAGAAATTTTTTATTACAGAATAACGAGAAAAAATGTCTTATTACCTTCCACATACCAACAAAAGCCCTGAAGATGATCTAATTAATAGATCGAAACACTGCAGCGTCGGCCAATAAACTCACTACTTAACCCATTTAAACCTGCGTTTTTTCATTTTTCTTAATATACAACATATATATATATATATATATATATATATATATATATATATATAATACGAATATGAACTGACTGAGATAGATTGATATATAGATAGATTTATTGAGAGAAATTGTGTGTATTGAATGTTAATTATTTTTTAAAAAATGAATGATTTTGAATTATTTGTATCTGACACCTTTTTTTTTCGCTGAGCCCGCCATTCCTTAACAACAGAACAGAGATACGCCCCTAAATACAGACATCACAAACATACAACACCCCATTACCACTAACGCGAAATCAGAACTGGTCATATCGTCAACATTCCTGAGGGATACGAGCCATATATGCCACAAGCACCCCCCCCCGCGCCACCACCAAAAAAAGATTTTTTTTTTAAAAAGGAAGAAGAAAATGATGGCATATCTTAACCAGACATGGTCCCTCTAAATAATAAACATAAAAAAGATAATAAAAATCGTCCCCAACTGGTTGGTTGGTGTGTTGGTTGGATTTTACGGCATGTCAACCCTTTTGCGGTTATTTTACGTCTGCAGATTAATATTATATTATGTATTGAACAAAAAATAAACGCGAGGCGGTGTAGTACAATGATTATAATCCTTGGCTGGTTGGTTAATCGGGTGGTTGGATTTTACGGCATGTCAACCCTTTTGGGGTTATTTATTGCCAAGGTCAGTTTTTTCAACCAGTTATATGATTGGTTGGTTGTTTGGTTGGATTTTACGGCATGTCAACCCTTTTGGGGTTATTTTATGCTAATGTCAGTTTTTTCAATCAGTTATATGATTGGTTGGTTGTTTGGTTGGATTTTACGGCATGAAACCCTTTTGGGGTTATTTTATGCCAATGTCAGTTTTTCAATCAGTTATATGATTGGTTGCTTGTTTGGTTGGATTTTACGGCATGTCAACCCTTTTGGGGTTATTTTATGCCAATGTCAGTTTTTTCAATCAGTTATATGATTGGTTGGTTGTTTGGTTGGATTTTACGGCATGACAACCCTTTTGGGGTTATTTATGCCAATGTCAGTTTTTTCAGTCAGTTATATGATTGGTTGGTTGTTTGGTTGGATTTTACGGCATGTCAACCCTTTTGGGGTTATTTTATGCCAATGTCAGTTTTTTCAATCAGTTATATGATTGGTTGGTTGTTTGTTGGATTTTAACGGCATGACAACCCTTTTGGGGTTATTTATTGCCAAGGTCAGTTTTTTTCAACCAGTTATATGATTGGTTGCTTGTTTGGTTGGATTTTACGGCATGACAACCCTTTTGGGGTTATTTATTCCAATGTCAGTTTTTCAATCAGTTATATGATTGGTTGGTTGTTTGGTTGGATTTTACGGCATGTCAACCCTTTTGGGGTTATTTTTATGCCAATGTCAGTTTTTCAATCAGTTATATGATTGGTTGGTTGTTTGGTTGGATTTTACGGCATGACAACCCTTTTGGGTTATTTATTGCCAAGGTCAGTTTTTTTCAATCAGTTATATGATTGGTTGGTTGTTTGGTTGGATTTTACGGCATGACAACCCTTTTGGGGTTATTTATTGCCAATGTCAGTTTTTTCAATCAGTTATATGATTGGTTGGTTGTTTGGTTGGATTTTACGGCATGTCAACCCTTTTGGGGTTATTTTATGCCAATGTCAGTTTTTTTCAATCAGTTATATGATTGGTTGGTTGTTTGGTTGGATTTTACGGCATGACAACCCTTTTGGGGTTATTTTATTGCCAAGGTCAGTTTTTTCAACCAGTTATATGATTGGTTGCTTGTTTGATTGGATTTTACGGCATGTCAACCCTTTTGGGTTATTTATGCCAAGTCAGTTTTTTCAATCAGTTATATGATTGGTTGGTTGTTTGTTTGGATTTTACGGCATGTCAACCCTTTTGGGTTATTTTATGCCAATGTCAGTTTTTTTCAATCAGTTATATGATTGGTTGGTTGTTTGGTTGGATTTTACGGCATGTCAACCCTTTTGGGGTTATTTTATGCAAGGTCAGTTTTTTCAACCAGTTATATGATTGGTTATTTTACGGCATGTCACCCTTTTGGGGTTATTTTATGCCAAGGTCAGTTTTTCAATTATATGATTCCGGCATGTCAACCCTTTTTTATTTTGGGTCAGTTTTTTCAATCAGTTTTTCACAATGACGCGTTTTTTTCTTCTTTTCTTTAGACAAAGTTTTTTTTTCATGTAAATTAGTCGAACAGTGTTTCGTTCAAGCAAAACAGAAAGACAAATTAAAAAATTAATCGGTTAAAAGGGAATACAAAAAGGGAGAAGCGAGGATATATTTTTCTTTAAAATAAAAGAAGACTGTCATATCTTGAGAAATAAACAAAAACAATTGTCATTGTGTTTTCTTTCACTATCACCGTTCGGCTAAACTTTTTCTTTTCATTATAGCAATTTATAACAAATTTCGGTTGATCTTTTTTAACCGTGGGAAATAAACTTACAGGGTGTTAATTTCTAAACCCAAAAATAAAAAATAAAAAAAACTCGCGCTTATTTTTAAGGGGAGAAAAATGATCACAAAATAAGGGCCCAATTTTTTTTAAAACTCAAAACATACTTTCTCTTTCGACTTTTTCGTTGGATTTTACGGCATGTCAACCCTTTTGGGCTTATTTTATGCCAAGGTCAGTTTTTTCAACCAGTTATGTGGTTGGTTGGTTGGTTGGTTGGTTGGTTGGTTGAGTTTTACGGCATGTCAACCCTTTTGGGGTTATTTTAAGCCAAGGTCAGTTTTTTTCAACCAGTTATATGATTGGTTGGTTGGTTGGTTGGGTTTTACGGCATGTCAACCCTTTTGGGGTTATTTTATGCCAAGGTTAGTTTTTTTAATCAGTTATATGATTGTTTGGTTGTTTGGTTGGATTTTACGGCATGTCAACCCTTGTTGGGTTATTTTATACTGAAGACGTTTTGTTTTATTCTTTCTGGTTGTGTATTCAATTTTGTCAAAAAACTCATTTTTGGTCTATTTAACCTTAACAGGTACTGCAACTCCAGATCAGAGTCGACCTGGCAGTAGTGACAAAGTTTGTTTGTATTTTCCGGCATGTCAACCCTTATTGGATGATTTTATGCAGTGGAAGTTTTTGTTTTATTAATTCTTATTTGATATTCAATATTTTAATCTCATTTTTTGGTTAAGTCGAACTTAACGGACCTAAATTCCACAATCGTATCTCACCCCGCCAAAAGAAAAAAGTACTAAAAACTAGGGAATTAACCGAATTCAATGAAATTTTCACTGCTATCTTGTCTGCCCGCCATTGTTCTTTGGGTTGACTTCTATCTAGGGTCTTCTGCTGGGTTTTGATTTCTTTGTTAGTTCTTCTTTTGTCTTGGCTGGACATTGCTTGTTTCTTAATTTAATAATAAAAAAAAAACTTGTTTTTACTTGATCAAGTTTTATTTTCTTCTAGCCCATATTGATTCCGCCGCGGGGAGAGATGGATCTTGTCAGAGCCGACAATTACGTCTACGCTCTCTGAAATCTGGCTCGATCTAAATAAGTAAACAAATTATATCACGTGTCTGTCATGGCACCCAAATGAATTGTAAACTAGTTCCCATATTGATTTTACTCTCAACAATTCGTTAGAGTAAAAGTGTTGTAGTCATACTGGGAAAAACGATCTAAAATCCCTCAGATTTAGCACATGGCTGAGTCACTTGGTGAGGCTCGAAGTCACCACTAATTGCTTGTCGGGAATATCTTGCTAACAACCAGACAACAGCAATGAAACGGTAGTCGTTTTGTTTTTGAAGAGAAGACGTCATTTTATTTTGATAGCAACAACAGACGACATGGATATTCCCACTTGAAAACGAGGCGACAACCACAACGACGATGACAATGAGGGAAATGTGTTAAAAATTGAGTTAAATTAATTGAATACCCATCCAGTATGAATAGAATAAAATGTCCCATCAAGGGTTGACATGCCGTAAAATCCACAAAAGAAAGGAAAAAGTCACCACTAATTGCTTGTCGGGACTATCTTGCTAACAACCAGACAACAGCAATGAAACGGCATCCATTTTGTTTTTGAAGAGATGCCGTCATTTTATTTTGATAGCAACAACAGACGACATGGATATTCCCACTTGAAAACGAGGCGACCACCACGACGACGATGACGACGATGACGACGATGACGTCGAACGCAGCGAGCCGAGCAGTCCGTGAGAATATAGCTGGGGCGGAAAAAAGGACCTTCATTTTTTTGTCTTCCCTTTCTGAAAAGAAATCATGTCTTCATGTCCGTCATATTCAATTTATTTTATCATCGGACTTCCTGTTTCGTTTTTATTTTTCTTCTTTTATTTTTTTTTTTTCCATTTTTTCCATCTTTTTTTTTTTTTCCCGCCCTTTTTTTTTTTTTTTTCCTTCGTCGTAAAAATATTGTTGTCGTCCAGGGTTGCCCAATGGAATTGACGATTCATTTAGACTCAGAGTAATGTCAGTATCATCGTCGTCGTCATCCCCCTCCTCCCCCCTCCTCCACGTCCTCCACCCCCTCCTCCGCCTTTTACTCCTCCTCCTCTCCTCCTCCTTCTTCTTCTTCTTCTTCTTCCTCTTCCTCTTCTTCTTCTTCTTCTTCTTGAGGTTTCGTTTGTATCTTATTATCTATCTATACATATCTATCTATCTATTAATAATGGAGATTCGCTTCCGGTTTTTGTCTGTAACAAAAACTACGTCACTGCTTACGTCACTATACCTGAAATCGTCATAACATAGAATAAATACACCCAAAATTTGAGCATGCAACATTTGACAGTCCTCATTGTTTTTTAAAACAAGTTTTAATAGATACATCCCCAGTATCATATATTTATATATAGTTTGTTTTATTTTAATAGATATTCAAAGTTAATAGAACTTAGTTTCGATTTCAAATTGTTTTATTTTTATTCTTTTTTACTCCTTTAATAAATTTGATGATTTCATGATTTATGGTTCAAACTCTCCGACATTTAATTTTTAACTTCCACCTCCTCAAGCAATATCTTTTAAAAATGTATTTTTACATCGCCCGGGGGGTGTTTTTTATTTTTGCTAGCATATATAAAGAGCTGTTGGTATGTATGTATGTCCAGAGGAAACTATGAAAATAAAACAATTAACGACAAAATAAATTTATATAAAATATAAATTTGAAGGCAATTTACAATGCGATGTAATAGGTGTTAAATGGTGTTTATTTACATAAATATTTTCGAGAAAATTTCGAGAAAATTTCTCATCATCAGAGGCAGAAGCATCCGTGTTTTTTTTAAGCACTGCGCCGGCGTAATCTTTTGTTGTTATTAAGTTAATAACAACAAAAGATTACGAAAAAAACACTTATAGATTTATATATAAACATTCACTATCATCATATTTTGGTTTTTGAGCAACAATATTGAATGCTTGGAAGATAATTAGAAAATAAAATTTAAATGATAACAGCATGGAATTTCTTTTTTTGTATTTAATGTTGTAAATAGACATTTTTTTTCTTTTCAGGGTGGCTGGATTAGCGTAAGGTCTTTTTAATACGTGGGGATTTTAATCGGACATCTTGCGGGGATCCAATTCACGATTCAGTAATAATAGATCTATAAGACAAAATTCTTTTAAAAAAATCTGCCTCTACCCAGGCGATGCCGGGTAGCCGCTTCTAGTACAAATATAAAGGGCAGTTGTGTGTATATATGTATGTTCGGAGGAAACTTCGAAAATGAAACAATTAACAACAAAGTAAATATATATACACATTAAATATCACCAGGGCTTGGTTTTTGAGCAAAAATAATAGAGATTTGATTTAAATTCGTGAAAATAATTAAAAAAATAAATTTACAGGTTGACCCAGAAAAAATGAACCCAAATTATTTATTTATTTTCCCATTAAACTAACCCTAAACCCAAACCCTAACCCTAAACCTCCTAGTTTAAATTAAAAGTTTTATTACAAAATTTGTGGGTTCTATTTTTTCTGGGTCTCCCTGTATACAGGGTGACCCAGAAAAAACAGAACCCAAATTATTTATTTATTTTCCCATTAAACTAACCCTAAACCCAAACCCTAACCCTAAACCTCCTAGTTTAAATTAAAAGTTTTTATTACAAAATTTGTGGGTTCTATTTTTTCTGGGTCTCCCTGTATACAGGGTGACCCAGAAAAAACAGAACCCAAATTATTTATTTATTTTCCCATTAAACTAACCCTAAACCAAACCCTAACCCTAAACCTCCTAGTTTAAATTAAAAGTTTTATTACAAAATTTGTGGGTTCTATTTTGGGTCTCCCTGTATACAGGGTGACCCAGAAAAAACAGAACCCAAATTATTTATTTTATTTTCCCCATTAAACTAACCCTAAACCCTAACCCTAACCCTAACTCTAACCTTAACTCTAACCCTTACCCTAAACCCTAACCCTAACCCTAACCCTCCTAGTTTAAATTAACAGTTTTATTACAAAATTTGTGGGTTCTGTTTTTTCTGGGACATGGGATTTTGAGTATGATTTGTAAGTTTTACCGAAAAATCGTGTAGCTGAAAAATGAAAAATAAAGAACAATTTTGTATTATATATTATAAAATTTGAGTATGCAACCTTAGACGGTCCTTATTCCTTTTTAAAACAACTTATTCTTCTTAAAAAGTTTTTCTTCTTTTTTTTCTTTCTTTTTCTTTTTTTTTTCCTTCGTCTGAAAAAATATTGTCGTCGAGGTTTGCCCAATGGAATTGACGATTCATTTAGACTCAGAATAATGTCAGTATCATGGTCATCGTCATCCTCCCCCTCCACTACTTCTTCCTCCCACTCCTTCATCTCTTGCTCTCCCTCCTTCCCTTTCTTTTCTTTTTCCTACATTTCTTCTTCTTCTTCTTCTTATTCTTCTTCTTCTTCTTCTTCTTCCATCACATTTCTTCTTCTTCTTCTTCTTCTTCTTCTTCTTCTTCTCTTCTTCTTCTTCTTCTTCTCATTCCTGCATATTTCTTCTTCTTCTTTTTCTTCCTCTTCTTCTTCTTCTTCTTCTATATTTCTTCTTTTTCTTCTTCTTCTTTTATATTTCTTCTTTCTTCTTCTTCTTCCATCATTCCATCATATTTCTTCTTCTTCTTTTTCTTCTTCTTCTTCTTCTTCTTCTTCTTTTTCTTTTCTTCTTCTTCTTTTATATTTCTTCTTCTTCTTTTCATTTCTCCTATTTCTTCTTCTTCTTCTTCTTCTTCTTCTTCTTCTTCTTCTTCTTCTTCTTCTTCTTCTTCTATATTTCTTTTCTTCTTCTATATTTCTTCTTCTTCTCATTCCGTCATATTTCTTCTTCTTCTTTTATATTTCTTCTTCTTTCTTTTCTTTCTCCATATTTCTTCTTCTTCTTCTTCTTCTTCTTCTTTTCTTCTTCTTCTTCTTCTTCTTCTTCTTCTTCTCTTCTTCTTCTTCTTCTTCTTCTTCTCTTCTTCTTCTTCTTCTCTTCTTTTCTTCTATTTATTATTCTTCTTCTTCTTCTTCTTCTTCTTCTTCTTATTATTATTATTATTATTATTTGTAGTAGTGTAGTAGTAGTAGTAGCATTCTTTCATTTATTTTCATAGTGACGTCTTTATCGTGATTGTCGTCATTCTCGTTCTAAATATAGACATTCCTCATGTGTAAAAACAATATAGACAAACATGCCATGCACAAAATGAATGGCTTTAGAGTTGTGACTTCTTTGTTATTTTTGTTCTCGTAGATTACATAACAATTTTATCACATGCCTCGCAAGGGATGATAAAAACAAAAAACAAGGGAAAGATACCTAGTATACATGCATGTAGGAAAATTAAAGATCGTTTCGCCATTATAAATGTATTTTCAATAGAAATACATTTTTATGAATTTTTTTTTAGAAAATTGACTGGATGTTTCCAGAGGACAGACACAAGATGAGGGTCTGTTCTCCGAGGGCATTTACATGGGACGAAATTTTCTCCACATACTGTCGGATTAATTTCCTCATCTTACATCCATATATATATATATATATATATATATATATATATATATATATATGTACTCCCGCAATTAACTGTAATTAATCAATATCTTGATTCATTCATTGAATTTAAACCTGAAGATTCTTATGATGAAACTCGAGTAGGTGATTTCCGCACACACTGTAATATTAAATCCGCTCTACTAACGTATTGGGCACTTTATATTCGTTATAACACTGACTTATATTATTAATACTTGTTTTTTTTTAAATGTTTGTTGAGAACGAATGTATCCAATATTGTCTGTTTGTCATTCGGTCAATGTTCCAAGATTGTTGACATGTCAAATTCAAAATACAAACCGTCAATAGAAAAATGTATATATCTAGCTTTTATTTTGTTTTCTTTTTTCTTTTTTTTTTTTTCCTTTCTTTTTTTTTGGGGGGGGGTGTTTTTTTCCTTTGTTCTCTAATTTAATTTTTTTTCAGTAAATAAGTAAATAAAAGATTTATCTTAAATTATGTATTAGGATTGATGGAAAAATTTAAGAAAATATCTTTTATGAGTACTTTAAAGCAAATTACCAATTGCTTTTATATATATAATATATATATATATATATATATATATATATATATATATATATATATATATAACAATCCATACATTTAAAGAAAAACATTTGATGATATTATTGGTACATTTTGTAGAAAAATGAAAATCAAGTCAGAAAAGTTTGGTACCTCATTGATTCATTCCTCTAAATTTAAGATATAAATCTTTTTTCATGTCTTTAAAGAATTAAATTCATTTTTTCTATGTTTGCATGTACTTATACAATAATTTAAATCAAACTGAATATAAAATAATTATGATTTCAATTAAAGAAATCTTTTTTTCATCAAAGAATTCATCTCAAACATTTGTCACTGCACACCAAATTCTTGGTATTAATTTTTTTTTTTACCGGTAAGTCATTCCTTTTACACCACACACACACACCACACACACACACACACACACACACACAGATATATATATATATTATATATTATATATATATATATATTAGTTTGATAGAAGTAATTCATTGCTGTCGATGTACTATGTATGTATAATGGAAAAGCTGACTTACAGGTGAATATGGTCACGATGGTTAGATGATGCAAAAATCAGAAAGGTAAGTCAGCGATATAACAAATACAAAGTGCTCAATACATTAGTAGAGCAAATTTATTACAATAATATCTTGATTAATTCAGTGGATTTAACCCTGAAGATCCTTATGGTGAAACTCGAGTAAGTTATCACGTGTACCTATATTGTAATATATATATATATATATATATATATATATATATTATATATATATATATATTCGCCCTGCCAGTGGGGCGTTAGAATGCACTGACTGCACCTTTGCATAGAGATAAGACTCCCCCAATCTGGCCACCTGTTGGCCGTGGGTGGCGACCCGTGATGACATGACAGTTCATGACATGCAATACTCCACTTTGGCCCTATCTTGGGCTAGACGGGCGGTCGGAGAGGCCCCCTCCGATCAATCGGCTGGTCACTTCAAGCCCTAGCACCTATATGATTATCCCAACCCTATTGCCCTTATGGTAAACCCCTTTTTATCATATGGGTGCTAGAAGGCGGTGGCTGCGGGTCTACATGTCCTGGGAATGACGTTAAACTCTATCTGATGGTAAGGTTCCGGTTTTGGAGGTTTGGGGAATGTGGAGCACCCCTTCATCACCATTGCTCCCTGGTCCACTCTGACTCGGAGTGGTAGTACCTGTTAGGGTTCCATCTATGGGTTAAATAGAAAAATGTATTTATAAACAAAATTGTATTATCTATTAAGAATTGATTTATTTCAAAACTTTATCGGCATTAAATGACCCACTGAGTTTGACATGCCGTAAAACAAAACAAACCAAAACCATATATATATATATATATATATAATATATATATATATATATATATATATATATAGGGTGAGTCAAAATGCACGCAAATTATAAAGTCTTTATTAAATGTATATTAAATCATATTAACTGAAACTAAATGTAATCAAAAGAAAGCAGAATTAATGGGGTTTGTAATATTACAACAAATGTTCAATTATACCGCCGTCTCCTTCAATCACCACCACTGCACGTTTCACCAAATTATTCACGGCACGACCAAGTTCCTCACAGGAAATTTTATTTACCTCTGAAATGATGCGATCTTTGAGCTCATTAAGATTGTTAGGCCGAAATTGATGGAATACGCGGGCCTTCAGCATGCCCCCAAAATAGAAGTCCAGTGAGCTGAGATCAGGCGACCTTGGTGGCCACGTTGTTCCGTATACTCGGCCAATCACACGATGTTCTTGAAATTTTGAAGCCAGAAAATCTCGAGCCAACAACGAATAGTGGGGAGGAGCTCCGTCGTGTTGAAAGACAACAGTTCTCATTTTACGCTTTATATTGTTTCTATAACATATATAAAAGTAATTGTTGTACCGGCCGTTCCTACAGTGGAGAATATACACCGGTTCTCACTATAAATAGTGAGACACCGAGTGAAAAGGTTGTACTGTTACCGTTAACGGCAAGCTAGCCGTTCCTGTACCATTATTGTAAATACACTTGTCTTATTTTACCCTACCTCGACTTGACTTCTTTTTTACTGTTTGATTAACATCACAACAGTAATGTTAACTAATATATGATTGGTGGAATAATTTGAACAATATAAATTTGCGTGCATTTTGACTCACCCTGTATATATATATATATATATATATTTGTGTGTGTGTGTGTGTGTGTGTGTGTGTGTGTGTGTGGTGTGTGAAAATGGAAAAGGAATTGAATCCGACAATATGAGGAAAAATGAGTAAAGAAGAAATGTAGATGGATAAAAATGAATTTAATCGATATCACATTAATCGATATCACTTATACATGTGTTTCGGTCAGTTTATTGTGTGTGGAAATATTTCGCACACATAGAAGATTCGACCTTCATCAGAGAGAACATTTATTTTGAATGAAAACATTGTTTTTTTTTTTGTTTTTTTTATTTTTCCAACGAATTTTTTCATTCAAAATAAATGTCACTCTGATAAAGGTCGAATCTTCTATGCGTGCGAAAATATTTCACACACATAAACTGACGAAACACATGTGTAAGTGATATCGATTAATGTGATATCGATTAAATTCATTTTATCCATCTACATTTCTTTTCTTTACTCATTTTTCCTCATATATATATATATATTATATATATAATATTTATTATATATATTTATATATATTATATATAGCCTTAATAAAGAGTAGTTTAAAATACATACCTTTAATATACATACTTACTGTCAACATGCTTGTAAAATACGTCATTCCAGTGTAAATACAAACATATATTGATTTTATTTTTTGTTTCGGTATTTTACATATATTGTCAGCGTTACCCTTACCATATCTGACACTGACCCTGCCAACAGAAAAAAACCCCCCACCCCTATGTAGATTTGCATTCCAACACTATACCGGCATTTTTTTTTTTTTTTCAAATTCAATTTCTTTTTTTTTTTTTCAAAACTAACCCTGGTTCGTCGTTCAACACGTTGGTTCATAGTCGTGTCTTTCCCACATGCGAAGTGCCACACTCATCTCGGGGTGTGGTACATCTGCTCGGGTAATTAAGGGAGAAAAAAACATCTCCCTAGTCAATACGATTTGGCAGGCTGTTTTTGCCCCCATACCGACACCCTGCACCCCCCCCACACACACGATCATTGCCTCCCCCCGCCACACTCTTCAATATGCTTCCCAAAGACCCTAGCCACCGCAGCCGCCGTCGATGCCTGCCTGCCTGCCAGCCAACCCCAACTCCCCTCGCCGATCCCCACAGAGTATTACGACCAAGTGTCATAGAACAGGCTAGTGAGAAAACACACCAAAAACAAAAAAAAACATACAAAAAAACACCCGAAAACATGCACTGAGGACAACATTGATACAGAGACACAAATTTAAAATAATCCCTCCCCCATACCAACATCCCCACAAAAGAACCCCCCCCCAAAAAAACGTGTCAAAAAATAGTAACATTCCTTCAAACATACACAAGTGTATATATATATATGTATATATATATATATATATATATATATATATATATATATATATATATATATATATATATATATGTGTGTGTGTGTGGTGTGTGTGTGTGTGTGTGTGTGTGAAAAAGTATTGAGATTAAAGCTGTATTTTGCCAAGATAGAAATGAAGAACGAATGGAACTTTAATTATATAATGGGTGAGTACAAAAAAAAATCTCAATTTTTTGTCCGTTCTGTCGGCTGGGGCGTTAGAATGCACCGACTGCACCTCTGCAGAGGAGTAAGACTCCCCCAATGGGGCCACCTGTTGACCGTGGGTGGCGACACGTGATGCTTAAGGATAGAGCCCAGGTGGATGAGCAGTTCATGACATGCAATACTCCACTTTGGCCCTATCTTGGGCTAGACGGGCGGTCGGAGAGACCCCCTCCGATCAATTGGCTGGTCACATCAAGCCCTAGCACCTATATGATTTTCCCAACCCTATTGCCCTTATGGCAAGCCCCAACCCCTTTTATCATATGGGTGCTAGAAGGCGGTGGCTGCGGGTCTACATGTCCTGGGAATGACGTTAAACTCTATCTGATGGTGAGGTTCCAGTTTTGGAGGTTTGGGGAATGTGGAGCACCCCATTCATCACCATTGCTCCCTGGTCCACTCTGACTCGGAGTGGTAGTACCTGTTAGGGTCCCATCTATGGGTTAAATAGAAAAATGTATTTATAAACAAAATTGTATTATCCATTAAGTATTGATTTATTTCAAAACTTTATCGGCATTAAATGACCCACTGAGGTTGATATGCCGTAAAACAAAACAAACCAAACCAAATTTTTTGTCACACCTATAATATATATATATTGAGTTCTAACGATATATATATATATATATATATATATATATATATATATATATATATATATTATATTTACCAACCCCTCCGCACGAGCAGGATGGGACACAAGGTCAATTTCTTAAACGGAGTTTAACAGGTTTGAATTTACAGTTTTCCTTCTCTTAGACAGGTTGCCTAACCAAGTTTAAAGAGCCCGGTCTGCCCTACTATTTACCCATAGCTGGAGGGAGAGTATGATTCATACCTTTCCCAAGGGTATTAGCGCTAAGTTAAAATGCAGTTAGCGCGTCCAGGATTTGAACTCTGGGGCGACGAGTCCATTTTCCATGACTCTAACCACTACACTACACGCTTCCAAAAATATATATACACACACACACACACACACACACACATATATATATATATATGTGTGTGTGGTGTGAGAGAGAGAGAGAGACAGGGAGAGAGATGAAAAAAGACTGAGAAAGGTTATGAGAGACGAAGGTAGAAAGATAGATAGATGGATACATAGACAGAAACATGCGAACATGCCTATATATATATATATATATATATATATATAATATAATATACCAAGCGTGTATATATATATATATATATATATATATATATATATATATATATATGAGAAAGAGAAAGAGAGAGAAAGAGAGAAAGATAGTAAAAAAGACTGAGATAAGGAGAGACTAAGGGAAATAAATAGACAGACCTTACGTGCATGAGAAGAACGTAGTTTACATATATATAATATATATATATATATATATATATATATATATATATACCGAATTATATGCACATATATAAGGAAATATATATATATATATTATATATATATATATATATATTATATATAGCGAATTAATTTATGTTGAGTAATGCTATACCTATCATAATATACATTTACCGGAAAATTAACTGTCTATAAGTTGGCTGTCACACTTCAAAAATTTACGACTTACATAAAATAAATCAATTCCTGCCAACATACAACTCCCAAGCCAAGCCCGCCCTGTCGGCTGGGGCATTAGAATCCTCCCACTGCACCTCTGCAGAGGGGTAAGACTCCCTTAAACGGGGCCACCTGTTGGCCGTATGTGGCGACCCGTGATGCTTAAGGATAGAACCCAGGTGGATGAGCAGTTCATGACATGCAATACTCCACTTTGGTCCTATCTTGGGCTAGACGGGCGGTTGCCCCCCCCCACGATCAATCGCTGGCCACGTCAAGCCCTCAAGCCCAGCACCTATATGATTTCCCAACCCTATTACTCTCATGGCAAGCCCCAACCCCTTTTTATCATATGGGTGCTAGAAGGCGGTGACTGAAGGTCTACATGTTCTGGGAATGACGTTAAACTCTATCTGATGGTGAGGTTCCAGTTCTGTAGGTCTGGGGAATGTGGAGCACTCTTTCATCACCATTGGTCCCTGGTCCACTCTGACCCGGAGCGGTAGTACCGGTTAGGGTCCCATCTATGGGTTAAATAGAAAAACCTGAGTTGATAAACAAAATTGTATTATGCATTAAGAATGAATTTATCTCACAACTTTGTCGGCATTAAATGACCCACTGAGGTTGATATGCTGTAAAACAAAACAAACCAAACCTAACACAAGCCCAGCACATCACTATCAACTGCTATTGAGATATGCAAGTGAACATACACAAATGTAACCTAGTAGTTAAATGCTGGCGTGCGAATTTTGAGTAAGCCTGTTCGTAAGCCAGTCGGGATATTAACGTTTACTTTTGGGTTAATACTCTTGGGAAAGGTATGAAGCACCAAAGCCCTTCTCCTCTAGCTTTGGGTTGAATAGTACTAATACAGTTTGGCATTAAATAGGCAAACTGGTTGAGCTGCGTAGACACAAAGATAACGGCATTTTGGAAACTGTCAGTTTCACGAATTTACCATTTCGAAAGAAAGAAAGAAAAAAAGAAAGAAGTAATGGTTATTTCCTATAACTCCAACCTAAAAAAGGGGGAATCACTCTGAATGAATTTTATCTGATAATTAATCTATCCATTATTTTCCAATTAAACTAACCCTAAACGGTAACCGTAACCGTAACCCCAACCCTTATCCCTAACCCTAACCCTAACCCTAACCCCGTCTTCTTTTTTCCTAGTAGACCAATAAATAAATAAATAATTTCAGAGGAGAGCCACTCAATTAGGGAATAATTTAAAATCAACGAGAGGGTCCGTGTACTATAAATGAGCCTTTGATGAGTTGTGGTGCACTTGAGCACTGTACACAATAATTTCATTTATTCACTGCATTGGTAAGACCTCATTTGGAATTTGGAGCCCAAGACTAATCAAGGACACAAAGCTCATTGAGGGAGTTCAGAGGAGAGCTACTAAATTAGTGAATGATTTAAAACCCCTTTCGTATGAAGAAAGACTTAGTAACATTGACTTACCAAGTTTTGGTTTATCGACGTACAAGAGGGGATATGATAGGAAGAGCTAGTCCACCATTGGTACAGGGTAGCTACACCACTGCCCAGTCACCCCTATGTTCAAATAAATTCTATCAGCGAGGTTGCTTTTTCAACAAGGAGTGTGATGAAAACGAAATACAGGAACAATTTGGATATTCGTGAAACATTGGTTGTGGCACTCTCTTCTAGACAAATTGACAAACCGCCCTGTCGGCTGGGGCGTTAGAATGCGCCGACTGCACCTCTGCAGAGGGGTAAGACTCCCCCAATGGGGCCACCTGTTGGCCGTGGGTGGCGACACGTGATGCTTAAGGATAGAGCCCAGGTGGATGAGCAATTCATGACATGCAATACTCCACTTAGCCCTATCTTGGGCTAGACGGGCGGTCGGAGAGGGCCCCTCCGATCAAAATCGGCTGGTCACGTCAAGCCCCTAGCACCTATATGATTCCCCAACCCTATTGCCCTTATGGCAAGCCCCAACCCCTTTTTATCATATGGTGCTAGAAGGCGGTGGCTGCGGGTTCTACCATGTGTCCTGGAATGACGTTAAACTCTTATCTGATGGTGAGTTCCAGTTTTGGATGTTTGGGGAATGTGGAGTACCCCTTCTTAACCATTGCTCCCTGGTCCACTCTGACCCGGAGTGGTAGTACCTGTTAGGGTCCCATCTATGGGTTAAATAGAAAAATGTATTTATAAAAAAATTGTATTATCCATTAAGAATTGATTTATTTCAAAACTTTATCGGCATTAAATGACCCACTGAGGTTGATATGCCGTAAAACAAAACAAACCAAACCAAATTGACAAATAAGAAGCAGTCTCACTGTTCCCATTGACTGTACACTGGGGGTTAGTTTATATTAATGATAGATTTCTATATTAAATCTTACCATAATGGACATTGTGTGTTTGTCTGTAACCGATAGTATATCACTACTCAAGTCATAATTCCCTTAGTTATTTACGTCACATTCTCCATGATTTTATTTTTATTTAAACCTCAATTATTAAATCCTTTCATATGACGAAAGACTTAGCGACATTGAATTACCAATTCTGGTTTATCGACGTATAAGAGGGGATATGATTGAAGTCTACAAATATACACATGGTTTTTATTTAACGAACTTTGACCTACTAAATATTGCTCAAAATATCAATACCAGGGTCATAAATTAAAACTCTTTAAAGAATTTTGTAAAGCAAATGCAAGACAAAATTATTTAGTAACAGTGGTGAATACATGGAATAAAACTACCATCATCATAGTGAAGGCCCCATCTCTAAACCCTTCAAGGCAAAAGTTGGATAATCTGTGAATGATTATAAAATATTCTGTGGAATTAAGATGAATGTTATAAGGAACAACTGACAGGTCTCAGACCTAATATACTACTAGCTGAAAAAAGATATTATTATTATTACTAGCAAATGTATGCACCCTCCGGGTGCAAATTTTAAGTTTTAATATAATAAAATATCATATTAAATTAGAAAGGCTAATGAAACTGAATAAGAATGTAGATAAAAGATTTTGAACAGAGGGGGTATGAGTGGAAAATAGAACAACTTTGAAACTATTCCATCATTTTTTCCCCTTAACTCCCCGTCTTTCATTGTTTAAATTCATAAATTTAACTGTTGCTTTAAAAAATAGGAAAGTAAAGAAAAAATTAATATTAAGTTATTTCTTTACTTGTTAAGGGATTTCTTTTAGATTATCTCCGAGGAGATTTTTGCTGATATTCATTAAGAAAAAAAAAAAAACAAACAAATTAAAGAAATCAATAATAACCAAGCGATATTTTAATAAATAAAATTAAACTTTTATATCAATATGCAAATTAGCTTCACCTGTTCACACTGTAACCGGCTATTTTTTTGTTGCATATATAAATTACAATTGCATGTTATTAGAATGTAGATAAAGTCAAAAGTATTAATAAGGTATAACAATTTTATCAAAATAACTGAGATTTAAATAAAAAAGTAAAATTCATGGTGAATGTGACGTCAATAACTAAGGAGAATTGTGTTGACTTGGAAAGTAGTGATTTAGTTAGTTCGGCTCAAGACAGACAAAACACACAATCTCCATTAAAAAATAAGATTATTATTTTAATATTATTATTCACTCCTTTTGAGTTTTTCTTCCACATCAAAAAGCGTTGGCTGATGGTCTTTCACTGGAGTCTGAGTGACACAGCAAGTCTCCTCAGGTCTCTAGCACTCTTCTGAGTATCGGCAGATTGCAGGCAGTGCAAGTGGTCTGAAAATGGTTTCAATCCTTTCTCTGATTTCCAACTTTCCACCCTTTTCTAATCCTTTGGAGTTGGGACTGTCCAAAGTGCACTAACTACAATTGGATATAACTTTCACTTTCATATTCCATAACTTTTTTACAGTTCTCTGGCAAGGTCCAAATATTGTTCCATTTTTTTTTCATTCCCTTTAAAACTTCACCCTGGATCTGCTGGCACGAGGCAAAATCCACCAGTTGACAAGTTCTTTCTCTTTTTTGTTTATTCAACAACACTAGGTCTGGTCTTCCTTGCTGGATAAGGTGAATCCCGTTTTTTTTATTCAAAGTCCCAAGAATTTTATGCGTTTCGTTCTCAAGAAAAGAAAACAGATAATCTGGTTTATAAATGCAATACCATTTTGTTGATGGTCAAAATTTCATTTTTTTGCATAAATTCCCAGTAGATACCTTACCAACCCAGCGTGTCTAAGTTTTTTGTGTTATTCTCGTTGTGCTAAGTTTGCTACAGTTCGCAAGTATTGGTTAACAGTCTATCTCATGCCCCGCAAAGTCCTAACATTTACTATTTGTTGAG
>CM042177.1:32391173-32396173 GCA_023376005.1 Doryteuthis pealeii | reverse complement strand
ATAAATATAATATATATCTATTTATTTGGTGACAAGGGAACAGTCACGACCATATTGGTTTCATGCAAGGCAATCATCAGGTGAAGATGCTACAAGGCATTTGTAACATCTTCACCTGACGATTGCTTCGCATGAAACCAATATGGTTGTGATTGTTCCTTTGTCACCTAATAAATAGATATGTAAAACCTTATATATATTATCTTATTATATTATATAACAGCTCTATTTTATATGAGCACTCTACCAATAATACTGCGTTTGGCACACCGTTCCAGCAAAAGCTGAAACAGTGACATCTCGTACTATAGTATATATATATATATATATATATATATATATATATGTTCTGTTTAAAAATAAAATAAAATAAAATTTTATTTTTTTTTTTATTTTTTTTTTTTTTTTTTTAATTAAATCAGAAGCATTATAGTTCAAGGTAAAACTCAAAAGAGTTTATTGTAAAAATTGTAAAAATATATAAAAATGTAAAGTGGGTATCAAAATAGTATAGTATATATATTTCAGCTGTTAACAATATACAAGTCCACATGGTAATTTGTAGAAAGATGTTAGGTTTCCAAAATTATATATCAAATATAAATTATATATCCATTATATCTGGAATTTTACAAAGACTATATAAAATCTACGGACTTCAACACCACAGTAATTTTGGAAACCTAACATATTTCTACAAATTACCATGTGGACTTGTATATTGTTAAAGCTGAAATATATACTATACTATTTTGATACCCACTTTACATTTTTATATATTTTTACAATAAACTCTTTTGAGTTTTACCTTGAACTATAATGCTTCTGATTTTAATTAAAAAAAAATATATTATATATTATATTATATAATAATGTGTGTGTTGTGTGTGTGTGTGTGTGTGTGTGTGTTTTGGGCAGCATTCTTTCATTTATACATGTAGAATTAAACAAAAGACACATCTCCTGTTTAACAATTTTATTTTTGATCTTTTCTAATTTTCTGTCCAACTTTTTAATGTTTGGGTGGAATTCGTGGATAAGTCCAACAAAGTTCAGGTCCCGAGTACTTTCGGCACTTCGAAGTGCCATCATCAGGGGTGATGCATTCCATTTTTTGTTTTTGTTTTTGTTAAATAGGAAATGTGCCTTTTGTTTAATTCTACACACACACACACACATATATATATATATATATATATATATATATATATATATATATATATTATATGTGTGTGTGTGTGTGTGTGTGTTGTGTGTGCAAGATGATGAGAATGCACTATCATTGTCTTGAAAAATATCTCCCGTAGAAGGATATCTCCCGCTTTGATTATATATCTTTCCTATATCTGCTCGGGGGACACCAACCTCCACCCTCCCCTCCTCTCCTCATCACCCCCCCCACACACACACACTTTTTCCTGGTGCCTGGAAACCAGCGTCATCGGTGTCGGCGATGTTGTCGGTGGTGATGGCGTCGGTGTGATGATGCTAGCTGACAAATATCGGTGTCATGCATCCGGTGTGTTTGCTGTTGCCAATGGACGCTGCGAGCTACGATTTTTCCCGCGCGCGCGAACTTAAATGGACAGATATGTACGACGCATGCGCCAGTTGCATTTGGAGGACAGGTGATTGGCAGGGCAAATAAAACAAATGTCAAAGTATTGTTGTGGGGTCTGGCATGAAGAGGAGGGGGAGGAGGAGACGGGGAGGGGAGAGAGAAAGAGAGAGTGAAGAGAGATGTTGAGAGAGTGAGAAAGAAAAAAGGATGAAAAAGAGAGAAGGAAAGAGAGGGAAAACCAACAGAAGGAGTTGAAGAGAGAAAAATAAAGGGATATAGAAAGATATATATATATATATATATATATATATATATATAGAGAGAGAGAGAGAGAGAGAGAGAGAGAGTGAGAGAGAATGAGAGAAAAAAGAAAGAAAGAGAGAGAAAATATAAAAGGCTAAATAAGAGAGAAGTAAAAGAACAGAAGAAAAAAAAGTGCTACCCGGTGACTATTAAAATAACGACCCAGCTCAGTCTATTCAAAACTATCCATCTTCATATCTATCTATCTATCTATCTCAATTTGTTCATATTTAACTATATTACTTTAAATACTAAGATTTTTTGATTCATGTTTGTTTAATGTCTTGTTTTTAGTTTAAATAAACAAGAATTACGACAAAAAAAGAAGCGACCCCCCCCCAAATACATTTACTTGTCGAAAATATCTATCTATCTCCATTTGTTCATATCTATCTATATTATTTTGTTTGTTTATCTATCTATCTATCTCAGTCTATTCCAAACTATATATCCATCTTCATATCTAAACAAGAATTACGACAAATTACGATAAATAAACAAGAATTACGACGAGTGGGGTTTGTTATTTTGATAGTCACCGGGTAGCGGTTTTTGAGGCAGGAGACCGGGACGCACTTCCTCATAAATTACCAAAAGCTGTTTTGGTAGTCTAGAGTCATCAAGCCGAACAAGATGACCCGCCCAACGCGTTTGATTCCTCATCACAATTGCAGCAATGCTAGTTGTTTTGGCTTTGGTCAAATCAGTCGTATCTGGAACATGGCTTCCTCACTTCAGACCTAGGATATGTCTAAGACAGTGCTGATGGAATCTTTCAAGCTGCCTAGGAAGCGTGTGGTGTGATGGCTAAAGTCATGGGAAATGGACTCGTCGCCCAGAGTTCGAATCCTGGACGTGGTAATTGCATTTCACTTAGCGCTAATACCCTGGGAAAGGTATGAATCCTACTCTCCCCCGAGCTATGGGTAAATAGCAGGGCAGACTGGATTCTTTAACCATGGCTAGGTAACCAGTCTAAGAGAAGGAAAACTCTGAATTTAAACCTGTTGAACTCCGCTTAAGAAATTGACCTTGTGTCACATCCTGCTCGTGCGGAGGGGTTGATAAATAGATATATGAGATTGATACAACATCCAAATTATATGAATTTAGATAGATAGATAGATACATACATACATACATACACAGGCAGTTAGATAGACAGACAGATAGATAGAAATAAACTGAGATGGATAAATAAATAGATAAAACCAAACTGAGATAGATATATCGATAGGACTAGAGATATAGATAGATAGATAGATAGATAGATAGATAGATAGAAACGACAGAGCTAGAGAGATAGATAGGTAGATAGATAGATAGATAGACAGATAGATAGAAACGACTGAGCTAGAGAGATAGATAGGTAGATAGATAGTTAGATATAGAATTGACTAGATAGGACCATAGATAGATAGAAAGATAGATAGATAGATATACATAGATAGATGGATAGAAAGATATATAGACAGAAGATAGATAGACATAGATAGATAGATGGATAGAAGAGATAGATGATAGATAGATAGATAGAAAGAGATAGATAGATAGATAGATAGATAGAATAGATAGATAGATAGAAAGAGATAGATAGATAGATAGATAGATGGATAGAAAGAGATAGATTAGATAGATAACATAGATAGATAGATGGATAGAAAGAGATAGATTGATAGATAGACATAGATTAGATGGATAGAAAGAGATAGATAGATAGATAGATAGACAGACATAGATAGATCGATGGATCGATAGGACCATTGATAGATAGAGAGATAGATGATAGACATAGATAGATAGATGGATAGATGGATAGAAAGATAGATAGATAGATAGATAGATAGATAGTTAGATAGACAGATAGATAGACAGACATAGATAGATAGTTGGATAGATAGGACCATTTATAGATAGACAGATAGATAGATAGACATAGATAGATAGATAGATAGATAGATAGATAGATAGATAGACATAGATAGATAGATGGATAGATAGGACCATTGATAGATAGACAGATAGATAGATAGACATAGATAGATAGATAGATAGATAAATATGAACCGACTGGGATAGATAGATAGATAGATAGATAGATGAGACCGACATAGATAGATAGATGGATAGATGGGACCAGAAATAGATAGATAGATAGAAACGACTGAGATAGATAGATAGATAGATAGATAGATAGGCCCATAGATAGATAGACAGATAGATAGATAGACAGACATAGATATATAGATGGATAGATAGGACCATTGATAGATAGATAGACATAGATAGATAGATGTATAGATGGATAGAAAGATAGATAGATAGATAGATAGATAGATAGATAAGACCATTGATAGATAGATAGATAGATAGATAGATAGATAGATAGATAGATATAGATAGATAGATGGATAGATAGGACCATTGATAGATAGACAGATAGATAGATATACATAGATAGATAGATAGATAGATAGATAGATATGAAGACAGGGGGATAGATAGATAGATAGATAGACAGACAGACATAGATAGATAGATGGATAGATAGGCCATTGATAGATAGACAGATAGATAAATAGATAGATAGATAGATAGATAGATATGAACAGACTGGGATAGATAGATAGATAGATAGATAGATAGACAGACATAGATAGATAGATGGATAGATAGGACCATTGATAGATAGACAGATAGATAGATAGATAGATAGATAGATAGATAGATAGATAGATGGACCGACATAGATAGATAGATGGATAGATGGGACCAGAAATAGATAGATAGATAGAAACGACTGAGATAGATAGATAGATAGATAGATAGATAGATAGGACCATAGATAGATAGACAGATAGATAGATAGACAGACATAGATATATAGATGGATAGATAGGACCATTGATAGATAGATAGACATAGATAGATAGATGGATAGATGGATAGAAAGATAGATAGATAGATAGATAGATAAGACCATTGATAGATAGATAGACAGAGATAGATAGATGGATAGATGGATAGATAGATAGATAGATAGATAAGACCATTGATAGATAGATAGATGATAGATAGATAGATAGATAGGACCATTGATAGATAGACAGATAGATCGATATACATAGATAGATGG
>CM042177.1:32376173-32378673 GCA_023376005.1 Doryteuthis pealeii | reverse complement strand
TTCATGTGCACGTGTGTGTATATGTCTGTATATGTATAAGTAAGTATGTGTGTGTGGGTAATATATAATGTGGGAGGATAATATAATAATGTGGGAGGATATATATATATATATATATATATATATATATATATATAACTTTTATAGAAATAAAAATATATATAACAGTTATATATATATATATATATATATATATATATATATATATATATATATATATACTAAAATAGATGAAATCGATTAAACATTAAATTATATATACTGATATAGATGTATAGATAGATATATCGATATGAACAGACATAGATATATAAATATGAACAGACTGAAATAGATAGATAGATAGATGAATAGATAGATAGATAGATATGAACAGACTGAGATAGATAGATAGATAGATAGATACATAGATAGATATAGGAGTGTATAGATGGAGACAGAATGTGATACAAGATAGATAGTAGCATTAGACAGTCAGATAGAAACAGACTAATATATATATATATATATATATATATATATATATATATATTATATATATATATAACACATAATTGTATAATTGAATAAATGTATATATATAATAAATCTATATTATATATAATATATATATATATATATATATATATATATATATATATATATCAAAAATATACATCAACACATAATTGTTAATTGAATAAATGTATATATATATATATATATATATATATAATATATATATATATATGTATGTATTGATGTATATATTGATGTTTATAAGAACGTACGCCTGATAATTGAATGAATATATAACGGAAATAAATATATATACCAGAAATGATATACCAAATTACAAAGCCTTTTTGCTTTGGTTGGGTTTAATTGTCTAAGGATATATATATATATATATATATATATATATATATACATGATGCTTAAAAACCCTGCTAACCTCTTTCTCTCTCCCTCACACTCTCTGTACACACACACACACACACACACACACACACACACACACACACACACACACACACACACACATATATATATATAATATATATATATATATATATATATATATTTCCTTGTGAATGTAAGATTAATTGAGTTGTTGATGGCTAAACCTTTAAACCCACAAAGTATTTGATATATACAAATCCTTCTCTTACCTAAACAATATGATATATGCTTGAACAAAAGTTATAGGATCAAACAATAAACTGTACTATACCCCTCCTTAATAGTTAAACTCTTTGTTCATTATATATACTAGCAAATATATGCACCCTCCGGGTGCAAGTATTTAAGTTTTAATTGAGTTTGAAATATCAAATTTAATGCCAAAAGGTTATTATTTCAGACTTTAAGTAGTGCTATGAGATAATTGGTTATGTTCTATATTTAAAAGGTTGCTTTTTTAATAAATTATTTGTAAAGATGTCTTTCAGAGCTGATAGTAACTGCAATTTTAATGAAATAAAATATTATATTAAATTATAAAGAATGAAACTAAATAAGAACGCAGATAAAAAGATTTGAAACAGAGTGCAAGTATTTAAGTTTTAATGTAATAAAATATTTATATTAAATAAGAAAGGCTAATGAAACTAAATAAGAACACAGATAAAAAGATTTGAAACAGAGTGCAAGTATTTAAGTTTTAATGTAATAAAATATTATATAAATTAGAAAGGCTAATGAAACTAAATAAGAACGCAGATAAAAGATTTGAAACAGAGTGCAAGTATTTAAGTTTTAATGTAATAAAATATTATATTAAATTAGAAAGGCTAATGAAACTAAATAAGAACACAGATAAAAAGATTTGAAACAGAGTGCAAGTATTTAAGTTTTAATGTAATAAAATATATATTAAATTAGAAAGGCTAATGAAACTAAATAAGAACACAGATAAAAAAGATTTGAAACAGAGTGCAAGTATTTAAGTTTTAATGTAATAAAATATTATATTAAATTAGAAAGGCTAATGAAACTAAATAAGAACACAGATAAAAAGATTTGAAACAGAGTGCAAGTATTTAAGTTTTAATGTAATAAAATATTATATTAAATTAGAAAGGCTAATGAAACTAAATAAGAACACAGATAAAAGATTTGAAACAGAGTGCAAGTATTTAAGTTTTAATGTAATAAAATATTATATTAAATTAGAAAGGCTAATGAAACTAAATAAGAATGCAGATAAAAAGATTTGAAACAGAGTGCAAGTATTTAAAGTTTTAATGTAATAAATATATTATATTAAATTAGAAAGGCTAATGAAACTAAATAAGAATCAAATAATAAAAAAGATTTGAAACAGAGTGCAAGTACTAA
Source organism: Doryteuthis pealeii (assembly GCA_023376005.1). NCBI lineage: Eukaryota > Metazoa > Mollusca > Cephalopoda > Myopsida > Loliginidae > Doryteuthis > Doryteuthis pealeii. Next base: position 32,376,354 of record CM042177.1, on the reverse strand, counting down.
TTTAAGTCAAATGTAATAAAATATTATAGATTAAAATTAGAAAGGCCTAATGAAACTAAATAAGAACACAGTAGTGAAAGCATTGAAACAGAGTGCAAGTATTTAAGTTTAACTGTAATTAATCTATTCCTATTATTAGTCAACATTTTCTGAACGCGTCGATCTCTCTCTTTTCTTTTTT
>CM042177.1:32355568-32370568 GCA_023376005.1 Doryteuthis pealeii | reverse complement strand
AAAAGATTTGAAACAGAGTGCAAGTATTTAAGTTTTAATGTAATAAAATATTATATTAAATTAGAAAGGCTAATGAAACTAAATAAGAATGCAGATAAAAAGATTTGAAACAGAGTGCAAGTATTTAAGTTTTAATGTAATAAAATATTATATTAAATTAGAAAGGTTAATGAAACTAAATAAGAATGCAGATAAAAAGATTTGAAACAGAGTGCAAGTATTTAAGTTTTAATGTAATAAAATATTATATTAAATTAGAAAGGTTAATGAAACTAAATAAGAATGCAGATAAAAAGATTTGAAACAGAGTGCAAGTATTTAAGTTTTAATGTAATAAAATATTATATTAAATTAGAAAGACTAACAAAACTGAATAAGAATGAATATAAAAATATTACTTAATGTTATTTTAATTGATTTCTATATAAAATCAGAATCAGAAATAGCACCAGACGGACTGACATGCTGTTAAAATCATTTAATTAATCAATCTAAGACTTTTCTGAATATTCTAGCCGATCTTAACAATACTGTTGTCTGGATTTCTAATTTCCAATCTCTGATTTCCAATTCCTCCATTCTTTAAGGGGCACAACTACAGTTGATATCAGTGTAAGGCTGACGAGTAGGACAGAACAATTTTAAAATAAAGTATTTTATAAAAGAAAAATGGCGGGAACTCTAAAGACAAAATAGAAGAAATAATCATTTGAATAAATAAATAAATAAGTTAGTTATACGCAATTTGTTGAAAAAATACGTGTTTTTAGAAGACAAATTTAACACCCCCCCCCATTGTCTTATAAAAGAAAAAAAATTATTCATCGATATTGTTCTGTTTAAAGGGGGCGATAAATTTTCAATAGGGTGTTCGACAAATAATTATTAGAATTCGATAAGAAAGTAAAGTAGTTTATAGTTAAACGTGTTTTTAGAATCTAAAACTTAACATTATGATCTTCATATTGTAAATGAATTTCATATATTAATTTATCATAGCAGAAATACCTAATTAAATCAGAAAGTTTTGAACTGAAATATAGATTGCTTTTTATACGTTTGAGAATAATATGATTATGTTAGAAATCAGTTACAGCAAATAATTATTTATTAAACCCAGTTTTGTTAATATCATTATGCAAATTATTCCCACCATATACTATGGAAATCTTTATTTTCTTACAGATATATAAGACACACTGCAGGATTTTAAAGACACTAATGACATGAGCTGTTTGATGTAAAACTAACTCTGATTTTCATAGAGACATTGTTAATAAATAAGATTTATTCTATGTATTAATGATTTTGACTATGAATTATATTAGAAATCAGTAACAGCAAATAATTATTTATTAAACCCAGTTTTGTTAAAATCATTATGCAAATTATTCCCACCATATGCTATATAAATCGTTAATTTCTTAGAGATATATAACACATATTTAAGGATTTTGAATGCTTTAATAATATGGGCAGTTTTGCAGCTAATCTAACTCAGCTAGACTTTTGTTGTCTTCTGGTTTTGATCTTTAAAGAAATTAAAGACTGAAAAATTCTTTTATTCTAATGACCAAAATTCATCAAAAGATTTTTTTATTTATCGATTTAAATTAGATATACCTACAGATTAAACTACTATGAATTTTAAAAACGAATTAAAATTAATTAAATCGATTATTTAAGGTCAAATTGTTGTCTAAGTAAAAAAGTAGTAGCATAATGAGTATCAATGAAAAAAGGCAAATAATATTACGTAATTTATTTTTGATACATTTCAAAAGATTTTTTCGGTCAATTTCGATCGCATTTGGCCCGAGACACTGTTAAAAATAGTTTGTTTACAAAATTAATGTAACATTCGTGATTGCAAAAAATTTACCAAAAGTCAGGGAATTATCTGGTTTTAATGAAATCTTCAGTATTGATTTATCAATTAATGAATTTTATGATGCATCAGTTATTTTATTTCAAAACTTCTGCTATGATAAATAAATATATAAAATTCTGCTATGATAAATTGATATATAAAATTCATTTAAAATATGAGCAGCAAATTTTTCAAGTTTAAATAAATAAGATATTAATATTCATAATCATTGAGAATATAACTTAAATAGCTAAGGAAATCATGACATCAGTGGTGACGTAGTTTCAGTTATTGACAGATAGTTACATAATCACCATTACAATAATGTGTCACCACAATTTTGAACCTGGTGGCTTATCTCATTAACAACTTATTTGAAGAAACTTCAATTTCATAAATAACAAGCAATGTTTGTCCACTTATTTACGAAATTCTTTTACTTATAATAAATAAATACATACCTATACATTTTTTTAGTAACACTTAGCTTAATATTTAAATGTGAAATACAATATACTGCAATTGTTACGATGTTTTAATGCAAAACAAACATCTCTCTGTATAAAGATTTTTTTTAAATTACAATAACGAGTAAATGTATAACAATAATAAGATTTTAAAACTAAAAATACGAGGTAGTTGAATAACTTATATGAAGTTTAGTGCTTAAACAGTAGCCAAAAACAAGTTATGACAAGAGGATTTTTAAAAAATTCTATATAAAATCAATTAATGGTCCGATTGTCAAGATAATTTCCATAACTATTATCTATGGATGTAAATATGTCTAAAAACACTCTCCGGTGTTCCTTTTTTTTTAGTCCGGTCATGGACTGAGTACTTTAGCTATTATAATATATATATATATATATATATATATATATATATATATATATATATATATATATATATGTGTGTGTGTGTGTGTGTGTGTGTGTGATATACCGTGATACCAAAAAAAAGGTATTTGTGGACTCCAATCACACACACATATTAATATATATATACATACATGTGTGTGTATATGTTTGTATATATATGCATATATATATATATCCATAGATATGTTTATATATATATATATATATATATATATATATATATATATATATATATATATACGTGTGTGTAGTTACTTAACAAACATTATTTATATTTATTTATTTCATTCTTCTCTCTCTTTCTGTCTCCTTCATAGGTTTCTTTCGATTTCTGTGTTCCATTTTCCCTCTCTTTCATCCTCTTTCTCTCTCTCTCTCTCCCAACTCTCTCTCTCTCTCTCTCTCTATATATAATATATATATAATATATATATATATCCCTCTCTACTCTTCTCTCTCCGCGTTACGTTCTCTCTCTGTCTCTCTTTTTCTCTCTGTCTCTGTCGACCTCTCTCTGTTTCTCTCTCACACCCTCTTTCCCACGCACGCACACATACACAAACACACGCACACAAGCTCTCTCTATCTCTCTCTGTCTGTCTCTATCTCTGTCTCTTTCTGTCTCTCTGTCTCTCTGTCTGTCTCACTCTCTCTCTCTATATATATATATATATGTATATATATATTAAGTCTCTTTTTCCTTCTTTTTGTTTCTCTCTCTCTCTCTCTCTCTCTCTCTCTCTCTCTCTCTCTGTCTCTCTCTTATTCAAGCTTTACCATTTCCCATCCCCACCACCGCCCTCTTCCCCCGACAAACCGCTGCAGTATCTCCGCCGACCTTATTCCGACAACCCCTCATATTTTTCCGTCTCCCGCCAAATCACCTCTGACCCCGTCACCCAACACTCTCCAGCAAAAACCCAAAAACCCCACCCACCAATCCACCCCCACACAATGCCACGCCACGCCAGCCTCCTCCCTCTCTCCTCCTCTCTCTCTCCTCCTCCCCTCCTCCTCCGCTACTCGAAAACGAAGGCGCCACCCTCTCGGTAATGTCTACGGCTCCAAACGCAAGAGAAAAATACAGTGGCCGGTGCCTAGAGAAAGACAAAAGCAATATGAAATTGTTGTCGGCAAGTGCGTGGATGGGGTGGGGTGGAGTGTGGGGGCGAGGGGGCGAGGGTTCGGGAAGGGGTGGGGAGTGAGATTTGCACATGGGGTTGGGTGGTGCGGGGAGTTGTGAGGGGGGTAGGTGGGATGCCATTAAGATTGGATCGGAGATGGAAAACGGGTAGCAGTTGTGGGTGTGGTGGAGCTGGAGGTAAGGAAAGAGAAACGGGAAATTTCAGAGAGAGAGAGAGAGAGAGAGAGAGAGAGAGAGTGAGAGAGAGAGAGAGGGGGGGAAAAGAGGAAAAGAAGAAATATTCGGATAGATAGATAGATAGATAGATAGTGAGTAAGAGAAAGAGAAAGCGAACGCGACACGAAGAGGAAGAAAGATAAAAGCAGAGAGAGAGAGCGAGAGAGAGAGAGAGAGAGAGAGGAGAGAGAGGGAGAGAGAGAGAGAGAGAGAGAGATGAGGCGGAATATACTGACTACCAGATTTTGCTTAGGGGTGGGTGTGGGGGGGAATACGGTCCGTATTTTGGAAAATCGAAACTTTTTCTGTTTACGTAAATTTTGGCAGCCGACAAGCGAATAAATATAGATTTTCATTTAGCAATTAAACTGACTCAAAAGCAGATAGATTGACAGATAGATAGACTGATATACCTATCACTATAGAATTCACAAATAAGTCTTACGCAGTAGTGTCCGGACAATAATCCAATAAACCCAAAAAGGTAATGATGCTAAGGCCCCGAAACCACATTCATCCAATGAAGGCTGTATTGAAATAGGTCCTACAATAAGCATACACATCTGATCCCGTTGTTATATACTCTCATAATAGCAACATAATAAGGAACAGATTAGCTCGGTCGGTAGAGCGTTCGGCTAGAAACCACAAGGTTCCTAGTTCGAATCCGGCCCTCGCCAACTCAGCGTATGAGTAGCACAGGGATCTGTGCGGTAAATGAAGGAGCTGATGGTAGGTGTGGTGTTTCACCTCGGACACAAAAAATAATCTCGTTGGTCTAGCGCTAGTGAAAAGGGGATAGACTCCCTCGCTGATTGGCTGATACCGACTTTAGGCCACCCCGACGACTTTACCTTTTTTACTATATATATATATATATATTTGGAGTATATGTGCTAAATTGAAGTCATACCTAATTGTGAAAGTTAATGTGTTAATAATTAATGAATTTAGGCGGGCATATATGTTCAAATGTAAGGCTAAACAAATCGAGAAAATGTCAATCCCTGAAGTACATTTCGACCTATTAGGTCTCATCAGCAAGGTTATAGACATGGGAGACTGCTCCGTGTGTGACTCGAAACCTCGACTGCCAAGCTGACAGGCGAAGTTACCCATATATTGTCGTGTAGCAAGTCAATAAAAAGTGGAATATAAATAAGTTTCAAAACAAACGAAGAATGTGGAAATGGCAAGCTAGTGTAACGGTTAGAGACTTCGCCAGTCAGCTTGATAGTCGAGGTTTCGAGTCACACACGGAGCAGTCTCCCATGTCTATAACCTTGCTAATGAGACCTAATAGGTCGAAATGTACATTCAGGGATTGACATTTTTTCGATTCGTTTAGCCTTACATTTGAACATATATGCCCTCCTAAATTCATTAATTATTAACTAATTAACTTTCAAAATTAGGTATGACTTCAATTAAGCACATATCCTCAAAAATTGTCGGCTTCACTATCTATTCACCTCAGAATTCATTCACTTCAAATAAAGTCCCATTATTTTTCACATTGGGATTTTTCAGTGTGAACAAGTGACACGTGAGAGAGCCGCTGCCAGAAGCTTATGGTAGGATTGAAGTGATGGGAGAGCCGGTGTGAGAAGCTTAAAACGGGCAATAAGTTAACGCATCACTCAATATAACACGCTCACACAAACATTTGTTATTCATTTTCATTCATTTAATTTCATCTATACTAGTCTATGCATCATTCTCCCCTCTCTGCTCTCTCCTCTCTCTCTCTCTCTCTCTCTCTCTCTCTCTATATATATATATATATGGAGAGAAAAAAAAATTAAAAATCGAATGAGTAGAATATATTTTGTTCGGATTTCATAAAATTAAATAAATTTCTGATATTTGATGGGTCGTGTGTTTTTGTAACTTACTTTTGTTTATAATGGCTGTGTAATAACGTTGAACGCTATGTTATTTTTCTCAATCTATATATATATAGATATATATATCTTATCATAATGGAGATTGTGGGTTTGTATGTCTGTAACCGAAACTATATTACTATTCAAGACACAATTCCCTTTGTTATTTACATCAAATTCTCCATAATTTTACTTTTATTTAAACCTCAATTATTAATAAAATTGTTTTACATTATTAAGAATGTTAACCATATATACATACTAATAACATGCAATTGTATTTATATATACAAAAAATAGCGGTTTACAGTGTGAACGGGAAGGCTAATTTGCATATTGATATTAAAAAATTTATTTTAATAAATATATGCTTAGTATTATTGATTTCTAATTGTTTGGTTTTATCTTAATGAATATGAGCAAAAATCTTGGGGATAAATCTTAAAAGAAATCCATTAACAAGAAGAAATAACTGTAATTTTATTCTTTACTTCCTATTTTAACTAAATAGTTAAATTAGGAAAATGTACCAATGAAAGACGGGAGTAAGGGAAAATGATGGAAGAGTTAGTTTCAAAGTTGTTCTATTTTTCAATCATACCCCCTCTGTTCCAAATATTTTTATCTGAATTCTTATTCAGTTTCATTAGCCTTTCTAATTATTCAATTTAATATAATATTTTATTATATTAAAACTTAAATACTTGCACCCAGAGGGTGCATATATTTACTAGTATATATAATATATATATATATATATATATGTATATATATATGTTCACTCAGCGCCCCCTTGCCTCATATGGTAGAGACGTCTCAGTATCATTGACAGGTTCATTTCGCAGGAATTTCTCGGTGCTATATCGTGGCCGAAGTAGTATAGTTTCTGACTATCCTGCTGATGTCCCGGTTTCGATTTATGTCGGAGGGAAATCGTTAGTATATATCGCTGATGAGACTTAATAAAGTTGAAACAGTCTGTACGGTATTCTACACACCGAGTAATTCTTTGCGAAATTCACTTTTCATTATTATCTTCTATAATTATCGAATTTTATGCGATATGCGCATTGTAATTGCCTTCAAGAAAAATATAAATATTAATATATACTTTATTCAACAATGCTTCTAAAATAAAAACAAACATCCAAAAATCTATATATATATATATATGAATAAATATAGGAAGATTTAAAATTTTCATTATGTAATGATTTATTTCATCTGCAACAAGCTTAGCTCAGTACAGCTTTTGTAGACATGAGGCAAAACATGTGTAGTACTCCGTGTCTGAAGATGCTGTAATGAGCTCAGCTCGTTACAGTCGAAATAGATTATTACGTGAAGCAAATTTAACGTCTTTTCATTTATTTATTTATACTAGCAAATATATGCACCCTCCGGGTGCAAGTATTTAAGTTTTAATATAATAAAATATCATATTAAATTAGAAAGGCTAATGAAACTGAATAAGAATGTAGATAAAAAGATTTGGAACAGAGGGGGTAAGATTGAAAAATAGAACAACTTTGAAACTATTCCATCATTTTCCCTTACTCCCGTCTTTCATTGTTAAATTTTCCTAATTTAACTGTTTAGTTAAAATAGGAAGTAAAGAATAATATTAGTTATTTCTTCTTGTTAATGGATTTCTTTTAAGATTTATTGAAGAGATTTTTGCTCATATTCATTAAGTTAAACCAAAAAATTAGAAATCAATAATACTAAGCACATATTTATTAAAATCAATTTTTTAATATCAATATGCAAATTAACTTTCCCATTCACACTACAAACCGCTATTTTTATTGTATATATAAATACAATTGCATATTGTTAGTATGTAGATATGGTCAACAGTATTAATAATCTAAAAACAATTTTATTAATAATTGAGGTTTAAATGAAAATAAAATCATGGGGAATGTGACGTAAATGACAAAGGGATATTGTTATTTGAGTAGTAATATAGTTTCGGTTACAGACAGAAAAACACACAATCTCCATTATAATAAGATATATTGCTCTGTCAGTTCACAAAACAATGAAACAATAGTCATCAAGATCTCACTACAGATGATCCGCATCACTATAGAATAACTCCGTCAGAATTGCCTACGCAGGATTTTAGGGATAGAATGGTTGTCATTTACACCAGACACCACAATACTTGAAAGATGTCATCTACCTAGTATTGAGAGTCTAATCCTTAGATCACGTCAGGTCATTTGGTCCGCATGAATGATTGCCGAATCCCAAAACAATTATTTTAGGGGGAAATCTCAACTGGCAAACGTCGTCGGTGCAAACCCAAATTGAGGTTTAAGGACTGCCTCAAGAACACTCTGAAGAACACTGCTATTGCTGTTGAGGACTGGGAGAAGCTAGCTTGTAATAGACCTAGCTGGAGAGCCACTGTCTACCTGTCTGTGGAAGAATTTGAGTCCAACCGAATTAAACACCAAAAACTGAAACGGTCAATTAGAAAGGGTAATTTTCAGCCCAGCAACATTCAAAGTAGAGAAGTTCCAACATGTGGTTTATGTGGAAGAGTATGTCTCTCCAGGGCTGGCCTGGTGAGTCATCTGAGAAAACACAGGAATGATGTACATTATTCAGTAAGATTGTATGATACAAATTATATCACCTCATATATATATATATATATATATATATATATATATATATTCACTTGTCAAGATTATATATATATATATATAATTATATATATACAAATTATATATATATATATATATACATACAAATATATATATATACAAATTATATCACCTCAATATATATATATATATATATATATATATATATATATTCACTTGTCAAGATATATATATATATATAATTATATATATACAAATTATATATATATATATATATATATACATACAATATATATATATATACAAATTATATCACCTCAATATATATATATATATATATATTCACTTGTCAAGATTATTTTCTATAATTATCGAATTTTATGCGATACATGCATTATAATTGCCTTCAAGCAAAATATAAATAATAATTTATTCAACAATGCTTCTATAAACAAACATCCAAAAATCTTACTCACTTCGCCGAAGAGCTTACGGCCGGGTTTGTTTACTACACAATAAACGTCCACTTGCCTACTATGGTAGAGGCGTCTAGTAGTATCATTGACAAGGTTAATTTCGCAGGGATTGTTCGCTATGTACCGGCGGCCGAACGGATATGGTCTCTGACTATGCCTGTGAAGTCCCGGTTTCGATTCCTGTCGGAGGGGTGTCGTTAGTATACATCGCTGAAGAGACTTAATAAAGTCGAAACAGTCTGTACGGTGTTCTGCATAGCGAGCCATCCTTTGCCGGGATTCACTTGTCAAGATTATTTTCTATAATTATCGAATTTTATGCGATACATGCATTATAATTGCCTTCAAGCAAAATATAAATAATAATATATATATATGAGTGATTCTCCATTTTTCACAGTGCTAGGTCTAAACAACATCTAACAGTCCTTGAGGCTGTTAGTATTTCTTTTCTCAGACCTACTCTGTGCAGACAAACACCGAGACACTCCATCTACTGGGAGGAATAACATAACCCTGGTTTAACCTAGGGCACACACACATACCCCTCTTTCCCCATTTTTTGCCCCCCCCCACTCTCTGGTTTACCCCATTTGTTCTTATCAAATTCTTTACATTTCTGACTTTTAATTGTCAACCGGTGTAAATACTTGAAAAAGTACCGGTCGAAAAGGCCTTCGTATCTCCTTTATTTTATATTTTATTTCATAATAAAATATTACCTCCCCATTTTACATATGATTCCTCTACTTTTAGTAGTTTACAAATTTTCATGTACCAAACATCTATTTATATATATATATATATATATATATATATATATATATATATATGGAATGAAAGAACAAAACTTAGACAAAAATGTGTTGTATATTTCGCTGGAGGATTTTTTCTGAATCTCTGGTTATAAGTTATGAGGGATGTGACCTCATATATAAATCTTTACTTACTTTCTGGAATAGTTAACTGTTATTTCTTATTTTCTTCAGTTTATTGTAGTCTGTAGCTGTCTTCATGGCACAAAAATATATGTCTTGCGTTGTCTCTGAGAACTAATGACATCCTTGGTATAATAGGACCAGTCAATAACAAAACCAGCATCTTGAAGGACCAGAACAAAAAGTTAGAAAATATATCTTCTATCTTTTCTAACTTTTTGTTCTGGTTTGGTTGGATGGTTGGGTTTTACGGCATGTCAACCCCTTGGGTTATTTTATGCCGAATACTTCTATTGATAAAAAAAAAAGTTTAATGCTGACTAAGTTTTGAAATAATTTCATTTTTAATGGATGATACAATTTTGTTTATAAACTCAAGTTTTCTATTTCACCCATAGATGGGACCCTAACAGGTACTACCACTCCGGGTCAGATTTTGTTCTGGTCCTTCAAGATGCTGGTTTGGTTATTGATTATACCAACGGGGCCGGGTTAGCTCAGTCAGTAGAGCGTTCGGCTAGAAACCACAAGGTTCCTAGTTCGATACCGGTCCCCGCCAACAGCGTATGAGTAGCACAGGGATCTGTGCGGTAAATGAAGGAGCTGATGGTAGGTGTGGCGTTCCACTTCAGACGCCAAAAACAATCTCCTTGGTCTGGCGCTATTGAAAAGGGGATAGACTCCCTCGCTGATTGGCTGATACCGACTTTAGGCCGCCCGGACGACTTTTATTATACCAATAATGTACAATATACAATAAATATTATTCCCTCCATCAAAATTATTAATTAAATAAAAAAAACTAGAGCCATATTGGCCTTTGGGCCCGTAGCCTATATCTGTAGTCCAGTTAACGTGAGTATTCTTACATAGTATTAGACCGTTAAGAGAAGGTAATAGACAATAATGGTACATACTTTGATGATTAAATGTATATTAAAATAAAAATGTGTTGCCTCTTACTGACACCAATCACCGTTGACCTTATGTACGTGCGGCCCTCGCGTCCAGTGGCGTCAAACCTGTAAGATCTATTTATTAATACAGTTATCATACTGTAGTATATCCACAGGTCCTGCTACTATAACTTATCAAGGGCCCAATTATTAAACCGTTAAGATAAAGTTTGGTTTGATTTGGTTTGTTTTACGGCATATCCTTATAGCTCTCAGAGACAACACAAGGCATATATTTTGTTGTGATCACATTTTTAATAATTTCAGGACCAGACAATCTAGGTTTCTCAACGGCATGCAGGGAGTAGAGTCGAGTCTATGTTTACATTAGGACGTCTTTGGTTATATATATATATATATGGAGAGTGTTCGTTTCTATTCTTACGTATTATGAAAGACATCCGTGGTTATGCCCTCGTATTGAATCTTGTTGCAATTTTGTGATATAAGGCATGGGGCAAATGGTCACTTCTACTTATAGACTCGTTGACTAACACGTGACCCGAGAAAGATTCCTATTGTCCAATCACTGGTAGTGCTGCTGCTGCTGCTGCTGTATTAATAGAGGCCTGATTCTAAACTTATGTCATTGACACTCGGACCATCTTGGACGACGGACTTACAAATAATACTCTAACACCGGATTCTTATTGGCTTGCTTACTTATTCACTACATCTGGAACTAAGGATGGCTGCCAGATACTTAACAAATCTTTTCTTAGTTTTTGCGTAGTTGGCTGTTATTTCTTATTCTCTTCTGTTTCTTGTCCTATGTAGCTATGTTCTTATACAATACAAATAATTTCAACACTGCTATATAGTTTCAAGTAACAATTCATATTTAATAATAATGATTTGCTTGCTTACATATATATGGTTACAAGTATTCATATCTAGTATTAATACATTTCCAACAAATCTATTATGACACTTACATCAATGTACTTCAATTTTGATGAAAAATTAACACTAGACAATAACAGACAGGCATAAGCACCGCGACTACTAAAGGAAGAAGTTGGAGTGACATAAAAATTCCAATAATCAAAAAGGTGCTTGAAAGAAAAAATACACAAATATCACCCCTGGGGGCGGGGAGATATGTATTTATGTAAAGTGAATTTTGCCATTTGCCAGTCTGAATAAAATGAAAAAACGTGGTCTGACGAATCTCGGTGGGTCTCAGATATCCACGAGTGGAATTGGTCCATAATCACGATACCCCTTGTATTTAAGGCCTTTTTATTCACAAATAAATTTGCTCTGTTTATAAAAATTAAGCATTGAGCTCTCACACGGAACCTGAACTCTACAACAAACTACTGTTAAAGAATAGCACCAGCCTAGAATCACATTGTAACAATATATATATATATATATATATATATATATATGAGGAAGAATGAATAAAGAAAAGAAAGAATAGACTGAATAATAAAAGATGAATTTAAACAATATCACTTACACATGTGTTTCGGTCAGTTCATCTGTGTGAAAATATTTCGCACACAGCGAAGATTTGACTTTCATCAGAGTGAAATTTTATTTTGAATGAAAAAATTCGTTGGGGAATTTTTGGAAATGTTGGAAGAGAATTTTTTTTTTTTAAATCAGATTTGGAACGCTGAAATAGACCGTTAGAATTTGGATATTTGATTTTTCTAGGGGTTATGGTAGAAATTATTTTGTATTGCAAAAAATATGATATATATCTTCTTATTATAATGGAGATTGTGTGTTTTTCTGAGTGTAACCGAAACTAAATCACTACTCAAGTCACAATTCCCTTAGTAATTGACGTCACATTCACCATGAATTTATCCTTATTTTAACCTCAATTATTAATAAAATTGTTTTTCATTATTTATACTGTTAACCATATCTACATACTAATAACATGCAATTGTATTTATATATACAACAAAATAGCGGTTTACAGTGTGAACGGGAAGCCTAATTTGCATATTGATATCAAAAATGTAATTTTAATAAATATATGCTTAGTATTATTGATTTCTAACTGTATTTCTTCAATGAATCTTAAATGAAATCCATTAACAAGAAAAGATAACTGTAATTTTATTATTTACTTCCTCTTTTAACTAAATAGTTAAATCAGAAAAAAATAATAATGAAAGTACTTGCACTCTGTTTCAAATCTTTTTATCTGCATTCTTATTTAGTTTCATTAGCCTTTCTAATTTAATATAATTTTTATTACATTAAAACTTAAATACTTGCACTCTGTTTCAAATCTTTTTATCTGCATTCTTATTTAGTTTTCATTAGCCTTTCTAATTTAATATAATATTTTATTACATTAAAACTTAAATACTTGCACTCTGTTTCAAATTTTTTATCTGCATTCTTATTTAGTTTCATTAGCCTTTCTAATTTAATATAATATTTTATTACATTAAAACTTAAATACTTGCACTCTGTTTAAAATCTTTTTATCTGCGTTCTTATTTAGTTTCATTAGCCTTTCTAATTTAATATAATATTTTATTACATTAAAACTTAAATACTTGCACTCTGTTTCAAATCTTTTATCTGCGTTCTTATTTAGTTTCATTAGCCTTTCTAATTTAATATCATATTTTATTACATTAAAACTTAAATACTTGCACTCTGTTTCAAATCTTTTTATCTGTGTTCTTATTTAGTTTCATTAGCCTTTCTAATTGAATATAATATTTTATTACATTAAAACTTAATACTTGCACTCTGTTTCAAATCTTTTTATCTGCATTCTTATTTAGTTTCATTAGCCTTTCTAATTTAATATAATATTTATTACATTAAAACTTAAATACTTGCACTCTGTTTCAATCTTTTTATCTGCATTCTTATTTAGTTTCATTAGCCTTTCTAATTTGATAAAATTTTATTACATTGAAACTTAAATACTTGCACTCTGTTTCAAATCTTTTATCTGCATTCTTATTTAGTTTCATTAGCCTTTCTAATTTAATATAATATTTTATTACATTAAAACTTAAATACTTGCACTCTGTTTTCAAATCTTTTTATCTGCGTTCTTATTTAGTTTCATTAGCCTTTCTAATTTAATACAATATTTTATTACATTAAACTTAAATACTTGCACTCTGTTTCAAATCTTTTTTATCTGCATTCTTATTTAGTTTCATTAGCCTTTCTAATTTAATATAATATTTTTATTACATTAAAACTTAAATACTTGCACTCTGTTTCAAATCTTTTTATCTGCGTTCTTATTTAGTTTCATTAGCTTTTCTAATTTAATACAATATTTTATAACATTAAAACTTAAATACTTGCACTCTGTTTCAAATCTTTTTATCTGCATTCTTATTTAGTTTCATCTAGCCTTTCTTATAATTAAATATTAATATTTTATTACATTAAAACTTAAATACTTGCACTCTGTTTCAAATCTTTTTATCTGCCTTGCTTATTTAGTTTCATTAGCTTTTCTAATTTAATATAATATTTTATTACATTAAAACTTAAATACTTGCACTCTGTTTCAAATCTTTTTATCTGCATTCTTATTTAGGTTCATTAGCCTTTCTAATTTAATATAATATTTTATTACATTAAAACTTAAATACTTGCACTCTGTTCAAATCTTTTATCTGCGTTTCTTATTTAGTTTCATTAGCTTTCTAATTTAATATAATATTTTATTACATTAAAACTTAAATACTTGCACTCTGTTTCAAATCTTTTATCTGCATTCTTATTTAGTTTCATTAGCCTTTCTAATTTAATATAATATTTTATTACATTAAACTTAAATACTTGCACTCTGTTTCAAAATCTTTTTATCTGTGTTCTTATTTAGTTTCATTAGCCTTCTAATTTAATATAATATTTATTACATTAAAACTTAAATACTTGCACTCTGTTTCAAATCTTTTTATCTGTGTTCTTATTTAGTTTCATTAGCCTTTCTAATTTAATATAATATTTTATTACATTAAAACTTAAATACTTGCACTCTGTTTCAAATCTTTTTATCTGCGTTCTT
>CM042177.1:32343068-32350568 GCA_023376005.1 Doryteuthis pealeii | reverse complement strand
TATTTGTTGATTACGGTGATATTTCTTTCAGATTTTAAAATTCATTGGTTGCTGGTTTGTTGATTTTACGGCATGTCAACCCTTATTGGGTTATTTTATGCGAAAACATTTTGTTTTATTCTTTCATGATGTGTATTCAATTTAACATTTATTTTTTCAAACAATTATATATATATATATATATATATATATATATATATATATATATAATAAAGTAATCTACAGACGTGTTTCGAGGTATCACCTCTCATCAGTGTGGTTATACCGTTTAGCAGCTACCTCTGGCGGGTTCGTGACCCGAATGAACTTTCGTTCGCCAAACCTCTTACCTGTACGGCCACAAGCAGTGTCAAATATAGGAGACTATTTAATCGCTACTTTTCTAAGCGGAAATGAAATTCACTAGAGGCCTCAAACTTTGTTTATGTAAACAGAGCGAGGTTTAGATGTACGCCGAATACGGTGAATTTTGCAAGTAAATCCCTTCTAATTAAAGTGCTCAACCAAATTTGGGAGCATATATATCTTTAATAATGGAGATGTGTGCTTTTCTATCTGTAACCGAAACTATATCACTACTCAAGTTACAATTCCTCTTAGTTATTGACATCACATTCTCAAGGGTTTATTTTTATTCAAACCTCATTATTAATAAAATTGTTTTACATTATTAATACTGTTAACCATATCTACATACTAACAACATACAATTATGTTTTTATATACAACAAAATAGCGGTTACAGTGTGAATGGGAAGGCTAATTTGCATATTGATATAAAAAAATCGAATTTAATAAATATGTTGTTAGTATTATTGATTTCTAACTGTTGGTTTTATTTTAATGAATATAAGCAAAAATCTCTTCAATAAATCTTAAATAATTCATTAACAAGAAAAAAAAATTGTCATTTTATTCTTTACTTCCTCTTTAACTAAATACTTAAATTAGAAAAAATAACAATGAAAGACGAGAGTGATGGAAGAGTAAGTTTCAGTTGTTTATTTTCAATTATACCCCCCTTTGTTTTAAATCGTTTTTATCTGCATTATTTAGTTTCATTAGCCTTCTAATTTAATATATTTATTACATTAAACTTAAAATACTTGCACCCTGAGGGTGCATATATTTGCTAGTATATATAAAATATTTAAGATTTGAAATTCCCAGAGAAAAATGCGTTCATGAATCTTCCTTTAATAAAAATAGAATTAATAAACCTTTTTTAATAAATAATATTTTTTTGTTCGATGAAATGTTATTTCCTTAACAATAGACTCTAGAACATCGGCTTAAGAATCACATGGTCCAGATGCCAGTTCTTACCAACTCAGTGCATAAGTAGTACAGCTAGGTTAATCACATCTGCGGGGAGCTGGTGTAGGTGTGGCGCTCCACCTAGGTATAAACAATCTTCCTAGCGTCTAGTCTAGTGCTAGTGAAAAGTGGGTAGACTCCTCATTATCTAGCTATAGGTCTATTCTTTTTTTCTCTGGTTGTTTTTTCTTACTGGTTTCTTCTTCATCTTGCATTGTTAGTTTGTTTTTAGTGACCAACTCTAGACATATATTTTTTGTGAATTCACATATCTTATTATAATGGAGATTTGTGTGTTTGTCTGTCTGTAACCGAAACTCTATCACTACTCAAGTCACAATTCCCTCAGTTATTTACATCACATTCACCATGATTGTTTTTTATCTAAACCTCAATTTACTAATAAAATTGTTTTACATTATTTATACTGTTGGCTTATTACATACTGATAACATGCAATTGTATTTATATATACAACAAAATAGCAGTTTACAGTGTTAACGGGAAGGCTAATTTGCATATTGATATTAAAAAATTGATTTTAATAAATATGTGCTTGGTATTATTGATTCTAACTGTTTTGGTTTTATTTTAATGAATATGAGCAAAAATCTCTCAATAAATCTTAAATGAAATCATTAACAAGAAGAAATAACTGTCATTTATTCTTTACTTCCTCTTTTAACTAAATACTTAAATTAGAAAAAATAACAAGAAAGACGAGAGTGATGGAAGAGTAAGTTTCAGTTGTTCTATTTTTTCGATTATACTCCCCATCTGTTTCAAATCTTTTTAACTGCATTCTTATTTAGTTTTATTAGCCTTTCTAATTTAATATAATATTTTATTACATTAAAACTAAATACTTGCACTCTGTTTCAAATCTTTTATCTGTATTCTTATTTAGTTTCATTAGCCTTTCTAATTTAATATAATATTTTATTACATTAAAAATTAATACTTTGCACTCTGTTTTCAAATCATTTTATGCATATATTTTGCTTAGTTATTTAATTTTCTTAAGATTTGGATCAATTCCTCATCCATGCACCAATGGACTAAAGCGAGTGGGTAGAAACTAATTTATGGAAATATCAATCAAAACTATCTAGAGTTTGAATTCAAAATAATAATTTTCTACACTAACAGTGCAAATATAATAGTACATCCTCAAGTATGCAACACAACATATTTGAATGATTGATGTAATAAATATTTATTTATTTATTATACAATTTTTTCTTCCTTCAGGTCAAATCAATGCAGTTCTTCTTATTGCGGACCTAGATTACACTTTTTAGTAAAATCTAACAATATATTTTACTTACTACATACCAGTTAAAAAAAAATTCCCGCTAGGTTGGTGGTAAAAATTATGGTTGCGATTTTGCTCTTTCGTAAAGAAATGTAACAGATCTTTGAAAAGTTGTATTCTTTTAATAATCGACATAAAAAAAAGGTTTTGCTGTCAAAATTCATTGAGTATTTTTTTTCTTCTAATAAAATTAAAAATTCTAATAGTTAAATACAAATCAATTTCAAATATCTAATGTGTTCGCTTTGTTTACGACAACGTTACAAACAAGACAAATATCGAAATCGGTACAAAACTACAAACCCAGTGCTATAGCAATAAACAAACACTACATGATATTATATATATATATATATATTATATATAATATATATATATATATTATATATATATACAGGAGTCAGACAAAATTGATCTACACATTTGTAGGTGTTTAATAAAATTGCAAATGAGTTAAAGAAACAAAAAAGTGTTTTTATTTTCGAAAAGCTACATATAATTGCCAGTTTTTTTCATATTGATTGGCCATTTTGTTTTGTTTCTTTTATGCCATTGTTTTCGTTTCTTTTCTCAGTTGCTGCCATAATTGGACTTGGAGAGCATCGCGCTTTCATTTCAAAAACAAAACGAATCTGTTCTAAACTGCAACACAAAGAGCGTTCCGTTTGCACTTCAATTTTGTAGTAGACATGATCCGTACCAGCTCGAAACACGATCTTGTTATGGGTTACAATTTCAGAGCATACTGGATCTGCATTGAAACGAAAAATCATCGAGCCCCGACCTCGCACCGCCAGAACTCAGAAAATGTCGGCCAAAGCGGTAAGAGCTTCATTCAACGTCTCCACTCCGTTCCACATTTAAACGCGCCCAGGTCTTAGACTTTCCGAAAGAAGTTTGCGAAGAAGTTCTTCACAATGAATTCTTCAAATGGCATCCATACAAAATATGTTGATAAACGTTTCCACAATGAAAGCGCGATTGCTCACCAGTTCAATTCATGCAGCAACATGAAAAAGAAACGAAAAACAATGGCATTATTAAAGAAACAAAACAAAATGGCATTCATATGAAAAAAATGGCATCTATTATGTACTTTCGAAACTAAAAGCACTTTTTGTTTCTTTACTTCATTATTTGCCTTTTATTAAACTACAAATGTTCAGATCTTTTGTCTGACCCTAGTGTATATGTGTGTGTGTGTGTTGTGTGTGTGTGTGTGTGTGTTAAATTAGTTTAAAACAATTGATACTTTCACCGTTTTATACATTAATATTTATATGGAATACTCACACAGTTTGCACATCTCGTGAACCAATATGTTTTGCCTTTCTACTTCAGTTGTTCCTTATCACATTGATTTTCGCTTTCACATGCAGCAACCTCGTCATCAACATTCAACTATAAAGTCAATCAACGATGGTAACAAACCTTTTTTTTTTTACACATTTCCAAATTCATGCATACAACATCATCATCTTTATATCACAGAAATCTTGTTCTTCTTAAATGATTTCACAAATCTCTGAAGAAGGTTTTCTTTGTAAAAACCGAAATGTCGAACATCGACTATAAATGTGTCCATTCTAATATAACATCCCGTGTTTTGTTTCTACATTTTCTTCACACACACACACACACACACACACACACATCCNGCGTTCATCACAATTCTCTTAGTTATTGACTCACATTCTCCATGATTTTATTTTTATCTAAACCTCAATTATTAATAAAATTGTCTTACATTATTAATACTGTTAACTATTCTACATACTGACAACATGCAATTATATTTATATATACAACAAAATAGGGTTTACAGTGTGAACGGGAAGCTAATTTGCATATTATATTAAAAAATCGAATTTAATAAATATGTGTTTATTATTATGATTTCTAACTGTTTGGTTTTATTTTAATGAATATAAGCAAAAATCTCTTCAATAGAATCTTAAATGAAATCCATTAACAAGAAAAATAAACTGTCATTTAATTCTTTACTTCCTCTTTTAACTAAATACTTAAATTAGAAAAAAAAAAACAATGAAAGACAAGATGATGGAAGAGTAAATTTCAGTTGTTCTATTTTCGATTATACTCCTCTGTTCAAATCTTTAATATACTCCCTCTGTTTCAAATCTTTTATCTATATTCTTATTTAGTTTCATTAGCCTTTCTAATTTAATACAATATTTTATACATTAAAACTTAAATACTTGCACCCGGAGGGTGCATATATTTGCTAGTTATATATAATAGCTAAAGTACTCAGTCCATGACGGACTAAAAAAAAAGGAACACCGGAGAGTTTTTAGACATATTACATCCATAGAATAATAGTTATGGAAATTATCTTGACAATCGGACCATTATTGATTTATATAGAATTTTTTTAAAAATCATCTTGTCGTAACTTGTTTTTTGGCTAGTGTTTAAGCACTAAACTTCATATAAGTATTCAACTACCTCGTATTTTTAGTTTTAAAATCTTATTATTGTTATACATTTACTCGTATTGTAATTTAAAAAAAATCTTATACAGAAGAGATGTTTGTTTTGCATTAAAACATCGTAACAATTGCAGTATATTGTATTTCACATTTAAATATTAAGCTAAGTGTTACTAAAAAAATGTATAGTATGTATTTATTTATTATCAGTAAAAGAATTTCGTAAATAAGTGGACAAACATTGCTTGTATTACGAAATTGAAGTTTCTTCAAATAAGTTGTTAATGAGATAGCCACCAGGTTGCAAATTGTGGTGACACACATTATTGTAATGGTGATTATGTAACTATCTGTCAATAACTGAAACTACGTCACCACTGATGTCATGATTTCCTTAGCTATTTAAGTTATAATTCTCAATGATTATGAAATATTAATATCTTATTTTATTTAAACTTGAAAATTGCTGCTCATATTTTAAATGAATTTTATATATCAATTTATCATAGCAGAATTTTATATATTTATTTATCATAGCAGAATTTTTGAAATAAAATAACTGATGCATCATAAAATTCATTAATGATAAATCAATACTGAAGATTTCATTAAAACCAGATAATTCCCTGACTTTTGGTAAATTTTTTTGCAATCACGAATGTTACATTAATTTTGTAAACAAACTATTTTTACACAGTGTCTCGGCAAATGCGATCGAAATTGACCGAAAAATCTTTTGAAATGTATCAAAATAAATTACGTAATATTATTTGCCTTTTTCATTGATACTCATTATGCTACTACTTTTTTACTTAGACAACAATTTGACCTTAAATAATCGATTTAATTAATTTTAATTCGTTTTTAAAATTCATAGTAGTTTTAATCTGTAGGTATATCTAATTTAAATCGATAAATAAAAAAATCTTTTGATGAATTTTGGTCATTAGAATAAAAGAAATTTTTCAGTCTTTAATTTCTTTAAAGATAAAACGAAGACAACAAAAGTCTAGCTGAGTTAGATTAGCTGCAAAAACTGCCATATTATTAAAGCATTCAAAATCCTTAAATATGTTTATAATCTCTAAGAAATTAACGATTTATATAGCATATGGTGGGAATAATTTGCATAATGATTTTAACAAAACTGGGTTTAATAAATAATTATTTGCTGTTACTGATTTCTAATATAATTCATAGTCAAAATCATTAATACATAGAATAAATCTTATTTATTAAACAATGTCTCTATGAAAATCAGAGTTAGTTTTACATCAAACAGCTCATGTTATTAGTGTCTTTAAATCTGCGTGTGTCTTATATATCTCTAAGAAAATAAAGATTTCCATAGTATATGGTGGGAATAATTTGCATAATGATATTAACAAAACTGGGTTTAATAAATAATTATTTGCTGTTACTGATTTCTAACATAATCATATTATTCTCAAAGTATAAAAAGCAATCTATATTTCATTTCAAAACTTTCTGATTAATTAGGTATTTCTGCTATGAAAATTAATATATGAAATTCATTTACAATATGAAATATCATAATTTAATTTAGATTCTAAAAACACGTTTAACTATAAACTACTTACTTCTTTATCGAATTCTATAATTATTTGTCGAACACCCTATTGAAAATTAGAAGAGATCACCCCTTACAGAAAAATATCGATGTATAATTTTTTTTCTTTATAAGAATGGGGGGGGGGGGTGTTAAATTTGTCTTCTAAAAAACACGTATTTTTTCAACAAATTGCGTATAACTAACTTATTTATTTATTTATTCAAATGATTATTCTTCTATTTTGTCTTTAGAGTTCCCGCCATTTTTCTTTTATAAAATACTTTTTATTTTAAATTGTTCTGTCCTACTGTCAGCCTTACACTGATATATGTAGTTGTTTAAAGAATGGAGGAATTGGAAATCAGAGATTGAAATTAGAAATCCAGAACCCAGTATTGTTAAGATCGGCTAGAATATTCAGAAAGTCTTAGATTGATTAATTAAATGATTTTAACAGCATGTCAGTCCGTCTGATGCTATTCTGATTCTGATTTTATATAGAATCAATTAAAATAACATTAAGTAATATTTTTATATTCATTCTTATTCAGTTTTGTTAGTCTTTCTAATTTAATATAATATTTTATACATTAAAACTTAAATACTTGCACTCTGTTTTCAAATCTTTTTATCTGCATTCTTATTAGTTTCATTAACCTTTCTAATTTAATATAATATTTTATTACATTAAAACTTAAATACTTGCACTCTGTTTCAAATCTTTTTATCTACATTCTTATTTAGTTTCATTAGCCTTTCTAATTTAATATAATATTTTATTACATTAAAACTTAAATACTTGCACTCTGTTTCAAATGTTTTTATCTGCGTTCTTATTTAGT
>CM042177.1:32298068-32338068 GCA_023376005.1 Doryteuthis pealeii | reverse complement strand
CCTTTCTATTTAATATAATATTTTTATTACATTAAAACTGAAATACTTGCACTCTGTTTCAAATCTTTTTATCTGCATTCTTATTTAGTTTCATTAGCCTTTCTATTTAATATAATATTTTATTACATTAAAACTTACATACTTGCACCCGGAGGGTGCATATATTTGCTAGTAAATATAATGTTCTTTTGTCTGTATAGGAACTGGTGGATTGTTACACACTCTTTGATATACTTACGCACACGCACACACATACACATACACATGCGCTACACACACACAATTACTCGCATACCCACAAACACACACATATATATATATGTATGTGTGTTTGACTGACACAACACACACACACATACATATATATATATATATTTTGGGGGAGAATATGTGCTTAATTGAAGTCATACCTAATTTTGAAAGTTAATTAATTAATAATTAATTAATTAGGCGGGCATACCTATTTAAATGTAAGGCTAAACAAATCGAGAAAAATCAATCTCTGTATGTTCATTTCGGCCTATACAGAGATTGATTTTTCTCGATTTGTTTAGCCTTACATTTAAATAGGTATGCCCGCCTAATTAATTAATTATTAATTAATTAACTTTCAAAATTAGGTACGACTTCAATTCAGCACATATTCTCCCAAAAAATGTCGGCTATTAAAAGCCATATCATAAACACACCGCGTGTGTATTTACTTCTCATATATATATGTATATATATATATATATAATATATATATATATATATATATATATATATATATATGTATATATATGTAATGTACTTTTGTCTGTATAGGATTGGGTGGAGAGTCATACACTCTCCGACCTTCATACATTCACTTACACACATATACATACACATGCACTACACATATACTTACTCTCTCTCTCTCTCTCTCTCTCTCTCACACACACACACAAACACACACACACACATATATATATATATGTGTGTGTGTGTGTTTGTGTGTGTGTGTAATGTATTTTTCTCTGTATAGAAACTGGTGGAAATTCATACACTCTCTGATATTCATACACATACACATACCTACTTATATTCTCTCTCTCTCTCTCTCTCTCTCTCTCTCTTCACACACTCACACAGACACACACACACACACATATATATATATATATATATATACATATTTATATATAATGTACTTTTGTCTGCATGGGGGTTGGTGGAGAGTCACACACTCTCTGATATTCATACGCATACACACAACTACTTATATTCTCTCTCTCTCTCACACACACACTCTCTTCTCTCTCTCTCTCTCTCTTCACACACACACACACACACACACACACACACATATATATATATATATATATATAAATATATAATGTACTTTTGTCCGTATGGGAGTAGGTGGAGAATCACACACTCTCTGACTCTTTCATACACATACGCGCTCGTGTATGTACACCTCTACGTATAACGTACACGTACATACGGACAAATGCACACGGATCCCTTGACAGCCCTCCATCGGTTTGTCGATCTGTAATAGGATTTCCACGACGCGTTGATGTTAGCGCGCGTTCCACTTCCTTAGCTATTACTAGGAGATGTTCGCCACACTCTTTTCGTCCGATTCCTTGCAAAGACCGGACCCTAACCCTCTTTTTGCTTTCGACTCTCCTTTCCTCCAGCTCACCACCACCCCTCACACCCATGCCCAACACACCACTCAACCTCTACAACTCCACTCACTCTCACCCCCTACCACTCAACCATCTTCCTTCTTTCTCCGACTTCGTCTCCAGCTTCGCCTCCGACTTCGCCTCCGACTACACCACCACCGCCACCGTCGACGATTATGATGACATTCGGCTCACGTCTTTCAATCCCCCCACTCCACCTCTCACCCCTCGCCCCTCTTCTCCTATCCCCTATCCCCTCCTCTGTCCCATTCACCACTTATGACCCTCGCTGTTGTCTTCGTTTTCTCTCCATCCCCGGCCGCTCCACCTTGGTCACCCACAACACCAACCCCTACATCACCACCTCACCCTACCCGACACTGTCTTACCCATCCCCAACCTCCTCTTCATCCTCTGCCCTCAACCGTTCCGTCCCCCCTCTCTCTCTCCCTCTCTCCACACAAAGGTTCTCAACCTTTTCCGCCATTATAGTTTCATTCCCGCGTATTTTTCTTTAATTTTTCTTTTAGAAGATTTCGTGGGATTTCTCGTTCCTTCTTTTCGGATTCTTTCATCGCACGTGCCCTTTCTATTTCTTTCTTTCTTTTTCTCTTTCTTTTCTCTTTCTTTTCTCTTTTTCTTTTTTTTTTGTGTTTTGGCCTATTTTTCTTCTCAGGCATGTTTTCTTTCATTTTTTTCTTTCTTTCTTCCCAAGTGGGTTTTCTTCCTTTCATTCATTCTTTCTCTCATTCATTCTCTGATATTTCTGGGATATATTTCTGGGACTGTTTCATCGAACGTGTTTTTTCTTCTCTTTCTTTCTTTCATTCTGTTTTTCTTTTTCTTTTTTCTTTCTTCTCAGGCGTATTCTTTCATTCTTTCTCCGCTTCATTTATCGTTCTTTCTTTCTTTTGAGGTGGGTTTTCTTTCTTTTATTCTTTCTTACTTTTTTTCTTTTTCTTTCTTTCTTTTTTTTTTTCTTTTTTTCTCTTTCTTCTTTCTTTCTTTCCTTCTCGTTGCATTTTGGGTTTCTTTCTTTCTTTCTTTCTTTCTTTCTTTCTTTCTTTCTTTCTAAACTGTTTTTCTTTAATTTTCTTCCTCCTTTTTGCTTGTTTCATTCTGCGTGCCCTTTCTTTTTCTTTTTCATTCTTCTCTTCTTTCTTTCTTTCTTTCTTTCTTTCTTTTTCTTCTTTCTGTCTTTTGCCTCTTTCTTCTTTCTCAATTTTCTCAACCTTTTCCTCCATTATAGTTTCATTCCCGCGTTTTTTTTCTTTAATTTTTCTTTTAGAAGATTTCCCGGGATATCTCGTTCCTTCTTTTCGGATTCTTTTATTACATGTACTCTTTCTTTTTCATTCTTTCTTTCATAATTCTTTTTCTTTCTTTCATTCTTTCTTTTATTCTTTCTTTCATTTTTCTCTTACTTTTCTCTTTCTTTCTTTCTTTCTTTCTTTCTTTCTTTGTATTTTGGTCTTTCTTTCTTCTCAGACGTGTTCTCTATCTTTCTTTCTTTCTCTGGGAATTCTGGGATTTCTCATTCTTTCTTTTTGCATTCTTTTATCACATGTGCTTTTTCTTTTTCATTCTTTCTTTCATAATTCTTTTTTTCTTTCTTTCATTCTTTCTTTTTTTCATTTTTTCTTTTTTCTTTCTTCTCTCTTTCTTTCTTTCTTTCTTTTTGTTTGTATTTTGGTCTTTCTTTCTTCTCAGATATGTTTTTTTCTTCCTTTCCTTTCTTTCTTTCTTTCTTCTCAATTGGAATTAAAAAATTTTTTTCAGCACACAACATCTTTTTCGATATACATTCTTCCTTGTTATTTTTTCCCTCTTCTTTCTTTCTTTCTTTCTTTCTTTCTTTCTTTCTTTCTGAGATTTCTTATTCCTTTTTTTTCGCACATTCCATTTTTTTCCCCTTTTCTCTTCTCTTTCTTATTTCGGTCTTTCATTCTTTCTAACTTCTTTTTGGTCTTTCTTGCTTTCTCTCCTTCTTTCATTCCTTCTTCCTTCTTTTTTTTTTCTTTCTTCTCAGGGGTGTTTGTTTTTCCTTTTCCCTAAGTAGCTATCTTTTTCTACTTTCTTTCTTTTATCTTTCTGAATTTTTTTCCTTCAATATTCCTTTAGAAGATTTCGTGTGATTTCTCGTTCTTATTTTTTATTCTTTCATTGCACGTGCCCTTTCTTTTCTTTCATTAATTCTTTCTTTCTTTCTTTCTCGCTTTTCTTTCTTCTCGTTTGGGTTTCTTTCTTTTTTCTTTCTTTTTTCAGGGTTATTTTCTTTTTCTTGATTCCCCCCTTTCCTTTTTTTTTTTTTTCATTCTTTCTTTCTTTCTTTCTTTATTCGCAGGGTCTTTTTCTTTCTTCCTTCCTGAGAGGATACCTTTCTTTCAATCTTTTTTCTTTCTTTCGTTCTTTCATTCTTTCTTTCTTTCTTTCGTTCTTTCATTCTTTCTTTCTTTCACTTTGACTTTCTGTCTTTCTTTCCCTATTTTCTTTAATTTTTCTTTTAGAAGATTTCCCGGTATTTCTCATTCCTTCTTTCTGGATTGTTTCATTGCACGTGCTGTTTTTCTTTCTTTCTTTCTTTCTTTCTTTCTTCTTTCTTTCTCTTTCCTTTCTCTTTCTTTTTGTTTGTTTGTCTTTTGGTCTTTCTTTCTTCTCAGGCGTGTTTCTTTCTTTCTTTCTTTCTCTGGGATTTATTTCGATCTTTTTATCTTTATTTTTATTTATTCATTTATTTATTTATTTATTTTATTCTTTCTTTCTGTTCTCTTTTCTTTTTGTTCCTTTCATTCTTTCTTTCTTTCTTTCTGTTTGCTTTTTGTCTTTCTTGCGTTTTTTCTTTCTTTCTGGTTTTCTTTCTTTCGTTCTTTTTAAATTTTCTCCTTGGCCTTCTTTCTTTCTTTCTTTCTTTCTCATTACTTCTTTTTTCTTGTTTTATCCACGAGCCCCTTTTTTCTCTTTCTTTCTTTCTTTCTTTCTTTCTTTCTTCCTTCCTTCCTTCCTTTCTTTCTCTTTTCATTTTAGTCTTTATTTCTCCCCTTCTTTCATTCATTCTTTCTTTCTTTTCACGTGGGTTTCTTTCTTTCTTTCTTTATTTCCTCTTCCCTAAGTGACTATCTTTCTCCCCTCCTTTCTTTTCTTCTTTCCTTCTTTCTTTCTTCTTCTTTCCTTCTTCTTCTTTCTTTCTTTCTTTCTCATTACTTCTTTTTTTCTTGTTTTATCCACGAGCCCCTTTTTTCTCTTTCTTTCTTTCTTTCTTTCTTCTTTCTTTCTTCCTTCCTTCCTTTCTTTCTCTTTTCATTTTAGTCTTTATTTCTCCCCTTCTTTCATTCATTCTTTCTTCTTTTTCACGTGGTTTCTTCCTTCTTTCTTTATTTCCTCTTCCCTAATGACTATCTTTCTCCCCTCCTTTCTTTCTCTTCCCTTCTTCTTCTTTTCTTTCTTTTTTCTTCTTTTTCTCATTACTTCTTTTTCTTGTTTTATCCACGAGCCCCTTTTTTCTCTTCTTTCTTTCTTTCTTTCTTTCTTCTTTCTTTTCTTCTTTCCTTCTTTCTTTCTTTCTTTCTAAACTGTTTTTCTTTTTTTCATTCTTTGTTTAATAATTCTTTTTTTTTCTTTTATTTGTTTATTTGTTTTCTTTCAATTTTTCCTTCTTTCTTTCCTTCTTTTTTCTCTTTCTTTTTTCCTTTCTTTCTTTCTATTTTTTCTTTCTTTCTATTTTCTCTTTCTTTCTTTTTATGTCTCTCCCTTTCAATCTTTCCTTCTTTCTTTCCTTCTTTTTTCTCTTTCTTTTTTCCTTTCTTTCTTTCTATTTTTTCTTTCTTTCTATTTTCTCTTTCTTTCTTTTTATGTCTCTCCCTTTCCATCTTTCTTTCTTCTTTCTTAGTATCATTCATTTTTTCCTTTCTGTTTGCCATTTGGTTTTTCTTTCTTCTCAGACTTGTTTCTTTCATTCATTCATTCTTTTTTTTATTTTTCCTCAAATTAACAAAATCCCTGATGAAGATCTATTGAAACAGATCGAAACACTGCAGCGTTGGCAAAATAAACATCAGTCGTTTTATTAACTTTTTAAAAAAAATTTAATAATATTACACGCACACACACACACACACACACACACACATATATATATATATAATATATATATATATATATATATATATACATATATATACATATATATATAAAGTCGACGGGGTGGCTTGAAGTCGGTATCAACCAATCAGCGAGGGAGTCTATCCCCTTTTCACTAGCGCTAGACCAAGGAGATTACTTTAGCTTCTGAGGTGGAGCGCCACACCTACCATCAGCTCCTTACTTTACCGCACAGATCTCTGTACTACTCAAACGCTGAGTTGGTATATATATATATATATATATAATAGTATTGTTGTTCTGGTTCCAACGGGAGAAAATCAATATTTTATAAAAAAGGAAGGTCCGCAAAATGTATTTTGTTCTCAGAAAATTTTTTTTAATTCTTCTGTCTGCCTGTCAGCCTGACAGGTAGGGTTCGAATCACGCACAAAGCACTGCCCTGTCTATAGCTCTGCTGGTGAGGCCTAATGGGCTGAAATGTACATACAGAGAACGACTTTTTCTCGATTTGTGTACGCTTTACATTTAAACCGATATGCATGCCTAATTCAGTTAGTTATAATTAATTAATTAACAAAATTAGGTATGACTTTAATTAAGCACATAATCTCCCACAATTGTCGCCTTCGCCATTTCAAACACATTGTTTGACTACTTCAATATATTATATTATATATATAATATATATATATATATATATATATATATCGGACAACTACTGTCATGATGAACCCAACCGCGTTTACGTTGATACTTTAATTAGCTGAGACTGCGTTCGATCCCAATAATGCCAATTTTATGTTCAGATAATAGTTTCCCTACCCCCCCACCACCAACATCTCTCTTCTACCTCTAGCACCTGCGCGAAATTCTTAACGACTTCAACCATGGCGTCGGCGCTACACATTCATCAGTCTCTCGTCCACTTCTTGTCACATTTGGCACTGTTATCTACTTCTGCGTTAATCCGCATTTGCGTACACCGAAAAACGTTCCGAACAAAAGCCTGACCCTCCACATCTGCCGACAACACCACACACACCCTGTCCGCGTCTTCATTATCCTTCTTCTTCTTATTTTCCCGCGTTATTACAACAACTACTACTACTTACTACTACCACCAACAACAATTCTTAGAGGAGCCAGAAAATGTAGGGTGTGTGTGTGAGTGGGTGCGTTGGAGAGATGGACCCTGTAAGGTGACTGTCCCCTTGTGCGACACTGTACTTCCCCTCATCTAACCTCTCGATGTGAACTCTTCAAATATCGACATTCGAAGTCAGAGAGAATGAAGAGATAGGTAGGATAGGGAGAGAGAGAGAGAGAGACGAGAGAGTGATGAACAGATCCTACGAGAGCACGAGTCCGAGCAACAGGGCTGGAGAGACAA
Source organism: Doryteuthis pealeii (assembly GCA_023376005.1). Taxonomy (NCBI): domain Eukaryota; kingdom Metazoa; phylum Mollusca; class Cephalopoda; order Myopsida; family Loliginidae; genus Doryteuthis; species Doryteuthis pealeii. The sequence goes on along the minus strand of CM042177.1, from coordinate 32,330,916 downwards.
ACACTTTCAGTCAAGACGAAAGAGAGAGAAGAATATATTCCATTGTCAAATAGATGTACGAGAGAGAGAGAAGACCCGAGAGAGAAAGAGAGCAGAAAAGGCGGGAGAGACAATACAAACACTTTCAGTATCAGTAGGAGAAGAGAGGGAGAAGAATAAATTCCATTGTCAAATAGAGAAGAAGAAGAGGAGAGAGAGAGAGGAGAGAGGAAAGTCGGGAGAGACAAACACTTAGTCAGAAGAAAGAGAGAGAAAGATATATTATTGTCAACATAGAGAGAGAGAGAATAGAGAAGGAGAGAAGAGAGAGAGGTCCCAGAGAGAAGAGGCGAAATCTCAACAGTTAAAAGGGAGAGCAGATTCGGGAAACTCCTCAGTGAACGAGAGACAGAGACGACAGAGAGAACTTTCAAAGTAAAAGAGAGAAGAGAGAGAGCAAGAAGAGAGGAAAAAAAAGAGAAAAAAACCATTACAAATGAAAGAAGAGACGTGGTGAGTAGGAACAGAGAGAGAGAGAGAGAGAGAAGAGAGGAAGATGAGAGTAAATCCATCTCAACATTTACAAGGAAGACGGATGGGAAACTCTCCCAGTCAAGAGAGAGAGAGATGAGATAGAGAAGATGTACGAGAGGAAGAAAGCGAAAGAAAGAATATTTTCTATTATCAAATGAGAGAGGGAGAAAGAGAACTTTCAAAGTCAAGTATATAAACTATAATATCTATATAATATAGCTATATACTTAGAGAGAGAGAAGAGAGAGAGAGAGAGAAATAGAAACCATTCAAATGAAAGAGAGAGGGTGAGAGACTTCGAGAGAAACAGAGACAGACAGACAGACGACGGACAGAGACAGAGAGAAGAGAAACAAGAAACAAAGAAAATTATAGGGTGGAAGAGATGTCTGCCTGTACAATACTGCCTCCCCTCCCCCAACCTCTCGATGCGAAACTCTTCATACCGTCGAAAACCTCCCTCGCACCCTTGCTTGGACCGCACTTAACAACATGTTCCATCGCGACAATAATTAATAATCAACGAATCCATCTTCATCCCTTTAAGAGCGTCTACCTCTGTGCCACAAAATCGTTCGTGCCGCAGAACGATGCTTCTCTGCGAGTTATTGTCGTTTTGGGTGGGAGAGGGTGAAACCTCCATTAAAAGTAAAAACATCAACAGAATCTATCAGTTTCGTATATTTTTCGATCATCACAATAGTATTTTAACACTTCATTTCCATCTCTCTCTCTCTCTCTCTTTCTCTCTCTGCTCTTCTGTCTCTCTCTATTTAGATCTCATCTCGGTCTCTCTAATTTATGCTCTCTCGTCTAGCTATATATTATATATTATATAGTATAGTATATTTACTCGTCTCTCTCTATATAGTAAATATATATGATATATATTGCTCTCTCTCTCATCTCTATATAATACTAAGTATAATGAATATATTAGTATTTCTCTCTTTCTTCTCTCTCTCGTCTATATATTGATATATTCTCAAATCTCTCTTCTCTCTATTATAATATATATAGTTTCTCATCGTCATCTCTGTGCTATATAATATATATAATTATTTCTCTTCTCTCGTCTCTCTCGTCTCTCTTATAATATAATAGTATGAATATTCTCTCTTTCTCCTCGTCTCCTCTCGTATAGTACTCTCAGCTATAGATAGATATATATTTTCTCTGCTCTCATCATATATATATATATATATAGTATTTCCTCTCTTCTCCGTCTCTAATAAATATATATATAGATATATAGTAATATATGATAGTATATTTCCTCATCTTATCTCTCATCTCTCGTCTGATAGTATATATATGATTTCTCATCATCTGCTCTATATAATGATATATTAAGTTATCTCGGTCTCTCTCTGCTCACCTCTCTCTCGTGCTCAGTCCTCTATATATAATGTATATATATATATATAATATTATATATATATATAAGTATATATATACCAAGCGTGGTTGGTAATTCCCTGCGCGGTGAGAAAAAAACCCAGCAAAATAGTTTGATTGTAAAAAATATACTACCAAAACATCAACCGGGGAGAAAAAAAAAATTTTGAAAAAAAAAGAAAAGACCAAGAAATATTCGTACCAACAAAAAATAATCTATTGGTACAGGTATTTGGCCAAAGAAAAAAGAAACAATTTATATGTATATATAGTAAATGTATAAATATATTATATATATATATATATATATATATTCATACAACGCGGCTAGGGAAAAAACTAATAAGTAAAAAAGATCTTAGCCCTGAAGAGCATTAAGCGAAACTAATAGTGACATCATTAGATTTATCTTTATATGTATATATATTAAGAAAGTTGAAAAAAAGCACAAGTTTAAATGGGTTAAGTGGTGAGTTTTATTAGGCCCGACGCTGCAGTGTTTCGATCTATCAATTAAGTCATCTTCAGGGCATTTGTTGGTATAAAATGGAAAGTGTAAAAGGTATATACCAACAAATGCCCGATGAAGATGATCTAATTAATAGAGTCGAAACACTGCAGCGTCGGCCCAATAAACTCACCACTTAACCCATTTAAACCTGTGTTTTTTTCATTTTTCTTAATATGACTACATAACCGTCGGATTCACTTCCTTTCTTCACACACACACACACACAGCACACACACATCACACACACACACACACACAATATATATATATATATATATAATATAATAGGTTTCGTTGAATTGAACAGACAATTCCTGTCTGACAAGTCTTTTCGTCGATCCGTTCTAATCTTCCGGGCCATCCTTCTGGTGTCAGGGTGGAACTGGTATATCCAGTCCACCGAATGTTTCGTCACTAAGCGCTTTTCGGCAATGCACTTTGCGCATGCCTCAGGTGGGAAAACGATGGAATAGTTTTCATGTCTCGTTTTATAACGAGAAACGAGTAGAAAGCAAGGAATTAGTGGGAGGTAATATCAATTGGTAGTGGGAGGTTTTTGGAAATGGTAGTAGTTTGAACAAAGCAGTGGTGATTTTTTGGAGGGGGTGACAAAGTTGTGATAAGGGGGGAGGGGGAATAATGGAAGTAATGTAGGCAGAAAAATTATAAGCATTTTAGGATATGTTGACTTACTTTCAAAGTTTAATTTGTGTTTAGGGTAGGTTTTTTTGTTTTTATATATAAAGCTTCAATTATTTGAAGTTTTTTTTTTTTCTATATAGTGTGTGTGTATTTTCAGTTGGAATTTTGCGGTAGGTAGAGGGGGGGGGCATGAATGTGTTTTAAGATGTTGATTAATGGAGCTGGAATCTGATAAGTGTAGGGTTAATCTACGTGATAATGTAGTCGTCGTGTGACCAATATATGTATTATTAATTTTGGAGAGATATAATATATATATATATATATATATATATATATTCGTAGGTGGGATACCAGGTATTTGGTATTAGAATGCTTGTCTAAGTTAGCCCTTTCTTCCAACGGTAAAATGTTAAGAGAGTTCAGGTCAAATTTGAGAGCTCGATGTTTAAATTCTATAAACATAGCAATATAATTTTCAATTATGAATGTGACCTGACGAAGCTCGTTGGGTATATTCAGATATCTATGGGTGGAAATGGTACCATAACCGCATAATACCCGATTTTTAAGCTTTCGTCTTTACTATATATATATATATATAATATATATATATATAGGGTCATCCACAGACACGTGTTTCGACTTATCAAGTCTCCTCAGTGTGGCTAGACATTTTGTAAGCTACCTACAGCCGGAATTGAAATCCGATCGGTTGGGTGTCAGTCCGGCACCGTAACCATTAGGCTGTCTTCACTTACAGAATGAGAAGGGGATTTTAACTGTTTTAATACACACATCACTTTGTGTGTAAAGGCCGTCACAGAGTGCTCCATTCCTTAGAAGAGCGTTGCGTTTACGCTTGAGTTGGCGGCCGTCAGCAAGATCCCCCCAGAGTGCTCAACACTAGGGGATGGGGAGCATATATAGGGTCATCATATATATAAATATAAGGATCTAAAAGGGTCAGAAACTACCTACCTGATATCCTGATGAGCCGTTTAGGTGAAACCCAGGTAGGTACTTTCTGACTCCTTTGAGTCCATAAAATTTTTTCTCTGTTTTCCATTTCACATAACGTTAATACCCTTGGAAAAGGTGGGAATACAATTACTATTACAGATGATAATTTTGTTGATGATGATGACGATGATGATGTGCTGCTGCTGCTGCTGCTGCTCACTGATGATGATGATGAGGAGGAGAAAGGAGAAGGAGGAGAAGGAGGAGGTCAGACAAACAAACTTTTCCCAATTGATTGACAAATAGATTTTTTTTTTTTAGAATTATGTTCGAGGTTTCTTGATTCTGTTGAATGGGGTATGGTCGGGGGTCAGGAATGTGTAATAGAATATGAAGAGTTAACCCATTGCCAAACAGAGACGGTCCAGAAGACGCGACTGGAACACTCTATAGCAAGGACGGCAATCTAATTCTCTCGGTAGGACGAAAGTTCGAGGGCGGCGCCCACCTCCTCTCTAACCTCACCCAGAAGACAATAATAGAGAGAAGTAGGGTCCGCGACTCACAGTTCATGGACAGAGGCAGACCCTCTTAAAGGGCTGAAGATGGATTCGGTGATTATTAATTAATGTCTCGATGCACATGTAAAGTAGGAGCAGGCAAGTGTGGGCGATGTTTGAAGAGTTCGCACCGAGTGGTTGGGTGAGGAGAAGAAGAGTCGAACAAGACAGACGTTACCCTACAGGAGCCCCATCTCTCTCACCCATTTCTACATTCATCAAAATGTTTAACAATCTTTCCAGGACAGACAAACAAACCTTTTCTAATTACTGATATAGATTTCGGTTAATAATGCTTGTCACTGTGACACATATATATATATATAGGTCTTATTATAAATGGAGATTGTGGGTTTGGTCTGTCTGTAACGACGAAACTATAGTTACATCATACGAGTCACAATTCCCTTTGTTATTTACACCATTCTCCAATGATTGTTATTTTAATTTAAAGACCTCAAGTTATTAGTAAATTGCTTTACATCATTAAAGACTGTTTAACGAATTCTACATAGCTAGATAACCATGGGAATTAAATGATTATGATAGTTCAACGAATAAGCGGATTTACAGTGTGAATGGGAAGGCTAATTTTGCAATATTGAATACTAAAAAAAATTGATTTTAAATAAATATAAATGCTTAGTATATATTATTTCTAATTGTTTGGTTTTATCTTAATAAATATGAGCAATCTCGGGGATAAAATCTTAACAGAAAGTCTATTAACATAAAGAAATAACTGTAATTTTAATTCTTTTCTCCCTATTTAACTAATAGTTCCAATTAGGGAAATTTTACCAACTGAGACGGGAGTAAGGGGAAAAAATGGTGGAACAGTTAGTTTCATAGTTGTTCTATTTTCCGATTAATACCAGCCCTCTGGTTCCAAAGATATTTGATCTGAATTCTTAATTCCAAGAGTTTCATTATAGCCTTTCTAAATGTTAAACATGATATTTTATTATAGTTAAAAACTTAAATCTTGCACACGGAGGGTGCAGATATATTTGCTAGTATATTATATATATATTATAATAATGTGTGTGTGTGGTGTGGTGTGTGTATTTAGGCAGCATTTTTTCTTGTAGGTATATATTGTTAAATAATGCAGCCATTTTCTGTCTGCAAGTTTTGTACTTTGTTTTTTTTGTTTTTTCGTATTGCCTGGATTATTTTTGTAATATCTGGCGAAAATTGGCTGATGTTTTTTGCCATATGTCCAAAGACCGAGTACTTTCCGCCCTATCTTGGACCATCTTCAGGGTATTTTGGAAAACCGTACAACAATGGGGGCTATTCCATTTACCATTTATATATGGTTGTGGTTTATTATTGTTGTTGTATTATTATTAGTGTTATTATTATTAATTGTCATTATTATATTTACTTTTGCTATTATAATTTTAATAGTAATTTTTAGGCATTTTAGAAGAGGTTGGTGCTATATCAAAGTTATTTTGTTTACTTTTGAATTTTTTTGTGTCTAATATGCAGTGCTTCTAAAGATTTTTAGTCGTTGTACATGTTTGTGTTTCTAATAATGGTGGTGTTATCGTTAAGTTATATATATATATATATATATATATGTGTGTGTGTGTGTGTGTGTGTGTGTGTGTGTGTGTAAAGTTTTTTTAAGAAAAAAACAAGATGTTATTAGTGTTGCTGACAGATCTGTTTCGACCTTTTCTTTTTTTGTTTTGTTTGTTTTTTGTTTGTTTTTGTAGCTGGAATACATCTTGAACATTTTTGATACTTTTTTTTTATACACTTTTACTTCAAACTCTTTTGAGTTTTTCTAATGATAAAAATGCTTCTGATTTTTAGAAATAAAATTTATTTTGTTTTTACCCCAAAATACGCATTTTCAAGCATTTAAAAATTTCCGGCCTTGAACGAGAGCGTTTGTTTGTACCTCGTGATTAATGGTTTATTTATTCCGTCTTTCCTCATAAATATAGTTGCTTTGAAAAAGACCGCTTTATTAAAAGGTCGAAACAGATCTGTCAGCAAACTAATAACATCTTTGTTTTTTCTAAAAACTTTCATACATACTGTCTGATTCATTCCATTTTACTTTCATATATATATATATATATATCACCAAAAATTGAAGCAGGCTATTAGACAGGGTAATTTTCAGCCCAGCAACGTTCAAAGTGGAGAAGTTCCAACATGTAGTTTATGTGGAAGAGTATGTCTCTCCAGGACTGGCCTGGTGAGTCATCTGAGTAAACACAAGGATAGAGTGTCAAATGCTACTGGCACTCATTATGACCCCCCCGCCCGCCAAAAAAGCCCCAAAAAGCAGGAAATGGTCTTACTCGAGTACGAGTTGACAGCCAACGTATATATATATATATATATATATATATATATATATATATATTATAAAAAAGAAGGTCGCGCAAAAGGAATTATGTTTTTTTTTAAGAAATTGTATTATTATTTTACATTAGCGACACGTGTTCAGATCTTCTGATATCAACTATGACCCCCCCGCCAAAAAAAGCCCCCCAAAAGCCCCCAAAAAACAGGAAATGGTCTCACTCGAGTACGAGTTGACAGCCAACAATATATATATATATATATATAATATATATATATATATATTAGTTAATAATATATATATGATATAGTTATAAGAATAAATGATCTGCAAAAATGAATTATGCTTTTTTATGAAATGTATTATCATTTTAATATTAGCGGACACGTGTTTCAGATCTTCTGATATCTTCTTCAGTTAATTAACAAAATTCTGTGTCCGAATATGAATATCTACTTGTGTCTGTAGTTTACTTTTTGTTACGTTGTTGTGGTGTTGTGTGGTATGGTGTGTGTGTGTGTGTGTGTGTGTTGTGTGTGTGTGTGTGTGTGTGTGTGTGTGTGTGTGATATGTGTGTGGTGCGTGTGTGTGTGTGTTCATGGTTGTGATGCACAGAGGACAATAATAGAGACAAGTAGGGTCCGCGACTTACAGTTTCTGGACAGAGGCAGACCCTCTTAAAGGGGTGAAGATGGATTCATTGATTATTAATTAATGTTCCAGTGCACGTGTAAGTGGGGCAGGCAAGTGTGGGCGATGTTTGAAGAGTTCACACCGAGTGGTTGGGCGAGGGGAGGCACTGTCGGACAAGAGAGACGTTACTCTACAGGAGCCCCTTATCTCACACCAATTTATCAAAATGTTAAACAATCTTTTCAGGACAGACAAACAAACTTTTCCCCAAATTAGCTGATATAGATTTCGGTTAATAATGCTTCTCACTGGGAACAGGCAAGACAATACAGTGACAAATAATATATATTATTATATATATATATATATATATATATATATATTGAAAAACAAAGGGATGTTTACAAATGCATGGGCTCTAGTCAAGGAGAGAAATGTGAACCGTTTTCGGGGCGCTTCGATCTCGATCGGTTTAGAAAAAGCCATCACGCGGCCCTAGCCTCATTTTTGTACCGTCTTATTGTTGTTGATGACGCAGATGGCCAGCGTGCGGTCGATGGGCATGATATTTGCGAGGTCCTCACGATCAAGTTGAGGTAGGGGCGCGGTGTTGCTTTTGTAAAACCGGTCGAAGAGGTAAGGGCCCTGAAACGGGTTTGGGTACATTCTACCATGATGAGCCCATGCATTTGGTGAAACATCCTTTTGGTTTGTTTGCATATATCCGGTGATTCAGCGACTGTCCAGAATAATTTCCATTTTTATTTCACGACACACACCAACAGCAACACACAGCACACGAGCACACACACACACACACACATATATATATAGTATATATATATATATATTAGATATAATGTTCAGAAATTTATAAGTGTGGTGCTAGATCGTCGCTCTTACTTATAGACTAGGCCAGAATTATGTGATCTATCTCTTGGCCAATCACTGGCAGTACTCTGAGGCTGATACAATACTTAAACCGACCTTATTCATGCATAATTACTGTGACATTCATGGAAATACGGACATAGGTTAAATCACTGGACATTTACTAATAGGTCAGGTTAAGACGTTATATCGCTTACAAGGATTCATACACATAGACTTTCTTAAGCATTTTCAACTGGCAAGGATGGCATTTAAAAACTTCACAATATATATATATATTGAGACGTAAACATCGAAACACGTGTCTGTGGATGACTGATATATATGCTCCCAATTTCCTGATAGACAAGAGACATTAGTTGAACTTTGACCGTTTAGCGTAAGCATTTTACTCGACTGTTGTTTATAGACTTGAGTTCTCTGGTGATTGTAAAAACATACATCCTGAAGTATGTATCAATTAATTGTTCAAACAATATATATAATATATATATATATATATATATATATATTAACATGAGTTTTTGTACTTTACTTGGATGTGGTCAGAGAGTCGCCGTGGGCGGTTTAATGTTGGCAAAGAGTTTAATCCATGCCGCTCCCGGTCAGAGTGAACCTGGCAGTAATGGCAATGAAGTGCAACATCCCTCTCCCCAGAAGTTTTTGTACTTTACTTGGATGTGGTAGGGGAGTCGCCGTGAGTGGCTTAAATAGACAAAGATTTCAGTGGATCTGGGAGTAATGGCAATGAAGAGGTTCACCACTCTCCCCATCAGTTTTTGCACTTTGCTTTGTGTATGGTAAGCGTAGAAACGATTTCTGGTGTGCAAGCCGCTATGAGCGGTTTAAAGTAGGCAATGTGTTAATTTCATTCCTTTTTTTTTATACGATTTTTGATTGAATTTTAATTCATGAAAGGTGCTTAGACAATTGAAGATAGACTCTAATATAATTAGTAGGCAGTATCCGCCGGAGAATGAGGGAGTCGATCCCCTTTTTGCTAGCGCTAGACCAAATTAACTGGGAAAAAAGAAGAAAGAAAGAAGGAAGAAGAAGGAAGAAAATCAACTATCTGAAAGAAAGAAAGAAAGAAAGAAAGAAAAATGAATGAAATGAACAAAAAAGAAATATTTTAAAAATAGAAGAAAAAAAGAAGAAAAAAGAAGAAAGAAAAGAAAAGAAAGAAAAAAGAGAAAATGAATGAAGAATGAAAAAACAAGAAATAATTAAAAAAATAGAAAGAAAGAAAAAAAGAAAGAAAAAAGAAGAGAAAAAGAAAAGAAAGAAAAAGCGAAAATGAATGAAAGAATGAACAAAACAAAGAAATAATTAAAAAAATAGAAGAAAGAAAAAAGAAAGAAAAAGAAAGAGAAAGAAAAAGAAAAAGAAAAAAGCGAAAAATGAATGAAAGAATGAACAAAACAAAGAATAATTTAAAAATAGAAAGAAAAAAAAGAAAGAAAAGAAAGAAGAAAAAGAAAGAAAGAAAAAAGAAAATGAATGAAGAATGAACAAAACAAGAAATAATTAAAAAATAGAAAAAGAAAAAAAGAAAAAAAAAAAAAAAGAAAAAGAAAGAAAAAGAAAGAAAGAAAAAAGCGAAAAATGAATGAAAGAATGAACAAAAAAAGAAATAATTTTAAAAATAGAAAGAAAGAAAAAAAGAAGAAAAAGAAAGAAGAAAAAGAAAGAAAGAAAAAAGCGAAAAATGAATGAAAGAATGAACAAACAAAGAAATAATTAAAAAATAGAAGAAAGAAAAAAAGAAAGAAAAAGAAAGAAAGAAAAAGAAAGAAGAAAAAGCGAAAATGAATGAAAGAATGAACAAAACAAAGAAATAATTAAAAATAGAAAGAAAGAAAAAAGAAAGAAAAAAGAAAGAAAGAAAAGAAAGAAAGAAAAAGCGAAAAATGAATGAAAGAATGAACAAAACAAAGAAATAATAAAAAATAGAAAGAAAGAAAAAGAAAGAAAAAAGAAAGAAAGAAAAAGAAAGAAAAAAAGAAAAATGAATGAAGAATGAACAAAAAAGAAATAATTAAAAATAGAAAGAAAGAAAAAGAAAGAAAGAAAAAAAAAAAGAAAGAAGAAAAAGAAAGAAAGAAAAAAGCGAAAATGAATGAAAGAATGAACAAACAAGAAATAATTTTAAAATAGAAAGAAAGAAAAAAAGAAAGAAAAAGAAAGAAAAAAAGAAGAAGAAAAAAGAAAGAAAAAGCGAAAAATGAATGAAAGAATGAACAAAACAAAGAAATAATTAAAAATAGAAAGAAAGAAAAAAGAAGAAAAAAAAGAAAAAGAAGAAAGACAGAAAGAAATACAAAAAGAAAGAAAGAAAGAATGAATGAATTAATGTAGAAAAAAGGAAAGAAAGAAAAAGGAATCAATTTTTTGATTGTAGGTTGATTGATTTTGCGTCTGAAGTGGAACACCACACCTACTGTCAACTCCCCACCTTACTGCACAGATCCAACTCCCCCACCTTACTGCACAGACCCATGCGCTGAGTTGGCGAGGGCGGGTATCGAACCAGGAACCTTGTGGTCCCGAGGCAGATGCTCTACCGACTGAACTTTTCTGTGCAAGAGCACTTTTAGAAGTAGAGAATCTGACCTCACCGAGTGTCCCGTCTCCCCCGTGCGCGTAATTCACGTGCAGCGGACACGCCCAGACGATCGTATACGGCTTTGCACATCTTTACGTCGAAATCTCGCCAAATCTCGCGAAACCACGTCGCGTCTAAGCAAGTACTCACGACGACCAAGCCGGCTTAGCAGGTTTCCAGCCTCGGTTCCCTAATCCGCAGAGGCTGGACTTAGTGCCAGTTCCAAGACACACACACACACACACACACACACACATACAGACAATACAGACACACATATATTTCACATATATATACACATACACTCACACAAACAATAAAAGAAGAAAGAAAGAAAGAAAGAAAAGAAAAAGAAGAAAGAAAATCAAGTGAAGAAGAAAGAGAAGAAAGAAAGAAAATCAATTGAAAGAAAGAAAGAAAGAAGAAAGAAATCAATTGAAAGAAGAAAGAAAGAAAGAAAGAAAGAAAGAAGAAGAAAGAAAGAAAGAAAGAAAATCAATGAAAGAAAGAAAAAGAAAGAAAAAAGAAAATCATTGAAAGAAAGAAAGAAAGAAGAAAGAAAGAAAATCAATTGAAAGAAAGAAAGAAAGAAAGAAAGAAAAAGATCAATTGAAAGAAAGAAAGAAAGAAAGAAAACAATTGAAAGAAAGAAAGAAAGAAAGAAAAAGAAGAAAAAAATCAATTGAAAGAAAGAAAGAAAGAAAGAAGAAAATCAATTGAAAGAAAGAAAGAAGAAAGAAGAAAGAAGAAGAAAAACAATTGAAGAAAGAAAGAAAAAGAAAAAACAATTGAAAGAAAGAAAAGAAATCAATTGAAAGAAAGAAAGAAAGAAAGAAACAATTGAAAGAAAGAAGAAGAAATCAATTGAAAGAAAGAAGAGAAGAAAATCAATTGAAAGAAAGAAAAAAGAAAGAAAAATCAATTGAAAGAAAGAAAAAAAGAGAAAGAAAGAGAGAAAGAAAGAAAGAAAGAAAGAATCAATTGAAAGAAAGAAGAAAGAGAGAAAGAGGAAAGAAAAACAATTGAAAGAAAGAAAGAAAGAAAGAAAGAAAAACAATTGAAAGAAAGAAAGAAAATCAATTGAAAGAAAGAAAGAAAGAAAGAAAGAAAATCAAGTGAAAGAAAGAAGAAGAAAGAAAGAAAGAAATCAAGTGAAAGAAAGAAAAAAAAGAAAGAAAGAAAGAAAAGAAAATCAATTGAAAGAAAGAAGAAAGAAGAAGAAAGAAAAGAAAAAACAATTGAAAGAAAGAAAGAAAGAAATCAATTGAAGAAAGAAAAGAAAGAAAGAAAAAAAGAAAATCAATTGAAAGAAAGAAAGAAACAAACAAAGAACGAAAGAAAGAAAGAAAATCAATTGAAAGAAACAAAAAAAGAAAGAAAGAAAGAAAGAAAATCAAGTGAAATAAAGAAAGAAAGAAAGAAAATCTATTGAAAGAAAGAAAGAAGAAAGAAAGAAAGGGTGAACAAAAGAATTAGCAAATGAATAAAAAGAAGAAAAATCTATTGAAAGAAAGAAGAAAGAAAGAAAAAAGTTAATAAAGAGAAGGAAAGGAGATAATAAAGAAAGAAAAATTAAATGAAAGAAAGAAAAATTGAAAAAAGAATGAGAAAATAAAAAATCCAAAGAAAGAAAAAGCGAAAGAAAAAAAGAAAGAGAGAAAGAAAAAGAAAGAAAGAAAACAATCAACTATAAAAGAGAAAATCAATTACCTGAAAGAAAGAAAGAAAGAAAGAACGAAAGAAAGAAAGAAAAAAAGAAAGAAAGAAAGAAAAACGAAAGGAAGAAAGAAAGAGTGAAAGAAAGAAATAAAAAAGGAAAGATCAAAAGAAAGAAAGAACGAAGAGAGAAAGAAAGAAAGAAAGAAGGGGCAAAAATGAAAGAAAGAATGAACAAAAGAAACAAAATGAAAGAATGAAAGAAAAAAGGAAAGAAAGAATGAGAAAGGAAAGAAATAAGGAAATAAAAAAAGAACGAAACAAAGAAATTTAATTGCAATAAAAAAAACAATCAACTGATTTAATTTTTGCATTTCTTTCCTTTTTTCTTTCATTCTTTCTTTCTTTCTTTTGTTTATTCTTTCTTTCATTTTTGCCCCTTCTTTCGTTCTTTCTTTCTCTCTTTCGTTCTTTCTTTCTTTTGATCTTTCTTTCTTCTTTCTTTCTTTCTTTCACTCTTTCTTTCTTTCTTTCTTTCTTTCACTCTTTCTTTCTTTCTTTCTTGCTTTCGTTCTTTCTTTCGTTCTTTCTTTCTGGTAAATGATTTTCTCTTTCATACTTGATTGTTTTCTTTCTTTGTTTTCTTCTTTTTTTCTTTCTCTATGTTTATTGACTTTTTTCTTTTTTTTTCTTCTTTTTTCTTTCTCTTTTTTTTCATTCTTTGTTACATTTTTGCTCTAATTTCTTTCTTTTTTTTCTTTCTTTCTTTTTTTTCTTTCTTTCTTTCTTTTTTTTTTTTTTCTTTTCTTTTTTCTTTCTTTCTTTCTTTGTTACCTTCTTTTTTTCTCTTTATTAATTTTTTCGTTCAGTTGATTGTTTTTTTTTTCTTGCAATTAAATTTCTTTGTTTCGTTCTTTTTTTATTTCCTTATTTCTTTCCTTTCTCATTCTTTCTTTTATTTTCTTTCTTTCTTTCTTTCTTTCTTTCTTTCTTTTGTTCATTCTTTCTTTCATTTTTGCCCCTTCTTTCGTTCTTTCGTTCTTTCTTTCTCTCCTTCGTTCTTTCTTTTTTTGATCTATCTCTCTCTCTCTCTCTCTCTCTCTCTCTCTCTCTCTCTCTCTCTCTCTCTCTCTCTCTTTGCACCCCCCACGGCTTCGATATCTCCAGACGCGACTAAATCTCTTTTTGCAATTCTAGAGACTTTTCGGCTTTGTCCCGTCCATCTCAACGTACCGAGTGACCCTGGGACTCACTCGTGATGCGAACGGACCAATCATATCGACGCCTGGGTAGGGAATAGTACGGGTCGTTGTCGGGGGACGTTGGTCAGCTTAGACGAGACCTTCCAAGAATAGACCATGAAAAAGTGGACGTTGAAGAACGGATTTGTTAATTTGACCTGTGCGGTAAAGTTGGGAACTGACGGGACGTGTGGCACTTCACCTCAGGAAGACAATATCCCTGGTCCACCGCTAGCGAAAAGGAGATAGACTCCTTCGCTGTTTGGCTGATACTGACAATAAGTCATTCCGCTAACTTTACTTTTTCTTATATATTTTCTAAATAGAAATCATTAAATATATATGTAACTGTGTGCACAGCTTATACTCGACAACTGACCACTCTACAAAAACCAAAACAACATAAGATAAAAAAAAAGTAATTAAATATATGTTCCTGTTTGCAAAGCTGATACTCGACAACTGACCACTCTACTCTAGATAGATGAAAACAAACTGAGTTAGATAGATAGATAGATAGATAGAAAGATAGATAGATGTGAACAGACTGGGATAGATAGATAGATAGATAGATAGATATGAACAAAGTGAAACAGATAGATAGATAGATGAAAACACACGGAGATAGATAGATATACTGAGATAGATAGATAGATAGATGAACACAGTAATATATATATATATATATTATATATATATACTGAGGTAGATAAATGAAAAGAGTATATATATATATATATATATATTATATATATATAGAGAGAGAGAGAGAGAGAGAGAGAGAGAGAGAGAGAGATAATAGATAGATAGATAGATAGATATGAACAGACTGAGATAGATATATATATACATGTAGATAGATGTATAGATAGACTGAGATAGACAGATAGATAGATAGATTTCAACATGCTGATATATATATATATGTATATATATATATATATTATATATATAGATAGATAGATAGATAGATAGATATGAATTTACTGAGATAGATAAATAGATAGATAGATAGATAGATGTGAACTGACTGAGATAGATAGATAGATAGATAGATAGATAGATAGATAGATAGATAGATATGGACAGACTGAGATAGATAGATAAATATGTAGATAGATGTATAGATAGATAGATTGATACATGTGAACAGACTGATAGATAGATAGATAGATAGATAGATAGATAGATAGATTTCAACATGCTGATAGATAGATAGATAGATAGATAGATAGATAGATAGAAATAATTAAATAGAAGGAATCAATTACAACAAAAACAATAAAACAAAATACTCTGAGAAAAAAACGCAAAAATGACATGGACCACAAAATTAAAAAAAACAAAAAAACATTTGAAATAAGAAATATAAAAGAAAAATGTCTACATTTAACTATTGAAGCGAATCCATTTCCGATTTGATTATCATCGGGGGAGTTGAGTCTTTTCTCCCATTCATCCTGGGATTGTTAATTCACACAACTGAAAAAAAGAAAAGACAAAATGGCCGACATGTGGCAAATGGCAGACGATTCTTTTCCCGCCGGAGATGGGCGAGTTATCTCCCATGGCTGCCCTCGAAAAAATATTAACAATATTGGAAATAAAGTTAAAATGATAAATAATAAGATATTAAATGAAAATAAAATGAAAATAATATTAAATGAAATGAAAATAAATAAGAATAAAAATAGAAGTAAAATGAAATAAAATATGAAAATGAAAATAAAAATAATGAATAAATAAATGAAATAGAATGAAAATAAAGATAGATTACCAGAGAGCGAGTTCTCTCCCTTGGCTCTTCTCAAAATAATCACGATGATGTAAAAATGAAATGATAATAAAAAAAAAAGGATAAAATAACAATAAAAAAAGGTAATAAAATTAAATAATGAATACATACAAATTATAAATAAAAATTATGAATAAAATAAAATTAAATTTAATACAATAATAATAATAATAAAATAATAATATAATAATATATATAAATAATAAACCAAATTAACAGCAGAAATCTAATCAAAGGATCAATACCAGGGTTGTTCCCATTAAAAGATACTCAGGACCATTCTTAAAATGGACAAAAGAAGAACTCAGACAGATTGACCAAAGGACGAGAAAATTAATGACCATGCACAAGGCTCTCTCCCTAGAGATGATAGAGATAGATTATATGTGTCAAGAAAGGAAGGGGAAGAGGTCTTGCCAACATAGAGGAATGCGTAGAAACCACAATCCAACACTTGAAGTTACACAAGAAAGAGCAAGACAAACTACTTATCGCGGCCAACAATAGTAGAGGCGATAGATGGACAATCAGAAAAACAACAAAGACTAGAAAACAAAAATGGGAAGAAAAACATTATACGGGACGCTTCAAACGATAAATCGGAGAGGTTGCACACGAAAAAAAAAAACTGGACGTGGTTAAGAAAAGGAAACCTTAAAAGAGAAACTGATTCACTAATAGTTGATTCACAGAATAATGCCATAAAGACAAACTATATCAAAGTGAAAATTGATAAGACCCAACAAAATAGAAATGTAGACTATGCGGTAATAGAGATGAGACTGTAAACCATATACTCTGTGAATGTAGCAAACTAGCACAACGAGAATACAAAACTAGACACGACTGGGTTGGGAAGGTGATCCACTGGGAATTATGCAAAAAATTAAATTTTGACCACAAAAAAAAATGGTATATGCATAAACCAGAATCTGTTGTTGAGAACAAAACGCATAAAATTCTCTGGGACTTTGAGATAAAAACGGATCACCTTATCCCAGCAAGAAGACCAGGCCTCGTGTTGATAAACAAAAAGGAAAGAACTTGTCAACTGGTGGATTTTGCAGTTCCAGCAGATCACAGGGTGTAGCTAAAGGAAAATGAAAAAAATGGACAAATATCTGGACCTTGCCAGAGAACTGAAAAAGTTATGGAACATGAAAGTGATACCAATTGTAGTTGGTGCACTTGGAACGGTCCCAAAAGGATTGGAAAAGGGTTTGGAAAGTCTGGAAATCAGAGGAAGGATTGATACCATCCAGAATACTGCACTGCTGCAATCTGCCAGAATACTCAGAAGAGTCCTGGAGACCTGAGGAGACTTGCTGTCACTCAGACTCCAGTGAAAGACCATCAGCTAACGCTGATGTGAAAACTCAAAGGGAGTAAATAATAATAAAAACAAATAAACATAATAAATGAAGTAATAAATAAAAATAAAATAATCAATAAAAATAAAATAATAGATAAAAATTAGAAATAAAAATGACAAAAAAATACAAAAAAATAAAAAATGAAATATAGGAGCAAATGTGACGATCCCAGCTTCGAATATATGGAAACATCACACGTGTTAAATCTTCTTTTTTCTAGTTTAAAATCAAAATCAAACGATTGGTGATCTGACAAATACGGAAGATACTAAAAACAAAATATAAAACAAAAAATACAACAAAATGCCCATCTAAGTAGGTTTATGATTGAAGGATAGATAAGAGACAGGGCTTTTGTAGTACTGGCACGGGAATTAGTGTCTTTCTCAACAGCTCCCCATACATAATAATCCATGGAGTTAAGATCTGGGGAGTTCGGAGGCCAAACATTGTGACTGGTGTTAGTCGTAAAAATTCGTCAACAACCATTTTTGACTTTTCCTAGAGGTGTGGCAAGAGCCGAATCCTGCTGCCATACATATGGCCTACCATTGGCTAAACTTGTTATTCAGACTACAGTGTTTAGCAACTCCAAATAGGCATCTGAGGGCCCTCCAACATTTTTTTCTGTAGATTTTCGAGGAATTCTGCTGTACGAACGCAGATCGTCTGTTATGTTACTTTCTTCTAGCCACAGCCTCGTGAAAAAAGAAAAAGAAAAAGAAAAGAAAAGAAAAAGAAGATAAAAAGAAAGAAAAGAAAGAAAGAAAAGAAAGAAATTTATTAATATCAAAAGAAAAGAAAAGAAAAGAAAGAAAGAAAGAAATGAAAAAGGGATCAGTATGGAAATATATAAAGAAAGAAAATAAATAAAGTATTAATAGAAAAGGAGAAAAGAAAGAAAGAAAAAAAGAATGAAAGAAAGAAAGAAAAAAAGAAAGCAAATAAATAAATGAATAAATAATGTATTAAAAGAGAAGGAAAAACAACGAACGAAAGAAAGAAAAGAAAGAAAGAAGAGATCAATTGAGAAAGAAAGAAAGAAAGAAAGATAGACAATAAATAAAGTATTAATAGAAAAAGAAAAAAGGAAAGAAAGAAAGAAAGAAAGAATGAAAAGAAATAAATGTATTAATATCAAACGAAAAAAGAAAAGAAAAGGTAAAACAAAAAGAAAGAAGCAAAAAAGAAGCAAAGAAAGAAAGAAAAATAAGAAAGAAAAAAAGAAAGAAAGAAAGAAATAGAATTTATTAATATCAAAAGAAAAGGAAAAAGAAAGAAAAAAAAGAAATAAGAAAAAAGAAAAAGGCATCAGTATGGAAATAAATAAAATAATAAATAATAAATAAAGTAAAGGAAAAGAAAGAAAGAATGAATGAAATAAATAAATTATTAATATCAAAAGAAAAAGAAAAAAGAAAGAAAGAAAGAAAGAAAGAAAGATAGAATGAAAGGATAATGGAATCAGTATGGAAATAAAATGAATGAAACATTAATAGAAAGGGAAAAAAAGAAAGACAGAAATAATGAAAGAAAAGAAATAACTTTATTAATATCAAAAGAAAGAAAAGAAAGAAAGAAAGAAAGAAAGACAGAAAGATAGAATGAAATGATTGGTATGGAAATAAAGAAAGAAAGAAAATAGATAAAGTATTAATAGAAAAAAGAAAAAATGACAAAAAAAGACGAAAGGAAGAAAGAAAGAAAGAAGAGAAGGGAAGAAAGAAAGAGAAAAAAATGAAAAGATATCATTACAGAAAGAAAGAAAGAAAGAAAGAAAGAAAGAAATAAATAAAGTTTTAATCGAAAGAGAAAGAAGAAAAGAAGAAAGAAAGAAAGAGAGAAGAAGGAAAAAGACAGAAAGAAAGAGAATGACAGAAAAGAAAAAAAGAAGGAAAGAAGGAAACAAGAACCGAAAGAAAGAAAGGAAAAAAGACAGAAAGAGAAAGAAAGAAGAAAGAAGAAAGAAGAAAGAAAGAAAGAAGGAAAAAAGACAGAAATAAAGAAGAGAAAAAAACAGAAAGAAAAAAGAAAAAGGAAAGCCAGAAAGAAAGAAAGAAGAAGGAAACAAGACAGAAAGAAGAAGGAAAAAGAACAGAAAGAAGAAGGAAAAGACAGAAAGAAGAAAGAAGAGGAAACAGACAGAAGAAGAAGAAAAAAGACAGAAAGAAAGAAGGAAAAGACAGAAAAGAAAGAAGAAAGAAGGAAATGACGAAAGAAAGAAAGAAAGAAAGAAAGAAAGAAAGAAAGAAGAAGAAGGAAAAAGACAGAAAGAAAGAAAGAAAGAAAGAGGAATGAAAAAGATATCAATATCAAAAGAAAGAAGAAAGAAAATAAATAAAGTTTTAATCAGAAAGAAGAAGGAGAGAAGAAAGAAAGAAAGAAGGAAACAAGACAGAAAGAAAGAAAGAAAGAAGAAAGAAAGAAAGAAAGAAAGAAAGAAAGATAGAATGAAATGATTGGTATGGAAATAAAGAAAGAAAGAAAATAGATAAAGTATTAATAGAAAAAGAAAAAATGACAAAAAAAGAACGAAAGGAAGAAAGAAAGAAAGAAAGAAAGAAAGAAGGGAAGAAAGAAAAAAGAAAGAAATGAAAAAGATATCAATAACAAAAAGAAAGAAAGAAAGAAAGAAAGAAAGAAAGAAAGAAAGAAAATAAATAAAAGTTTAATCGAAAATGAAAGAAGGAAAAAAAGACAGAAAGAAACAGAGAGGAAAGAAGAAAGAAGGGAAGAAATAAATAAAGTTTTAATCGAAAATGAAAGAAGGAAAAAAGACAGAAAGAGAAAGAGAGAGAAGAAAAAAGAAAGAAGAAAGAAGGAAAAAGACAGAAAGAAAGAAGGAAAAAGACAGAAAGAAAGAAGAGAAGAAAGAAAGAAGGAAGGAAGAAGACAGAAAAAAGAAAGAAAAAAGAAAGAAGAAAAGACAGAAGAAAGAAAGAAAGAAAGAAAGAGAAAGAAATGAAAAGATATCAATAAAAAAGAAGAAAGATAGAAGAAAATAATAAAGTTTTAATCGAAAATGAAAGAAGGAAAAAAGACAGAAAGAAAGAAAGAAAGAAAGAGAGAAAGAGAGAAAGAAAGAAGAAGGGAAGAAAGAAAAAAGAAAGAAATGAAAAAGATATCAATAACAAAAGAAAGAAAGAAAGAAAGAAAATAAATAAAGTTTTAATCGAAAATGAAAGAAGGAAAAAAGACAGAAAGAAAAAAGAAAGAAAGAGAGAAAGAGAGAAGAAAGAAAGAAGGGAAGAAAGAAAAAGAAAGAAGAAAAATATCAATAACAAAAGAAAGAAAGAGAAAGAAAGAAGAAAGAAGAAAATAAAGTTTTAATCGAAAGAAGAAGGAAAAAAGACAGAAGAAAGAGAGAAAGAGAAAGAAAGAGGGAAGAAAAATAAGTTTTAATCGAAATGAAAGAAGGAAAAAAGACAGAAAGAAAGAAAGAGAGAAAGAAAGAAAGAAAGAAAGAAAGAAAGAAAGAAAAAAGACAGAAAGAAAAGGAAAAGACAGAAGAAAGAAAGAGAGAAAGAAAGAAAAAAGAAGAAGGGAAGAAAGAAGGGAAGAAAGAAAGAAGAGGGAAGAAGAAATATAAAGTTTTAATCGAAAATGAAAGAAGGAAAAAGACAGAAAGAAAGAAGAGAGAAAGAAAGAAAAAAAAGAAGAAAGAAGGAAAAAGACAGAAAGAAGAAGGAAAAAAGACAGAAAGAAAGAAAGAGAGAAAGAAAGAAAAAGAAAGAAGGGAAGAAAGAAGGGAAGAAAGAAAAAAGAAAGAAGGGAAAAAGAAAATAAATAAAGTTTTAATCGAAAATGAAAGAAGGAAAAAAACAGAAAGAAAGAAAGAGAGAAAGAGAGAAAGAAAGAAAGAAGGGAGGAAAGAAAAAGAAAGAATGAAAATGATATCAATAACAAAAGAAAGAAAGAAAATAAATAAAGTTTTAATCGAAAATGAAAGAAGGAAAAAAACAGAAGAAAGAAGAGAGAGAAAGAAAAAGAAAGAAGGGAAGAAAGAAGAGGAGGAAAAAAAGAAAGAAAATAAATAAAGTTTTTAATAGAAAAAGAAAGGAGGAAAAAAGACAGAAGAGAAGGAAACGAAATAAATTTATTAATATAAAAGAAAAAAAGAAAAAAGAAAAAAATAGAAAGAAAGAAAAAAAGAAAGAAAAAAAAAGAAAGAAAAAAAGAAAAAGAAAAGCAAGAAGCAAAACAAGAAGCAGCGATAATCCTTCGGCTGAATTTGTGCGCTACATAATCCGTCGCCCCCCCCCCGCCTCTTCGGCCCGTTGGCAAAAGATTTAGCTCTGTGATCAAAGCAGATCGACTTAAACGTCTCTTGGAAGCCAGAAAATCGACCGGGACGAAAAGTTGGAACGGTGCGAAAGGATTTCAAATCTCACCCTACCCCACCAGACTTAGATCCGTCTCTTTTTTTTCCAGACTATCAAATCTGTCCGTTAGTTTGTTTCCGGTAAGCGTCACGTTCTGCGCATGTCCGGAGCCGTAACATCGGCAAGGACAACCGGCCTTCCTTTACAATACACCTACGTTAGTTAGTTCAGTGTTAAAATTCATGAGAGGTCATGAATTGTGAACATACCTGTAGCTACGAATTTAAATTAAGTGATTTAAGGAAGAAAGAAAATAAATAAATGAAGAAAGAATTAATAGAAAAGGAAAAAAGAAAAGAAAAGAAATAAATTTATTGATAACAAAGGATAAAAAGGATAAAAGAATGAAGAGAAAGAAAGAAGAAATAGAGTCTTAATAGAAAAGGAAAAAAGAAAGAAAGAAAGAAAGAAGAAAGAAAGAAAGAAAAGAAAGAAAGAAAGAATAAATAAATAAATAATGTATTAAAGGAACAGGAAAAACAATGAAAGAAAGAAAAAGGATGGATCAATAGAGAAAGAAAGAAAGAAAAATAAATGAAGTATTGATAGATAAAAGAAAAAGAATGAATGAATGAATGAAAGGAAAAAATTCATTAATATCAAAAGAAAAAAAAAAAGAAAGAAGAAAGAAAGAAGATAAAAGAAAGAAAGTAAGAAAGAAAGAAAGAAAATAGAGGAAAAAAGAAAAGAAAAAATGAAAGAAATTAATTTATTGATAACAAAGGATAAAAAGAAGAAAGAATGAAAGAAAGAAAGAAAATAAATAGAGTCTTAAAAAAAGGAAAAGAAAGAAAGAACGAATAAACGAATGAATGAAAGAAAGAAAGAAAGAAAGAAAGAAAGAAAGAAAATATTAATAGATAAAGAAAAAAAAAAGAATGAACCAATGAATGAATGAAAAGGAACACATTTATTAATATCAAAAGAAAAAGAAAAAAGAAAAGAAAGAAGAAGAAAGAAACGGAAAAAGAAAAAATTTAAATACTTTTTTTTGGGAAAAATAAAAAATAAAAATACTACTCTGATGAAGGTCGGCAAAATCTGTGTACGGAACATTTTATGCATTTTTCCTATTATTATCATCATCATCATTTCAACTCCTTCTGATTATTTTAATAATAATAATAACGTAAATCCGTATACATTTTGATAAACAGACCGAAACACATGTGTAAGTGATATCGATTAAAAGTGATATCGATAAAATTCATTTTTATCCATCTACATTTCTTTTCATTACTCATCTTTTCCTCATATTGTCGGATTCATTTCCCATTCTCATATATATATATATAATATATATATGAAAATAATTCTGAGAATGTCCTCTATTACTGATATAGTGCCTTTTCTTTGCTTGTCTTATACTTTTTGTCAACTTTGGTCTGTTGTGGTTTTGCTTCCAAAGATCGAAAAAGAAAAATACAATTTTTTTGCTAGTAGGTAAAGTGTTGCAGATTGACTGTTTGTTTTGCGCGGGAAGTCGAAAAGACAAAGGAAAATTGAACAGGGAAAAACAATAGATAGGCGAGACAGAAATCTTAGTATAACAAAAGAGGTGTGACAAAGGACTCATCTGGACAAACGCTAACTTGAACAAAGGGAAAGGACGTCCGGTCAAGGAACAAAAGAATGTGTGGGCGGTCGTCAGTACTTAAGCGGTCATCGGAGAGACCCGAAGAGAGACCCGAAGAGACGGCGAAGAAAGCAGAAGGGTCTGACCGTCGATACGGTCGGGCGCTGCTAACGAGCAGTGAGGCTCGCCCACCACCTTCAACCACATAAGTAGTCGTAGTGTCATTTTCCATGCCCGCCACTCACCTACCACACACCGAAGAAAATAAAGAAGAGTCATCTTTTGTATACGCGTATCTGTTGTTATTGAAGTTCAATAGCTGACTACTAGCATACATGGCTAGTGGGTTAGTGACGATATCCGCTACTAACATACACGAATTTAGCGGCGTGAATTCGAGGCCAGTATGCAACAAAAGTAAGTAAAGTAAAGTCGACGGGGCGGCCTAAAGTCGGTATCAGCCAATCAGCGAGGGAGTCTATCCCCTTTTCAATAGTGCTAGACCAAGGAGTTAGCATCTGAGGTGGAGCGCCACACCTACAATCAGCTCCTTACTTTACCGCACAGATCCCTGTGCTACTCATACACTGAGTTGGCGGGGACTGGTATCGAACTAGGAACCTTGTGGTTTCTAGCCGAACGCTCTACCGACTGAGCTAACCCGGCCCCTCAGTAGGTAAAAGTGTCCCCTAATTAAGTGTCAATTTCAAGAATATTAATAAAGATTAACTACTTTGATTTTACAAATAATATAAAACATTAGAATTCGTCCACGGAAAAAAAAAAATTCGTATATATATTTACCAACCCCTCCGCACGAGCAGGATGCGACACAAGGTCAATTTCTTAAGCGGAGTTTAACAGGTTTGAATTCAGAGTTTTCCTTCTCCTAGACTGGTTACCTAGCCATGGTTAAAGAGTCCAGTCTGCCCTGCTATTTACCCATAGCTGGAGGGAGAATTGGATTCATACCTTTCCCAAGGGTATTAGCGCCATGTGAAATTCCAACAGCTTCGTCCAGGAATTGAACTCGCGTTGACGAGTCCATTTCCTACGACTCTAACCATTAGACCACGCGCCTCCAAAAAAATTCGTATAAGGCATCCTCACAAAATACCGTTTTAACTCACTGTAAAAAAATAATTCAATGGATAAAAACATATACAAACTACATATCTAGAAAGTTTTCAAATGAATTCATTCTTAATGGATACTCTATTTTTTATAAACATTTTTCTATTTAACCCATAAAAGTTCGGAGGGGTTGGTAAAAAAAAAAAAAAGTTGATAGAACCACTCCACCCCCATTAAACAAATGCTCCAGACAGTTCCACTCCCCCCCCACACTAAAATAAATCTTGCAATGCATTCTTTATATACTTTTTTGATACCTTTGTCCTATAAAAAAAATTAAAATTAAAATAAAAGTTGTTAGCTAGTCCCCATAATCCTGTTGAGATTTTTAGGTGACCATGCTAAATGTATTTACCAACCCCTCCCCGCCCTGTCGGCTGGGGCGTTAGAATGCAACGACTGCACCTCTGCAGAGGGGTAAGACTCCCCCAATGGGGCCACCTGTTGGCCGTGGGTGGCGACCCGTGATGCTTAAGGATAGAGCCCAGGTGGATGAGCAGTTCATGACATGCAATACTCCACTTTGGCCCCCTCTGATCAATCGGCTGGTCACGTCAAGCCCTAGCACCTATATGATTTTCCCAACCCTATTGCCCTTATGGCAAGCCCCAACCCCTTTTTATCATATGGGTGCTAGAAGGCGGTGACTGGGGGTCTACATGTCCTGGGAATGACGTTAAACTCTATCTGATGGTGAGGTTCCAGTTCTGGAGGTTTGGGGAATGTAGAACACCCCTTCATCACCATTGCTCCCTGGTCCACTCTGACCCGGAGTGGTAGTACCTGTTAGGGTCCCATCTATGGGTTAAATAGAAAAATGTATTTATAAAAAAATTGTATTATCCATTAAGAATTGATTTATTTCAAAACTTTATCGGCATTAAATGACCCACCGAGGTTGATATGCCGTAAAACAAAACAAACCAACCCCTCCACCACTAATAAATTATTTATTGATCTACTGGGGAAAAAAAAAGACAGGTTAGGGTTAGTTTCAGCATGATTAGACCCTAATTGTTTTAGGGTCATTTTAAATCAGTCGGTAGAGTGTCCAGCTGGGAAACTCAAGATTCCTGGTTCGATACCGGCCCTCACCAACTCAGCGTAAAAGTATCACAGGGATCTATGCGGTAAAGTGAGGAGCTGACTGTAGGTGTGGCGTTCTGTCTCAGACGCTGAAAAACTATCTCCTTGCTCTAGCGCTAGGGAAAAGGGATAGACTCCTCGCTGCCTGATATATATATATATATATACTAGCAAATATATGCACCCTCCGGGTGCAAGTATTTAAGTTTTAATATAATAAAATATCATGTTAAATTAGAAAGGCTAATGAAACTGAATAAGAATTCAGATAAAAATATTTGTAACAGAGGGGGTATAATCGAAAAATAGAACAACTTTGAAACTAACTGTTCCACCATTTTCCCTTACTCCCGTCTTTCAGTGGTAAATTTCCCTAATTTAACTATTTAGTTAAAATAGGAAGAAAAGAATAAAATTACAGTTATTTCTTTATGTTAATAGATTTCTGTTAAGATTTATCCCCGAGATTTTTGCTCATATTTATTAAGATAAAACCAAACAATTAGAAATCAATAATACTAAGCATATATTTATTAAAATCATTTTTTTAAGATCAATATGCAAATTAGCCTTCCCATTCACACTGTAAACCGCTATTTCGTTGAATATATAAATATTATTGCATGTTGTTAGTGTGTAGATATTGTTAACAGTATTAATGATGTAAAACAATTTTACTAATAATTGAGGTTTAAATAAAAAATAAAATCATGGAGAATGTGTGTAAATAACAAAGGGAATTGTGACTTGTATAGTAATATAGTTTCGGTTACAGACAGACAAACCCACAATCTCCATTATAATAAGATATATATATATATATATATAAAAGGAATGACTTACCGGTAAAAATATTGGACCGGTCTTGGTTGGTACAATTGTTACTCGAATAAGTCAGCGTTATAACAAATATAAAGTGCTCAATACGTAAGTAGAGCGGATGATTAATCAATATCTTGGTTAATTCAGTAGGTTTAACCCTGAAGATACTTATATTGAAACTCGAGTAGGTTATTTCTGTACAGACTATAATAATAATGATGATGAATAATAATAATAATAATATATATATATATATATATATGAGAACTTTATACATTTTGACGGGACAAGAAAATATATTTTCTATATTAAAATGTATTGGTCATCTAACGTTGTGAAATGGTTAGCAAGGTAGACTAGCAAGACCCTTGTTAGTGAGTTCGGTTCCCACTGGGCGCTCCATCATTCTGACCTTGTGCCACATTTAAGCTAAGCTTAGTAAATAACTATATTTTATTGACACCTTATATGGTGTAATGGTTAGCAAGCTAGATTTGCAGACCTTTGCAGTGAGTTCGATTCTAACTTGATGCCCTATACTTCTGGCCTTGTGCCACATCTTAAGCTTAGTAAATAACAATATAGGGCACCTCATGTGGTTAGCAGACCATTGTTAGTGAGTTCGATTCTCATTGGGGTCTTTTATACTTCGGGATTTGTGTCACATCTAAACTAAGTTTATTAAATAACTATATTCTATGAGCACCACATGTTTTGTAATGGTTAACAAGCTAGGTTAGCAGACCTTTGTTAGTGAGTTCGATTCTAACTGGGCGTTCCATGTATTTATTGAAAGGTGTTTTGTTATAGAATGTAGTCAAAAGGGATTTACTATAGAAATTCATTGGAAAAGGGTTTTACTATAGAAATGTATTGGAAAAGGGTTTTTATTATATAAATCGATTGACCAAGGATTTACTCTAGAAATATACCAGAAAGTGTTTCACTATAGAAATGTATTGATATAGGAATGCATAGTATTTTAATCTAAAGTTGAAATGAATTATGAAATAAATATAAGTTATTATATTACGCATTACATATAAATATAATAATGAATTATATTATGATTTAATGGAAATATTTTTCTACAAGAATTAATTGTAAAAGTTATTTTACTATAAAAATGCATTGGACAATGACTTTTACTATAAAGATTCATTGGACAATGATTTTTACTATAGAAATGCATTGGAAATGATTTTTACTATAAAAATGCATTGGACAATGATTTTTACTATAAAAATGCATTGGAAATGATTTTTACTATAAAAATGCACTGGAAAGGATTTTTACTATAAAAATGCATTGGAAATGATTTTTACTATAAAAATGCATTGGACAATGATTTTTACTATAAAAATGCATTGGACAATGATTTTTACTATAAAAATGCACAGGAAATGAGTTTTTCTATAAAATACATTGGAAATTATTTTTGCATTGGAAATGCATTTGAAATGATTTTAATATAGGAATTTATAGGAAATGATTTTTAGTATAAAAGTGCACCAGAAAAGATTTTTAGTATAAAAGTGCATTGCAAATGATTTTTACTATAAAAATCCGTTGGACAATGACTTTGACTATAAAAATGTATTGGAAAATAATTATTACTATAAAAATGCATTGGAAATTATTCTTACTATAAAAATGCAATGGACAATGATTTTTACTGTAAGAATTCAATGATTCTTTACAACAAAAATGCACTGGAAATGATTTTTACTATAAAATGAATTGGACAATGACATTTACTACAAAAATGCATTGGACAATGATTTTTACTATGAAAATCTATTGGACGATGATTTTCCTGAAAATACATTGGAAATGATTTTTATTATAAAAATGCATTGGAACTGATTTTTACTATAAAATGCATTGGAAATGACTTTTACTATAAAAATGCATTGGAAATGACTTTTACTATAAAAATGCATTGGAAATGACTTTTTACTATAAAATGCAATGGAAAATAATGTTTACTATAAAATACATTGGAAATGATTTTTACTATAAAAATGCATTGGAAATGATTTTTACTATAAAAATGCATTGGAAATGACTTTTACTATAAAAATGCATTGGAAATGACTTTTACTATAAAAATGCATTGGAAAATAATGTTTACTATAAAAATGCATTGGAAAAGATTTTTAGTATAAAAATCCATTGGACGATGATTTTCCTGAAAATACATTGGAAATTACTTTTACTATGAAAATGCATTGGGACTGATTTTTACTATAAAAATGCATTGGAAATGACTTTTACTATAAAAATGCATTGGAAAATAATGTTTACTATAAAAATGCATTGGAAAAGATTTTTAGTATAAAAATCCATTGGACGATGATTTTCCTGAAAATACATTGGAAATTACTTTTACTATGAAAATGCATTGGAACTGATTTTTACTATAAAATGCATTGGACAATGATTTTTACTATGAAAATGCATTGGACAATGATTTTTACTAAAAAATGCATTGGACAATGATTTTTACTATAAAATGCATTGGAAATGATTTTTTACTATAAAATGCATTGGAAAATAATGTTTACTATAAAAATGCATTGGAAAAGATTTTTAGTATAAAAATCCATTGGACGATGATTTTCCTGAAAATACATTGGAAATTACTTTTACTATGAAAATGCATTGGAACTGATTTTTACTATAAAAATGCATTGCAATGATGAAATGCATTGGACAATGATTTTTACTATGAAAATGCATTGGAAATGATTTTTACTATAAAAAATGCATTGGACAATGATTTTTACTATAAAAATGCATTGGACAATGATTTTTACTATGAAAATGCATTGGACAATGATTTTTACTATAAAAATGCATTGGACATGATTTTTACTATGAAAATGCATTGGACAATGATTTTTACTATGAAAATGCATTGGACAATGATTTTTACTATAAAAATGCATTGGACAATGATTTTTACTATAAACATGTATTGGACAATGATTTTTACTATGAAAATGCATTGGAAATGATTTTTACTATAAAAATGCATTGGACAATGTCTTTTAATATAGAAGCATTAGAAACGATTTTAATATAGAAATTCCTGTGAAATGATTTTTAGTATAAAACTGGTTAAATATAAGCAATACCCTAAAAGGCCAGGGGCTAGAATTTCATACATAAATTGGAGTCTCTTTTATATTTTTCTTTCCTTTATTTTTTTTTTTTTCGGGTATATAAATTATAAGGAACCTTGCAAATATTGCCCAAAAACAACTCGAGATTGTCTTACAATATTTCACAGTGTCGAAAGAAGGGGGGGGGGTTGGAAAAGACTACATTACTAGATAATAAATAATGAAATCAACCAAAAAAAATGGAATAGTCCAAACAACACCTCAATTCTCGAGACCTCCCCGAAGTCAATCGAATTATAAATTTGCAGCGATAAAATATATAAGCATTAAAAAGAATTATATATATATATATATATATATATATATATATATATATATATATATATATATATATATATATTATATAAGTAAGAATATGTATATACAATTATATATATGTATATGTATATGTATTGATAATAATACATATATATATATTATAATATATACATGTATATATATATACATTTATATACCTATATATACAAGCATTAAAAAGAATCATATATATACACACGCACACACATATATATATATACATATGTGTGTATATGTACAATTATATATATATGAAATTATATATATATATATATATATATATATATATATAATCAACAACCTATATATATATGTATGTAGATATATAAATGTATATATACATATACTTAGCTGTATATATAAAATTATATATATTCACAATTATATATATATGAATATATATATACAATTATATATATATATATATATATATATATATATACATACATATATTTACCTATATATAAAAGCATTAAAATAGTTATATATATAAAAAATATGTATACATATCTGAATATATATATATATATATATATATATAATTATATATATACATATTTATATATATGTATTTATATATATACATATATATAATTGTATATATATAATTATGTATATATATATATATATATATATATATATATATACAATTATGTATGTGAAAATATTCATACAATTAAATATATGTATATATTTATAATTATATATAAATTTGTGTATGTATATAGACCTATATATACAAGCATTAAAAAGAATTGTATGTATACATATATATGTATACACACACACACACACACACATATATATATATATATATATATATATATATATATATATGAATGTATTCGCAAGAAAACAGAAAGAAAGAGAGATGGAAATAGGAAGAGCAAGTTTTTAAATATAAAGGACAATATATATATATATATAAAGTCGGTATCAGCCAATCAGCGTGGGAGTCTATCCCCTTTTCACTAGCGCTAGACCAAGGAGATTGTTTTGGCATCTGAGGTGGAGTGCCACACCTACCGTCAGCTCCTTACTTTACCGCATAGATCCCTGTGCTACTCACACGCTGAGTTGGCGAGGACCGGAATCGAACAAGGAACCATGTGGTTTCGAGCCAAACGCTCTACCGACTGAGTATATATATATATATATATATATATATATATATATATATATATATATATATATACTTATGTCTTATCACGGACTTAACCCCTGGATCCTGTGCACCTCCAACGATCGTGCCCATATTCACCGGTAAGCCACCCTTTATATATAAATACATATATATACTTATATATATGTAATAAAAGTTTTCGAGTATATAAATATATATATATATATATATATATATATATATATATATATATATATATATATAATATAAGTTTTCGAGTATATATATATATATATATATATATATATATATATATATATATATATGATCCTTTGTATTTAAAACCTTGCTGTCCCTATATATTATACATATATTTATATATATATTCATATATATACATATATATGTATAAATATTATATTATATTTATTATTTTATTATAATTTTTATTGTAATTTTGTTATTATTTTTATTGTAATTTATATTATTATAATTATTGTTACCAGTCAATTAATATATGCACAATTACAATATAACTACTGATAAAAATAATAATGAAAAACATACATCCTTATTAACCAATAATTATTTTCACATAATTATAACCACACTAACACTATTTGCATAAACTTTCACTAGCACACAATTGGCATCAGAATAATGATAATAATAATATAATAATAATAACAATAATTTGATAATAATAAAAATTATAATAACAATAACAATAATACTAATAATTATAATAATAATATTAATAACAACAATAATTATAATGATATAAATTACAATAACAATAATAACAAAATTACACTAAAAATTATAATAAAATAATAAATATAATAATAATATAACAATAATTATCATTATAACAATAATATTTAAAAAATATACATATATATATGTATATATATGTATGTATATATATAATTATATTTATACCTTATTATAATGGAGATTGTGTGTTTTTCTGTCTGTAACCGAAACTATGTCACTACTCAAGTCACAATTCCTTTAGTTATTGACATCACATTCTCCATGATTGTATTTTTATTCAAACCTCAGTTAATAATAAAATTGTTTTATATTATTAATACTGTTGGCCTCATCTATATATTAATGACATGCAAATGTTTTATATATACAACAAAATAGCGGTTTACAGTGTGAACGGGAAGGCTAATTTGCATATTAATATTAAAAATGTGATTTTAATAAATATGTGCTTAGTATTATTGATTTCTAACTGTTTGGTTTTATTTTAATCAATATAAGCAAAAATCTCTTCAATGAATCTTAAATGAAATCCATTAACAAGAAAAAATAACTGTCATTTGATTCTTTACTTCTCTCTTTTAACTAAATACTTGAATAAGAAAAAATCACAATGAAAGACGAGAGTGATGGAAGAGTAAGTTTCAGTTGTTCTATTTTTTTTATACTCCTCTGTTTCAAATCTTTTATTTACTCCTCTGTTTCAAATCTTTTTTTATCTGCATTCTTATTTAGTTTCATTAGCCTTTCTAATTTGATACAATATTTTAGTACATTAAAACTTAAATACTTACGCCCGGAGGGTGCATATATTTGCTAGTATATATAATTATATATATGTAATATAAGTTTTCGAGTATATATATATATATATATATATATATATATATATATATATATATACCCGTCCTTAGCCGACATTTTAAAATCTTTTTAAACAAAACCGTGGTGATACAAACATGCACAAACACATATACACGCATTTGCACGCGAACACAGACACACACTCATATAAACACATATTTACATAAATGCATAAATATACACATGCATCAATATATACACACAAACAGGCACATTCACATACACACACATTTGCACGCACACACCCATACATATATACACACGCAAATGCTTACTCACGGGGACGCACACCAAGTCACACACATACTTACACATTCTCACACAAACCCACATATACACATATTAACACGTCGTGTAATGGTTACAGTCATGGGAAATGGACGCGTCGATCCGAGTTCAAATCCTGGACGTGGTAATTGCAATTCACTAATACCCTTGGGAAAGGTATGAATCCTACTCTCCTTTCAGCTATGGGTAAATAATAGGACAGAC
>CM042177.1:32278068-32293068 GCA_023376005.1 Doryteuthis pealeii | reverse complement strand
AGAAAGAGTGAATGAAGAAATGAAAGATAGAAAGAAGGAATTAGAGCAATGACAATTCAATGTTTTCATATATATATATATATATATATATATATATATATATATATATATATACATATACTAGCAAATATATGCACCCTCCGGGTGCAAGTATTTAAGTTTTAATGTAATAAATATTGTATTAATTAGAAAGGCTAATGAAACTAAATAAGAATACAGATAAAAAGATTTGAAACAGAGGGAGTATAATAAAAGATTTGAAACAGAAGGAGTATAATAAAAAATGGAACAACTGAAACTTACTCTTCCATCACTCTCGTCTTTCATTGTTATTTTTTCTAATTTAAGTATTTAGTTATAAGAGGAAGTAAAGAATAAAATGACAGTTATTTTATCTTGTTAATGGATTTCATTTAAGATTCATTAAAGAGATTTTTGCTTATATTCATTAAAATAAGACCAAACAGTTAGAAATCAATAATACTAAACACATATTTATTAAATTCGATTTTTTAATATTAATATGCAAATTAGCCTTCTCGTTCAAACTGTAAACCGCTATTTTGTTGTATATATAAATACAATTGCATGTTATTAGTATGTAGACATAGTTAACAGTATAAATAAAATTATTAATAATTGAGGTTTAGATAAAAATAAAATCATGGAGAATGTGATGTCAATAACTAAGAGAATTCTGACTGGAGTAGGAATATAGTTTCGGTTACAGACAGAAAAACACACAATCTCCATTATAATAATATATATATATATATATATATATATATATATATATAGGAAAAAAAAGAGTAAAGAAAAGAAATGTAGATGGATAAAAATGAATTTTATCGATATCACTTTTAATCGATATCACTTACACATGTGTTTCGGTCTGTTTATCAAAATCTATACGGATTTATGTTATTATTATTATTAAAATAATCAGATGATGTTGAAATGATGATGATAATAATAGGAAAAATATATTCCGTACACAGAGAGATTTTTTACGACCTTCATCAGAGTGAATTTTTTTATTTTTTTGAGTAGATATAAACATCGTTGGAGACAAAAACAGAATTTTAAATGTTCGAAAATATATATATATATATATATATATATATATATATATATATATATATATATATATATAATCCTTTGTCGAGATTCACTTGCCATGATTATTTTCTATAATTCTCGAATGTTATGCGATATACGCATTGTAATTGCCTTCAAGCAAAAATATAAATAATAATATATACTTTATCCAACAATGCTTCTAAAAAACAAACATCCAAAAATCTTATTCCCTTCGCCGAAGAGCATAAGTCCTGGTTTGTTATTGTTCCCTTAACGTCCCCGTAGAGGCGTATAAGTACCATTGACAGGTTAATTTCGCGGGGATTGTTCGGTGTGTATCGTGGCCGAGGCACTATGGACTTTGACTATGCATGCTGAGGTCCTGGTTTCGATTTCTGTCGGAGGGAAATCGTTAGTATACATCGCTGATGAGACTTGATAAAGTCGAAACAGTCTGTACGATGTTCTACACACCGAACAATCCTTTGTCGAGATTCACTTGCCATGATTATTTTCTATAATTATCGAATTTTATGCGATATACACATTATGATTGCCTTCAAGCAAAAATATAATATATATATATATATATATATATATATATATATATATATTGGACTCTTTCGTCGTTTTTCCACGAATGAGGGTTCATACACACAATGAGCACCCACCCAGTGATTTGTTTATAGTGGTGAAGGCTTGTGTTGGACCATCCACACTTTTTGGTACAGTCGATAGGAAAGAATTGGTGCATCAAGGGTTGCCACAAACCCAATCAACGACCGACCTCAGGATGTGACACAAGGTCAATTTCTTAAGCGGAGTTCAACAGGTTTGAATTCAGAGTTTTCCTTCTCCTAGACTGGTTACCTAGCCATGGTTAAAGAACCCAGTCTGCCCTACTATTTTACCCATAGCTGGAGGGAGAGTAGGATTCATACCTTTCCCAAGGATATTAGCTCAAAGTGAAATACAATTACGACGTCCAGGATTTGAACCCTGGGCGACGAGTCCATTTCCCATGACTTTAACCATTACACCACGCGCTTACATATGTATGTATGTACGTGCATGGTGAGTGTGTCATTGTAAGCGTGGTTGTGTTCGTATCAGTACGTGTGTGCATATGTGTATCTGTAAATTAATGCGTATTGTGTGTGTATCATTGCGTATGTATGTATGTATGTATGTCCATGCGTTAGTCCATGTATGTGCGCATATGCGTATATCAGTGTGTCTGCGTATTTGTATATGTGTGTATCAGTGTGTGTATATTAGTGTGTGTATGCCAGTGCGTGTTTTTACGTATGTGAGTGTGTGTATGTCGATATGTGTACGGCAGTGCATACTGTGTCAATGTCAGTGCGTGTGTATGGGTGTCTATATTATCTAGTTATCAGACGAGTAGATGAAGTGTTGACGTAGAAATTGAAGTATATATATATATATATATATATATATATATATATATGAAGTAGTCAAACAATGTGTTTGAAATGGCAAAGGCCGACAATTTGTGGGAAATTATGTGCTTAATTCAAGTGATACCTAATTTTGTTAATTAATTAATTATAACTAAATTAATTAGGCGTGCATATCGGTTTAAATGTGAAGCGTAAACAAATCGAGAAAAAAGTCATCTCTGTATGTACATTTCAGCCCATTAGGCGTCATCAGCAGAGCTATAGACAGGGTAGTGCTTTGTGCGTGATTCCTGACAGGTAGGGTTCGAATCACGCACAAAGCACTACCTGGTCTATATCTCTGCTGATGACGCCTAATGGGCTGAAATGTACATACAGAGATGAATTTTTTCTCGGTTTGTTTACGCTTCACATTTAAACCGATATGCACGCCTAATTCATTTAGTTATAATTAATTAATTAACAAAATTAGGTATCACTTGAATTAAGCACATAATCTCCCATATATATATATATATATATATATATATATATATATATATATATTCCCCTGTAGTTAGGATCTTTCCATATGTGGTTTAACCAAGCTGATGTTGGTAAACCGTAATGAGAGCTCAATGTGCCTTGTGCCAGTGAGTGGACGGACAGAGGAAGATATTCATTTAATGAAGGAAAAACTTTAAATTTGCTTCATTCCAATAATTCATTTCAATCGCAGTACTACGGCATCTTCTAGTTTATTCTCTAGTCGTTTCGTTAGGGACCAGGTGGTGCAGCCATACAGTAGTACTGACACGACAACGGCCTGGAAGATCTGTCTCTTTAACTTGTCTGTGAGATTGGATTTCCATATGACCGATAATAAACATTTTGAATATGCTTCATCCCAATAATTTATTTCAACCGCATTGCTGCAGCATCTTCAGGTAATTGCAAAAACATGACTCTTACTGAGAATCTTCCAAAGTAACATCGCTTTTAAATCCATCAGTTGGGGGGGGGGTCGTTTTAATTTATTAAATTACGATTATTAGTTTTTATTTTTTACTTTTTATTTTTTATTTTTTTTATTTTTATTTTTACCTTTGCTCATATTGTATGTAGACGCTTACAACTAATTTCCCAAGAATGCATTTCCATATTTAAGACACACCTCATCCAAAGTATAGTTCTCCCCACCTCATTCAAATAAACTAACCCCACCAATCTCAAATTAAGACACCCCCCCCCAAACTGATAGATTTAAAGCTATATTACTTTGGTAAATTCTCAGTAAGATTCATGTTTTTGCAATTACCTGAAGATGCTGCAGTAATGCGGTTGGTATACATTATTGTAATGAAGCAAATTTAATGTTTTTTCCTTCATTTATTGTGTATGTATATATATATATATATATATATATATATATATATATATATATATATATATATAGTCTTTATCAGTCAATTGTTCGCCTCATACTGGCAGTTGCCAACAACCGAGAGATTAAGGATATGAAAGACGAAGATTGTCGGGTTTCGCTCCCAGCTAGGAGTAGCTATTAAAGTCCAGCCACACTGATGAGACGTAAACGTCGAACGATACAGTGTCTGTGAATGACTAATATATATATATATATATATATATATATATATATATATATACAAAAGATGAAGTAAAACTATCAACTATCACCATCTCTCCCCCCGTTTATATACCCGATGTTGAACGAGGGTATATAAAACTTATATATATCCATTGATGAAAAAAAATGACGGAATATGGGGTACAGGTCCTGCTAGTATGGTATATTGTTATATTATATATACTAGCAAATATATGCACCCCCGGGTGCAAGTATTTAAGTTTTAATGTAACGAAATATCGCATTAAATTAGAAAGGCTAATGAAACTAAATAAGAATGCAGATAAAAAGTTTTGAAACAGAGGGGGATATAATCGAAAAATAGAACAACTGAAATTTACTCTTCCATCACTCTCGTCTTTCATTGCTTATTTTTTCTGATTTAAGTATTTAGTTATAAGAGGAAGTAAAGAATAAAATGACAGTTATTTTATCTTGTTAATGGATTTCTTTTAAGATTTATCTCCGAGATTTTTGCTTATATTCATTAACATAAAACCAAACAGTTAGAAATCAATAATACTAATCCCATATTTATTAAAATCACATTTTTAATATCAATATGCAAATTAACCTTCCCATTCACACTGTAAACCGCTATTTTGTTGTATATATAAATACAATTGCATGTTGTTAGTATGTAGACCTGGTCAACACCGGGGGTCCAGTGGCTTCGGCCCTGGATCTTTACAAGTTAATAGCGTCGATCCCAGGGGGCCATCCCCCCAGGCAACACCTGCCCCCTCGATTTAAAGGGGCAGGGCTGGGTTTATTGCCCAGTGCCTGAGGCGCCCCCCTTGAGGGGGAATGCCGACGGGATCGACGCAATTTTTCACCTGCCACTCCATGAGCTTCGGTTTGTGGGTGGTCCCACGTTAATAGGGACTTTGTGCCTGACCCGTACAAGTGGGGTACGCGGTAAATATCATGTAGACCTGGTCAACACCGGGTTCCAGTGGCTTCGGCCCTGGATCTTTACGAGTTAATAGCGTCGATCCCAGGGGGCCATCCCCCCAGGCAACACCTGCCCCCTTGATTTAAAGGGGCAGGGCTGGGTTTATTGCCCAGTGCCTGAGGCGCCCCCTTGAGGGGGAATGCCGACGGGATCGACGCAATTTTTCACCTGCCACTCCATGAGCTTCGGTTTGTGGGTGGTCCCACGTTAATAGGGACTTTGTGCCTGACCCGTACAAGTGGGGTACGCGGTAAATATCATGTAGACCTGGCCAACGCCGGGGGTTCAGTGGCTTCGGCCCTGGATCTTTACTAGTTAATAGCGTCGATCCCAGGGGCCATCCCCCCAGGCAACACCTGCCCCCTCGATTTAAAGGGGCAGGGCTGGGTTTATTGCCCAGTGCCTGAGGCGCCCCCCTTGAGGGGGAATGCCGACGGGATCGACGCAATTTTTCACCTGCCATTCCATGAGCTTCGGTTTGTGGGTGGTCCCACGTTAATAGGGACTTTGTGCCTGACCCGTACAAGTGGGGTACGCGGTAAATACAATGTAGATATGGTTAACAGTATAAATAATGTAAAACAATTTTATTAATAATTGAGGTTAAAATAAGGATAAATTCATGGTGAATGTGACGTCAATTACTATGGGAATTGTGACTTGAGTAGTGATTTAGTTTCGGTTACAGTCAGAAAAACACACAATCTCCATTATAATAAGATTGTATATATACAATTATATCTCTTTATGTATATCTAAAGGATTGGCATTAAATAACCCACAGGGTTGATATGCCGTTAAACAAAACCAATCGTCATTGACGAACAAAAAGAAATGACGGGATGTGAGGGAGGGTGTGGACGTGTGTTGAAACCCCCCCCCCCCGTGGGGATTTGGGAGTGTCACCCCAGTGCAGAGTCACGAATCATGAAACGACACCCTCAGTCTTAAGTAGACGTAATATGGTTTACGGCGACATAATGTCCGACACATTGGAAGTGGCAACCCCCCCCCCCAAAAAAAAACTGGCAACCCAGACTTGCCAAAAAGAAATACGCCACATCCTGTTTCGAATTTAAATTCAAATCATTACTAATTTGCATATATTTTGAGAGTTAATGAGGTTTTTATTTTTCAGGTTAGTGACCTTCATTGAATAAGTTGTACATTGAAAATTCACATCATTTAATTTTATGTTAAATCTTGGAAGTTTTCCAAACCAGCTTATCTGGTGGTTTTTACTGAGGTATGAGTGACAGCAAGTCTCCTCAGATTACCAGGACTCTTCTGAATATTTTAGACCATTCTAGTTCCAGTTCTTCCTTGGATTTTCCCCTAGCTTCGTTTGCAGGTTTTTTGGGATTGTTCCAATGGTTCCAAATTTGGTTGGTATTATTATTATTATTATTATTATTATTATTATTTACTCCTTTTGAGTTTTCCATCAGCATTAGCTGATGGCCTTTCACTGGAGTCTGAGTGACAGCAAGTCTCCTCAGGTTTCCAGGACTCTTCTGAGTATTCTGGCAGATTGCAGCAGTGCAGTGTTTTGAATGGTTTCAATCCTTCCTCTGATTCCCAAACTTTCCAAACCCTTTTCCAATCCTTTTGGGACTGTTCCAAGTGCACCAACTACAATTGGTATCACTTTCACTATTATTATTTGCTCCTTTTGAGTTTTCACATCAGCATTAGCTGATGGTCTTTCACTGGAGTCTGAGTGACAGCAAGTCTCCTCAGGTCTCCAGGACTCTTCTGAGTATTCTGGCAGATTGCAACAGTGCAGTGTTTTGAATGGTTTCAATCCTCCCTCTGATTTCCAAACTTTCCAAACCCTTTTCCAATCCTTTTGGGACTGTTCCAAGTGCACCAACTACAATTGGTATCACTATTATTATTATTATTATTATTATTATTATTATTATTATTATTATTCTTTTCACTCCTTTTGATTTTTTCACATCAGCATTAGCAGATGGTATTTCACTTGGGTCTGAGTGACAAATCTCCTCTGGTCTCCAGGATTCTTCTGAGTATTCTAGCCGATTGCAACAGTGTAGTACTCTGGATGGTCTCAATTCTTCCTCTGATTTCCAGATCCTCCAGTCTTTTTTCCAAGTTTTTTTTAACCGTTCCAAGTGCACCAACTACAATTGGTATCACTTTCACTCTCATGTTCCACAGCTTTTTCAATTCCCTGGCAAGGTCCAGGTATTTATCCATCTTTTCATTTTCCTTTAGCTTCACCCTGTGATCTGCTGGAACTGCAAAATTCACCGGTTGACAGGTTCTCTTTTTTTTTTGTTAATCAACAGTAGGTCTGGTCTCCTGGCTGGGATAGGATGATCCATCTTTATCTCAAAGTCCCAGTATTATTTTCACTCCTTTTGAGTTTTTCACATCAGCATTAGCTGATGGTATTTTACTGGAATCTAAGTGACAACAAGTCTCCTCAGATCTTCAGGACTCATTGCAGCAGTGCTTTAGTCTAGATGGTCTCAATTCTTCCTCTGATTCCAGGTCCTTCAGTCTTTTTTCCAAGTTTTTGGGGAACCGTTCCAAGTGCTCCAACTACAAATGGTATCACTTTCACCCTCATATTCCACGGCTTTTTCAATTCTCTAGCAAGGTCCAGGTATTTATCCATCTTTTCGTTTTCTTTCAACTTCACCCTGTAATCTGCTGAAACCGCATATTATTATTATTATTATTATTATATTATTATTATTATTATTATTATTTACTCCTTTTGAGTTTTCACATCAGTGTTATTATTATTATTATTATTATTATTATTATTATTATACCGACTGTTACCATTTTGCAAGACCCTCTGGTTAAAGGTGGGACCATACAAATCGTCCAATTAAAATGCAAAAATCTAAATCCTCATTATCTGATGTTGATTATCCGTTGGATTATCTTATCTTATTACACCAGTTAAATAATTCCGTTCTTTATTATAAAGAAAGGTAAGAAAAATAACTTTCTACACAAAAAAATTCAATAAGAAAAAAAGAAAAAGAAATGAGAAAGATAGAGAGAAGGGATGAGTGCGTGGAAGCGATA
The DNA here is from genome assembly GCA_023376005.1 of Doryteuthis pealeii. Taxonomy (NCBI): domain Eukaryota; kingdom Metazoa; phylum Mollusca; class Cephalopoda; order Myopsida; family Loliginidae; genus Doryteuthis; species Doryteuthis pealeii. The sequence goes on along the minus strand of CM042177.1, from coordinate 32,284,913 downwards.
ACGCGAATCTGTTTCAACGAACATAATGAAAAGATGAAAAGACGGAAAAAAAGAAAAAAAAGAGTGAGTGAGAGAGAGAGAGAGAGAGAGAGAGAGAGAGAGAGAGAGTTAAATCAAGATTATTATACTTTTTACATATTGAACTATTTGGTAATAGCTAAGTAAACATTTCAAACGCTGTTATAATTAACTTATCATACTGTGATATATCAACAGATCCCGCTTGTTGAAAATAAAGTAAAAACAGTAATTTCATACAAATTTTTAAAACGCATTTGAATAAATCTATTAAAGCCATATATAGAACCCTAACAGGTGCTACCACTTCTGACCCCCCCTCTCTCTCTCTCTCTCTCTCTCTTCTCTCTTCTCTCTCTCTCACCTTCTTTCTTTCTCTCTCCCTAGTCTTTCTCTCTCACTATCTCTCTTTCTCACATTTTCTCTCTCTCTCTCTCTCTCTCTCTCTCTCTCTCTTTCGTCTTCTTTCTTTCTCACTTTCATTCCCCTTTCTCTCTCCACCCCCTCTCTCTCTCTCTCTCTCTCTCTATATATATATATATATATATATATATATATATATATATGTATATACCCAATCTCTTTCTCTCCTCTTCTTTCTATTTTACATTGACCTCGTGCGTGAATTTCACGGAAATTGCATTCTCGTTCATGTTCTTGTAATTACGTGAAACTCTGAGTCGGGATATGTCTTGCTGTTTGATCGGTTGATTAGCTGGAAACGATTCTTGAGAAAAGAGAATTCAGCGAGTATATATATATATATATATATATATATATATATTACAATATAGGTACAAGTGATAACCTACTCGAATTTCACCATAAGGATCTTCAGGGTTAAATCCACTGAATTAATCAAGATACTGATTAATTGCTGTCGACTACACGTGTGTGTTCTTCGCGTTATACGGTTCGTTTAACGCGAAGAACTCACACGTGTAGTCGACTGCAATTAATCAGTATCTCGATTAATTCAGTGTGTTGTATACCCTTTATTTACCTCACTTCTATTCTTCTTCTGCTCATCTTTGGTATCTTACGTTCATCTTCTAGCGTCTGGACTTCGTCTTGGCTGGTCGGTCGCACTTAATTCATTTCTTCTTCAGATCGTCTTGTTGCCAAGACATTCATCAACCACAAAACCATATTATTTAAATAAGCTTAATTTATTTACTTAACTAAACATTTCATGGAACTAACATAACGCGCGTGTGCAGTGAGCTTCAGCTAAGGCAGAAATACCTTATCTGCCTGACGTCCAAGCTGAAACTGAGAGCCAACCAGGTCCCACGGGACTTCACGTATTTCGCGGGCTTTCTGTACTATTCCATGGAATGTCCCGCCCGTGATATGAAAAGGGCCATCCCTTCAGAAATACAGGAGATTGACAATGATCATATGCAACCGCATAGATTATATAACAAGTGGATTTAACCCTGAAGATCCTTATGGTGAAACTCGAGTAGGTTATCACTTGTACCTATATTGTAATAAATTTGCTCTACATACGTATTGAGCACTTTGTATTTGTTATATCGCTGACTTACCTTCCTGAATACTGCACCATCTAACCATCGTGACCATATTCACCGGTAAGCCACATTTCCAATATATATATATATATATATATATATATATATATATATATATTATATATATATATTGTTGGCATCCTTCTGTCTATTGAAGACGATGGCTTAGTGTCCACTTTTTTATCTGCAACTGCGTGGGTGGCTGAACAGACCAATTTTTGAATGACAGTCTCTGGTGCAGTGACCGCAAACAAACAGCGATGCTTGCTGGAGATGCTTTTGTCTCTCCTTCTTTCTGGCTCTCTTTTCTGTGGTGGCTTCTTTTCTCTCTTTTTCACTCCTTTGCGTTCCTTGTTTGACGAGGAGGCGCCAGGTCGCACGGTCTTCTGCATAAGCCTCCCATGTGTTGGTGTCGATGTGGCATGTCTTCATGTCTCTCTTGTAGACGTCTTGAAAGCGCAGGCGTGGCCGCTCTATGCTTTTGCTTTAAAAATATCACTATATATATATATATATATATATATATATATATATATATATATATATATATATATATATATATATATGAGAAGTAAACAAACAAACAATGTGTTTGATATGGCCTTAACCGACAATTTTTGGGAGAATATGTGCTCAATTGAAGTCATACCTAATTTTGAAAACTAATTAATTGATAATTAATGAATTAGGAGGGCATATATATATATATATATATATATATATATATATATATATATAAAGTTTCAGTTGTTCCATTTTTTATTATACTCCCTCTGTTTCAAATCTTTTATTATACTCCCTCTGTTTCAAATCTTTTTATCTGTATTCTTATTTAGTTTCATTAGCCTTTCTAATTTAATATAATATTTTATTACATTAAAACTTAAATACTTGCACTCTGTTTCAAATCTTTTATCTGCGTTCTTATTTAGTTTCATTAGCCTTTCTAATTTAATACAATATTTTATTACATTGAAACTTAAATACTTGCACTCTGTTTCAAATCTTTTTATCTGTATTCTTATTTAGTTTCATTAGCCTTTCTAATTTGATACAATATTTTATTACATTAAAACTTAAATACTTGCACCCGGAGGGTGCATATATTTGCTAGTATATATAAAACACATTTTTGGTACAACTAATTTTATTAAAAAACTTGAACAATATCGAACTTTATTAAACTATGATCAGCAATGCTACTGTGTAAATAGCAGTCATTGTATGAAGATTATTCATGATTCCATATCTAATGTTCCTGTGTTAGTAATTATACCTGTCCTAGACAAAATGGCATTAACTTTTTATGCGCTCTCGTAGATTACTGTAGCAATGACACTACTACTGTATGGCTGTACCACTTGGACTTGGAAGTTTTGTGTGAACTACACAATGATTTCTGTAATTCCTAATCTGCGTTTTCGTAGCCATTAGGTTTAAAAAGTTAAAAGAATTAACAATTGGACATGTGGCACGTGTTGTATACCCTTTTCTTTACTTACTTCTATTCTTCTTTTGACGTCTTTTCTATCTTACGTCTTCTTCTGGCGTCTCTTCTAACATCTCTTCAAGCGTCTTGACTTCTTCTTGGTCGGTCGGTCGCACTTAACTCATTTCTTCTTTTAGATCAGTCTTGTTACCAAGACATTCACCAACCACAAAACCGTGTTATTTTCTTAAGCTTTTATTTCCTTACCTAAACATTTCATGTAACTAAACATCTGACTAACATAGCGCGCGTATGCAGAGTGAGTTCCAGTTAAGGCGGGACATCTTCTCTGCCCGACGTCTAAACTGAAAACTGAGGACCCAACCAGGTCCCACGTGACTTCATGTATTTCGCAGGCTTTCTGTAATCTTCCGTGGAAAGTCCCACCCGTGATATGAAAAGGGCCATCCCTTTAGAAATACAGGGGATTGGCAATAATCTTATGCAACCGCATAGATTATGTAACAAATGATTTCTATAATTCCTAATCTGCGTTTTCGTAGCCATTAGGTTTATATGTTTAAAAAGAATTAACAGTTGGACATGTGGCGCAGTGGATATAAGTGTTGAGTTAATAATTGTGACAATCATTTGAGGTTGCAGGTTCAATCCTGACTACAGGTGATAACATAAAGTACTTGATATGGCTGACCACTTGTACCATTGTATGAATATTATTGAGTACTAGCAGAACCTGTGGATATACCAATTTAATTATTACAACGTTTGATATGTTTTGAGATATTGCTAAATAGTTCAATATGTAAAATGTAAAACAATCTTGATTTAACTCTCTCTCTCTCACTTTTTCTTAAAAGGTGGGTTGTAAAATATTTACATTGATTTGCCCATATAAATCTGGGGGAGGCGCTTAAAATATCTACATTAATTTGCCGACAAAAAAGTGACAAAAACCCAGTCATAGTTAACGGAATGAGAAGAGTCAACCCCAGTTGACATGAGGGTATGAGGGCTCGTGAGCTTAACAAGAAAAACCTGAATAAGGCCATTGGGCTCATCAGCCAGAACATTGTGTATATAACAATAAAAAAATTGAGGACAACAGTCTGAAAAGTCTAAATAATACAAATTTGAAATTCATATCTATCTATATAGATTACTGTAGCACTGACACTACTACTGTATGGCTGCACCACGTGGACTCTAAAAAACACTTAGAGAAAAAGCTGGATGGAAACTGAGCTGGGAGAAATTTAGCTGAGGACAGCAGTCTGAAAAGTCTAAATAATACAAATTTGAAATTCATATCTATCTATATAGATTACTGTAGCAATGACACTACTACTGTATGCCTGCACCACTTGGACTCTAACAAAACACTTAGACAAAAAGCTGGATGGAAACTGAGCTGGGAGAAATTTAGCTGAGGACAACAGTCTGAAAAGTCTAAATAATACAAATTTGAAATTCATATCTATCTATATAGATTACTGTAGCAATGAACACTACTACTGTATGGCTGCACCACTTGGACTCTAACAAATCACTTAGAGAAAAAGCTGGATGGAAACTTAGCTGGGAGAAATTTAGCCGAGGACAACAGTCTGAAAAGTCTAAATAATACAAATTTGAAATTCATATCTATCTATATAGATTACTGTAGCACTGACACTACTACTGTATGGCTGCACCACGTGGACTCTAACAAAACACTTAGAGAAAAAGCTGGATGGAAACTGAGCTGGGAGAAATTTAGCTGAGGACAACGTCATTATCGCCTCCTCAAAGGTGTGAGGGGAATCGTGATGGGGACTGATTAGCTCGTTGTTGATATCGTTATTATTTGTCACGTTTTCAGGGTGATTATCTTGTATTCGATATCCCCCCCCTCTCTCTCTCTCTCTCTCTCTCTTTCTCTCTCTCCTCTCTCTCTCTCTCTCTCTCTCTGTGTGTGACAGATATCCAATTAGTCGTTTTATCTCAATAATCCGACGAAATTTGATCTGAAATTCGGGATTTAAAAAGAAAAAAGAAAAAAGAAAAAAAAAAGAGATTTCTCTCTTTCTTCTTTTTTCCTCTTTTCTTAAATAATTATTTTGTTTTTTAAAACAAGAAAAATTTTTTTTTTTTTTTGGGGGGGAGGTGTTGGCTCTGCATTCAATTTCAGCTTTTCTGTTTTATTTTTTGCGTTTTTATTATCATTATTATTATTACTAGTACAAAATAAAAAAACAAACCTCCGGGCGATGTAAAAATAGATTTTTGAAACATATTGTCTGAGTGGTGGGAGTAAAAAATTCAATGTCAGCGAGTTTGTACCCTAAGTAAGTAAAATCATCAAATTCACTAAAGGATTAAAAAATAAAACAATTTGAAATGTAAACTTTAAATATGTATTAAAATAAAACAAACTATATATAGATATATAATACCAGTCATGTATTTATTAAAACTTGTTTTAAAAAACAATGAGGACTGTCTAATGTTGCATGTTCAAATTTTTTGAATATATTTATTCTATGTTATGACGATTACGATTTTGGGTAATGTGACGTAAGCAGTGACGTAATTTTTGTTACAGACAAAAACCGGAAGCAAATCTCCATTATTAATAGAAATCTCCATTATTAATAGATGATTTTTTCACACCAGCATTAGCTGAATGTCTTTCCCTGGAGTCTGGGTGACCACATGTTAAATTAGGAAAATTTACCAATGAAAGACGGGAGTAATGGAAAATGATGGAAGAGTTAGTTTCAAAGTTGTTCTATTTTTCAATCATACCCCCTCTGTTTCAAATCTTTTTATCTGCATTCTTATTTAGCCTTTCTAATTTAATATAATATTTTATTACATTAAAACTTAAAATACTTGCAGTCTGTTTCAAATCTTTTATCTGCATTCTTATTTAGTTTCATTAGCCTTTCTAATTTAATATAATATTTTATTACATTAAAACTTAAATACTTGCACTCTGTTTCAAATCTTTTATCTGTGTTCTTATTTAGTTTCATTAGCCTTTCTAATTTAATATAATATTTTATTACATTAAAACTTAAATACTTGCACTCTGTTTCAAATCTTTTTATCTGTGTTCTTATTTAGTTTCATTAGCCTTTCTAATTTAATATAATATTTTATTACATTAAAACTTAAATACTTGCACTCTGTTTCAAATCTTTTTATCTGTGTTCTTATTTAGTTTCATTAGCCTTTCTAATTTAACATGATATTTTATTATGTTAAAACTTAAATACTTGCACCCGGCGGAGGGTGCATATATTTGCTAGTATATATAAAAAAGAAAAGACCAAGTCATCTGCACCTCTAAGTCAGAAAGGTAATAGCGCAAAGTGAAATGCAGTTACCACGTCCTGGATTTGAACACGGCGTGACGATTCCATTTCCCATGACTTTAACCATTAAACAACGCGCTTCCTACATATATATATATATATCTTATTATAATGGAGATTGTGTGTTTTTCTGTCTGTAACCGAAACTATATTACTACTCAAGTCACAATTCTCTTAGTTATTGACATCACATTCTCCATGATTTTATTTTATTCAAACCTCAATTATTAATAAAATTGTTTTACATTATTTATACTGTTAACCATATCTACATGGTATTTACCGCGTACCCCACTTGTACGGTCAGGCACAAAGTCCCTATTAACGTGGGACCACCCACAACCGAAGCTCATGGAGTGGCAGGTGAAAAAATTGCGTCGATCCCGTCGGCATTCCCCCTCAAGGGGGCGCCTCAGGCACTGGGCAATAAACCCAGCTGCCCCTTTAAATCAAGGGGGCAGGTGTTGCCTGGGGGGATGGCCCCCT
>CM042177.1:32265568-32275568 GCA_023376005.1 Doryteuthis pealeii | reverse complement strand
TTGCCTAACCAAGGTTAAAGAGCCCAGTCTGCCCTACTATTTACCCATAGCTGGAGTTCACATAGAGGCCAATATTATTTGTGGCCTTCTCCAGGCTGAGCAGTAGTGACTCGGCCTGTGTCAGTATCGACGTAATACAAACCTCTCTATATATGGAAACGTCTGTTTTGAGTCGAGTGATCTGAAGTCTGTCGATCAGTGTAGTGTGTATGTGCGTGTACCCATGCCTGTGCGCATGTGGGTGTAGTTGTGTATGTCTGCCAGTCTGTCCGTCTGTCTGTCTGTTTGTCTGTCTCTTTTTCCACCTGGACGCCCAGACTCTCTCTCTCTCTCCACCCCCCTCTCTCTCTCCACCCTCTCTCTCTCTCTCTCTCTCTCTCTCTATCTTTGATTATGTTTCTCTACTTGAATATCAGACTCTCTTCACTCTCTCTCCCTCTCTCTCTCTCTCTCTCTCGTGTAGTACTCTTTCTCTCCCCCTCTCTCTCTTTCTCTCTCTCTCTCTCTATTTAAGAACCACCCCTCTCTCTCTCTCCTTTCTCTCGTGTAGTACTCTTTCTCCCTCTCCCTCTCCTTTCTCTCTCTCTCTCTATTTAAGAACCACACCCCCTATCTCTCTCTCTCCATCTCTCGTGTAGTACTCTTTCTGTCTCCCCCTCTCTCTCTCCGCCCTTTTCTTTCTCTCTCTATTTAAGAACCACCGCACCCTCTCTCTCTCTCTCTCTCTCTCTCTCTCTCTCTGATTATGTTTCTCTATTGAATATCAGGCTCTCTCCACTCTCTCTCCCCTCTCTCTCGTGTAGTTCTCTGTCTCTCTCTCTCTCTCTCTCTCTCTCTCTCTCTCTCTCTCTCTCTACTTGAATATCAGGCTCTCACCACTCTCACTCTCCTTCTCTCTCTCTCTCTTCCTCTCTCTCGTGTAGTACTCTTTCTCTCTCTTTCTCTCTCTCAGTCTCCCTCTCTCTGTCCTCTCTCTCTCTCTCTCTCTCTCTCTCTCTCTCTTTCGCGCGCGTTTCATGGACCGTGGCGTTCCCCCACATTTGCAGAGCGCCATATTCTTCGACGTATCCATTTTCCTTGAATGACGTTTGTCATTACTGGTGGCACGTTTAACGATATACATACATACATATATATATATATATATATATATATATATATATATATATATATATATATATGTACACACACACACACACATATATATATATATAATATGTGTGTTGTAGAAAGAAAGAGAGACAGAGAGAGAGAGAGAGAGGACGGTTAAAAAACTCGACCGACTGGACCCTGTTGCCCTTCTCGCACGCCCACCCCTAAACCCTCGACCACCAACCCCACCCACTTACCCACGAATCGTGTTATTATACTTAGTGTCAGTTTCACACGAAATAAATGAAAAAAAAAAAAAAAACAACATCGTCTGGAAAACACAGACTGATTTCGCGCCAAAAATACGTTTATGGCGGTTTTTTTTTATTGTTTTTTGTTGATTTTTTTTGTTTTGTTTTGGTTCTTCCTCGAAAACAGGGATTCTCCTCATCCACACGGGGTAATTAATCCCCCACCCACCCTGGGGGAAGGATTTTTAACATTTAACAGGGGACAGTTTTTGGAAACGCATATTAGCAGCCTATCAGACTATGAATAAAAAGAGAAACAAGGACGAACTCATAAGCGATATTCCTTGTGGAAGCCAGCACATGGACCGTCTAGTATAGACTGAGATTAACCAGATTTAAGCGGATTCTGGACTCTGCGAAGAGGAACTGACATTAGGGAATTCATTTTTTTGTTTTATTTTGGTGATATTTTGCGATTTTTTGTTTTTGTTTTCATATCAACCGGTATATAAAAAAGAGAAATACGGACGAACTCATAAGCGACGTTCTCTTGTGAAAGCGAGCAGATGGGCGGTCAAGCAAAGAATTTATACCATTTAACAGGGGGAAATCTTTGGAAACACATATTAACAGCCTATCAGACTGTGTATATAAAAAAGAAGAGAAGCAAGGACGAACTCATAAGCGACGTTCTCTTGTGGAAGCCAGCACATGGGCCGTGTGGCATAGAATGTTTAAAATTTAACAGGGGGAACGTTTTGGAAACGCTTATTAGCAACCTATCAGACTGTGTATATAAAAAAGAAGAGTAGCAAGGACGAACTCATAAGCGACGTTCTCTTGTGGAAGCCAGTACACTGGGCCATCCAACAACGACTTACATGAGCCAGTTTTGTGCTGATGTTGGATGCTGTGTAGAAGACCTGTCATTAAGGTGGATTTATTTTATTATAATTATCATTTTTCTTTTTTTATTTGTTGTTATTTTTATTCTTCCTAGAATAACAGGGGTTCTCCTTAACCCTAAGGGGTAATTAATCCCCACTAACCTGAGTGGAAGAATATTTAACATTTAACAGGGGGACAATTTTTGGAAACGCATATTAGTAGCCTATCAGACTGTGTATATAAACAAAAAGAAAAGCAAGGACGAACTTATAAGCGACGTTCTCCTGTAGAAGCCAGTATATAGGCAAGCCAGTGTGAATCGCTCAGCAAAGCCTTATATTAGCTAGGTCTGTGCGGATTCTGGATGCTGTGCAGAGCACCTGATAATAAGGCATTTTTTTTTTCCTCTTTTGTTTTTTTTGGGTTTTTTTCTGGAAAACAGGGGTTCTCCGCATCCCCAAGGGGTAATTACTAACCTTGCCACCATCCAAGGAAAGAGTTTTTAACACTTAACGGGGGGCAATTTTTGGAAACGAATATATATCAGCCTATCAGACTGTGTATATAAAAATGAAGAGAAGCAAGGACGAACTCATAAGCGACGTTTTCCTGTAGAAACCAGCACATGGGCCGACCTGCAAAGACAGATTAGTTTGCTTTGCGCGGACGCTGGACGCTGCGCGGAGGAGCTGACATTAAGGCAGTTTGTTTTTTTTTTTGGGGGGGGGGGTTTGTTTGTTTTTGTTCTTTCTAGAAAATAGGGGTTCTCTTCATCCCCAAGGGGTAATTAATCACCCACCACCACCCAGGGGAAAAAAATTTTAACATTCAACAGGGGGGAACATTTTTAGAAACGTATATTAGCAGCCCATCATACTATATAAAGAAAAGAAACAAGGACGAACTCATAAGCGACGTTCTCCTGTGTAAGACAGGACAGTGGACACGCCAGTGCGAATCGTCTAGCAAAAACAAGGTTTGCACGAATGCTGGACACTGCGAGGAGGACCTGACTTTAAGGTATTTTTTTTTTGGGGGGGGGTTGATTTTTGGTTGATTTGTTTTGCTTGTTTCTAGGGAGTCTCCTCAACCAAAGTGGGGATTAACCCCCACCCCCACCCAGCACCCAGGGAGAAAAATTTAACATTTAACAAGGGACAATTTTGGGAGACGCATATTAGCACCCTATCAGACTGTGTATTAAAAGAGAAACAAGGACGAACTCATAAGTGACGTTCTCCTGTGGAAGCCAGCACATAAGCAAGCCAGTGTGAGTCGCCCAGCAAACACTTAGATTAGCTAGCTCAGCGCGGATGCTATATGCTGTATATATATATATATATATATATATATATATATATAATATATATATATATATTATGTATCTATACATTAAATAAAGTAAAGTAAAGTCATCGGGGTGGCCTGAAGTCGGTATCAGCCAATCACCGAGGAGGTCTATCCCCTTTTCACTAGCGCTTGACCAAGGAGATTGTTTTTGCGTCTGAGATGGAGCGCTACACCTACCATTGGCTCCTTACTTTACTTTACGATCCCTGTGCTACTCATACGCTGAGTTGTACTGGCAGATTATTACCGTCGGTTTCAAGGCATCATATGCCTTTCGTCAGATAAATTGCCGTGCTTTATATAGCAAGGCGATTTATCTGACGAAAGGCATATGATGCCTTGAAACCGACGGTAATAATCTGCCAGTAATGTATAGACTATAATAAATACAGCTCTTATAATTGTAATCGAGCACTATAATTTCCTTCCTCCAATTTTAAAAGAAATCACTTTATATATATATATATATATATATATGTGTGTGTGTGTGTGTGTGTGTATGTATACTTATAAACACATCCTTCCATTTCATATTTCAATTTTATATCAAGATAATATAATAATTATATACATACTATATCATATATATATTTGCTTTCATGTCTCTCTCTCTCTCTCTCTATATATATATATATATCTTATTATAATGGAGATTGTGAGTTTTTCAGTCTGTAACCGAAACTATATTACTATACAAATCACAATTCCCTTTGTCATTTACATCACATTCTCCATGATTTCCTTTTTTATTTAAAACCCAATTATCAATAAAATTGTTTTACATCATTAAGACTGTCGACCATATCTACATGCTAATAACATGCAATTGAATTTATATATACAACAAAATAGCGGATTATAGTGTGAATGGGAAGGCTAATTTGCATATTGATATTAAAAAATTGATTTTAATAAATATATGCTTAGTATTATTGATTTCTAATTATTTGCTTTCATCTTAATGAATATGAGCAAAAATCTCTTCAATAAATCTTAAAAGAAATCCATTAACAAGAAGAAATAACTAATATTATTATTTACTTCTTATTTTAACTAAACAGTTAAATTAGGAAAATTTACCAATGAAAGACGGGAGTAACAGAAAATGATGGAAGAGTGAGTTTCAAAGTTGTTCTATTTTTCAATCATACCACCTCTGTTCCAAATCTTTTTTATCTACATTCTTATTCAGTTTCATTAGCCTTTCTAATTTAATATGATATTTTATTATATCAAAACTTAAATACTTGCACCCGGAGGGTGCATATATTTGCTAGTATATATAATTGACACCAAAGAAATGGTAAATACATTTTATTAATTTGTTAATAACTACCGGTTTCGGTCATACGACATTATCCGGGTTTATTTCAAGTCACGTTTCAATATATATATATATATATATATATATATATATATATATATATATATATATATATATATATACATATATATATGTGTGTGTGTATGTGTGTGTGTGTATGTGTGTGTGTAAACATATATGTATATATTTACATATGTATCAATATATATACATACATACATACATACATACATATATATATATATATATATATATATATATATGCGTGTGTGTGTCCGTCCATAGGTGAATGCGTGTGAGCGTGTTTCCTGCAATGACATGCGCAATGATGGTGTTATAATGAAAACAGTTGCCAGTTGAACTGATGAAGACCGGTGACAGGTTCGGTCGACAGCCGCAAGGGAGAAAGTATCGCTCCGATCTACGAAGCGTGAAATGGATTGTACCCATGTATCGTGGTTGACATCGAAATCCAATATCTGAAATTTATTAGTTTATTTAGGGGTCCTTCCCTCCCCTCCCCACTTGGGTAAACACACGCTCACCCAACCCCCAACCAATACACCCACAACTACACCACCAACCCACCCATTACCATAGAAACATACGTCGTTTCTAACCCCCAACCTCATCGTAAGCTGGATGTATAAAAATTCTAAAATGGAGGCTTTAAAAAAAATATTATGGAATGTATCTGTACGGCATTTGGGGAAATATATATATATATATATATATATATATATATATATTATAAAATGTGTACAAGAGATAACCTACTCGAGTTTCACCATAAGGATCTTCAGGGTTAAATCCACAGAGTTAATCGAGATGTGTTCATTGCATTAAAGTGTTCGTTTAATTTACCAACCCCTCCGCACGAGCAGTATGTGACACAAGGTCAATTTCTTAAGCGGAGTTTAACAGGTTTGAATTCAGAGTTTTCCTTCTCCTAGACTGATTACTTAGCCATGGTTAAAGAGCCCAGTCTGCTCTGCTATACATAGAATTGGATTCATACCTTTTCCAAGTCTTGGTAAATATACTAGGTTGAGTCAAAAAGTAATGCCATTTTGTTTAGAACAGGTATAGTAACCAACGCTTCCGGGGACTGTTCTTTGAGCCACTTCTTTACTACAAATTTCACATCCACGTCACTCGAATAATGTTTGCCTCTCAAACCCTCTTTTATGGGACCGAAGAGATGATAGTCTGAAAGCGCTAAATTTGGTGAGTAATCTGTAGACATGATGTGGCTCAAAGAACAGTCAACAGAATTTCGAAAAGACGATCGAAAAGAAACTCGTCAGACATGAAGTGTCTGTTGCGTTCAACCAAACATATATATGAGGGTGAGTCAAAAAGTTGTGCCATTTTCTTTATTTCATGTGAAGTTTTTTTGTTTTTTTTATAAAACTATTACCTACATTGAGACCCTAACGAGGCTCAGAGTAATAATCCGACGAGTAAGACCCAACTTGCCAATCGACAATGTCCCCCCCCCCCTCTGCATGGAAATGCTCGACCACACACAAGTATCAGGACAAGGGAGAAAATCACCTCATTGGAGGGGACAACTTTACCGCATCCTCCATACTAACCAGATTTAGCGCCTTCAGACTATTATCTCTTCGGTCCCCATAAAAGTGAGTTTAAGAGGCAAACATTATATCAGTCACAAGGAAGTGAGATCTGGATAGAAGAAATGGCTCAAAGAACAGTCAACAAAATTTTACGGGGCAGAGATACATGTTCTCATTCAAAGGTGGAACATTGCTATTACAAGAAATGGTGACTATGTGGAGAAGTAGGGATGTGATCCACAGAAGACCAGCTTCATTGTGATGTATGATACATGTTCCTGTGTTGGTAATTATACCTGTCCTAAAGAAAATGGCATTACTTTTTGATTCACTTATATGGAGAAGTAAGGATGTGATCCACAGAGGACCAGCTTCATTTTGATGTATGATACATGTTTCCGTGTTGGTAATTATACCTGTCCTAAAGAAAATGGCATTACTTTTTGATTCACTTATATGGAGAAGAAAGGATGTGATCCACAGAGGACCAGCTTCATTTTGATGTATAATACATGTTCCTGTGTTGGTAATCATACCTGTCCTAAAGAAAATGGCATTACTTTTTGATGCACTTATGTGGAGAAGTAAGGATGTGATCCACAGAGGACCAGCTTCATTTTTATGTATGATACATGTTTCTGTGTTGGTAATTATACCTGTCCTAAAGAAAATGGCATTACTTTTTGATGCACTTATGTGGAGAAGTAGGGATGTGATCCACAGAGGACCAGCTTCATTTTGATGTATAATACATGTTCGTGTGTTGGTAATTATACCTGTCCTAACAAAATGCATTACTTTTTGATGCACTTATGTGGAGAAGTAGGGATGTGATCCACAGAGGACCAGCTTCATTTTGATGTATAATACATGTTCGTGTGTTGGTAATCATACCTGTCCTAAAGAAAATGGCATTACTTTTTGATGCACTTATGTGGAGAAGTAAGGATGTGATCTACAGAGGACCAGCTTCATTTAGATGTACGATACATGTTACCATATTGATACTTATAAATACCCTAAACAAAATGGCATTACTTTTCGACAAACCCTCGTATATATAAAAAATTCAAATGAATGTGAGGAGAAGATGGTTCTCGCCACTTCTGTCATATATATATATATATATATATATATATACTTCAGATATGTATATATATAATATATATATATATATATATATATATATGGGAAAGTGATTATGAAAATATAGACCATATATACATATGTATGTATATAGGCAAATGATTTGAAAAAAATATAGATCTTATATATAATATAATATATATATATACTAGAAAAAACGTGACCCGTTGTATCACCCATTGAGCCCGGGTTAGACTGACGAAGCGAACGCCGCAGTATCTCTTTGTAGATATGCCGGTTGATCATCTGGCCCTGTGGCAAGAACTCGCAGTAAACGATGAACTTTTCAGACATACCCCATATATATATATATATATATATATATATGTGTGTATGTGTGTGTGTGTGTGTGTGTGTGTGTGTGAAAAAATAAATAAAGGAAAGGAAGTATAGAATGGATAAAATATGATATTTTAATCAATTTTACTTACACTTGTTTCGGTCAGGAGTTTATCCATGTGTACATTATTCAAACTATTATTATTTTAAATAACCAAATGAAATGAAATAATAATAATAGAAAAAATGTAGAAATGTTCCGCACACAAAGAAAATTCGACCTTCATCAGAGTAAATCCTTATTTGAAATGAAATATATATATATATAATATATATAATATATATATATATATATATATATATATATACACACACCACACACATATATATATATATATAATATATATATATGTATATATATATTATATTATTATATTATTTTGTTATCTTTATTTTTCTTTTTCTTATTTTTCTTATTTTTAGCCTTTAAATTCTGCTCATTTTGTATATACACTCTTACAACTATTTCCCCAAGGAATCTGCCCCCATCTAAGCCACACCTCATCCAAAACATAGACCTCCCCGCCTCATCCAAAGAAACTAACCCCACCCATTCCAAAATAAGACACCAACCCTCCCTCCCCTAAATTGATAGATTTAAAAGAGATGTTACTTTGGGAAATTCTCAGTAAGAGTCATGTTCTTGTGATTACCTGAAGATGCCGTAATAATACGGTTGAAATAAATTATTGTAATGAAGCAAGTTTAGAGTTTTTCTTCATTTACTAAATTTCTTGCTCAGTCCTTTTACTCACTGGTATTAGGCACATTGAGCTCTCCTTATGGTCTACCTGCATCAGCTTGGTTAAACCACACGTGGAAAGACCCTAACTACGGAAAAAAAACTATATATATATATATATGGAGAAAAGTAGACAAACACGGGATGTTGTGGAAACTTGATGTTTATTGTCGACGGTGCAACGTTTCGGTCTCTTATTAGACCATCTTCAGGACTTGGATATAGTTCTTACTCCAATGATGGAAATTCTCAAAATGCTGAAAGCGGAAGGTCGTCAGTAGGGGGAAGTGTAGTTGGGGGTGGTTAGTGGATTCTTCTTCTCTCTGGAATGGGGAGTGCCGAATGGTCAATGGTGGTACCACAGGGTTAGATTGTGGGGATTGGTTAGCTAAATATGTGTATGTGTGTGTGTGTGTGTGTGTCTGTTAATTGTTTTTTTTTTTATGTGTGATTGGGAACTGGATTTGTCGTTAAGTTATATATGTGTTGTTGGTATGTTGGTGTGATTTTTTTTTATTTATTATTTATTTTATTTTATTTTATTTTTATTTATTTTTTTTTTTGTAAGGGTTTGTAAGGGTAAGATTTGTTAAAATTGTAAGTGAGCATATGTATAGTGTTATATACTATTATTGTTATTATTATTATTATCACTAGCAAATATATGCACCCTCCGGGTGCAAGTATTTAAGTTTTAAGTTTTGATATAATAAAATATCATATTAAATTAGAAAGGTTAATGAAACTGACTAAGAATGCAGATAAAAAGATTTGGAACAGAGGGGGTATAATCGAAAATAGAACAACTTTGAAACTAACTATTCCATCATTTTCCATTACTCCCCTCTTTCATTGGTAAATTTTCCTAATTTAACTATTTAGTTAAAATAGGAAGTAAAGGATAATATTACAGTTATTTCTTCTTGTAAATAAATTTCTTTTAAGATTTATCCCCGAGATTTTTGTTTATATTTTTTAAGATAAAACCAAACAATTAGAAATCAATAATACCAAGCACATATTTATTAAAATAAAATTTTAAATATCAATATGCAAATTAGCCTTCTCGTTCAAACTGTAAACCGCTATTTTGTTGTATATATAAATACAATTGCAGGTTATTAGTACGTAGATATGGTCAACAGTATTAATAATGTAAAACATTTTTTATTAATAACTGAAGGTTTAAAAGAATGAAATCATGGAGAATTTGACGTAAATAATTAAGGGAATTGTGACTTGAGTAGTAATATAGTTTCGGTTACAGACAGAAAACACACAATCTCCA
>CM042177.1:32248068-32260568 GCA_023376005.1 Doryteuthis pealeii | reverse complement strand
CAATGTCACATTTTGGACTATATATAACGTCGGTTAGTTGTGTTTACCGCGTACCCCACTTGCACAAAGTCCCTATTAACGTAGGACCACCCACAAGCCGAAGCTCATGGAATGGCAGGTGCAAAAATTGCGTCGATCCCGTCGGCATTCCCCTCAAGGGGGCGCCTCAGGCACTGGGCAATAAACCCAGCCCTGCCCCTTTAAATCGAGGGGGCAGGTGTTGCCTGGGGGGATGGCCCCCTGGGATCGATGCTATTATTATAAACAACCCGGTCCAGCGGCCGAAGCTCGCCGGACCCCCAGTCGAAACCGGGCTGGAAAACGTCAGTTAGTTCCGCGGACGCTATTATAGTTCGGATTTACAAAAAATAATTTTTTCAAAATTTGCATTTTTTGCAAAATTTATTTTTAGTAAATCCGAACTATAATAGCGTCCGCGGAACTAACCGACGTTATTTGCGGACCAAAATGTGACATTGAGTAAAGATCTTCAACAAACACCATGGGATCTTGCTCAACAACCTGATGATTGCCCCTTGGCATGAAACCTAGGTCGCTGTTTATAATGAACATTGATCTGTGAAAACTTTGTAAAATAAATAAATATATATATATATATATATATATATATATATATATATATATTATCTATGTATCTATACATCTATCTATCTATGGATAAATAGCGATATATATATATATATATATATATATATATATATATATATATATATATATATATAGTAAAGTAAAGTCGACGGGGCGGCCTAAAGTCTGTATCAGCTAGTCAACGAGGGAGTCTATCCCCTTTTCAATAGCGCTAGACCAAGGAGATTGCTTTTAGCATCTGAGGTGGAGCGCCACACCTACCATCAGCAGCTCCTTACTTTACCGCACAGATCCCTGTGCTACTCATACGCTGAGTTGGCGGGGACCGCTATCGAACTAGGAACCTTGTATATATATATATATATAGATAGACCGTATTTATAAGATGCATGGTTACTGACAGTTTCTCCGCCTATTTGATCTTCAGACCAGAGAGAGAGAGAGGAGAGAGAGAGCAGAGGAGATGAAGGAAAAAAANTTTACTAGTGTTCAGGACTTAGAAAAAAAGGAACACCTGTTTTGTATAAATTCCCGAAGCAAATCCGCACGGTGCGGATCTATTTCAGATTATCCTGTCCGAAATGCGGAAGACTTAAAAATTGTTGTTGGTTTTTTTTATCTTTTTATTTTGTTTTTCAAACCCCCCCTCCCACACACACACAAAAAAAAATAACAAAGTGTTACATAAAAGTTAATTTCATTCAAACACACGCAAGGTGCGCGTGCCCAATATGAGCGAGCTAGCAGAGCTTGAGCACGAGCGAAACGGACAAACAGAGGTTATTTTTATTGCTTTTTTTATTGTTTATTTCATGTACTTGTTCTTTTGCTCATTATCTATGATATCTTATGTCTCTCTCTCTCTCTCTTCTCTTCTCTCTCTCTATAGTTTATTATATATATATATATATATATATATGGTATATTATATATACTAGCAAATATATGCACAAATATGTGCCAAGTATTTAAGTTTTAATGTAATAAAATATTGTGTAAATTAGAAAGGCTAATGAAACTAAGATAAGAAGATATGAGATAAAAAGATTTGAAACGGGGGGGGTATAAATTCGAAAATAGAACAACTGAAAATATTACACTTCCATTCACTCTCGTCTTTCATTGTTATTTTTTTCTAATTTAAGCTATTCTAGATTAAAAGAGGAAGTAAAGAATAAAATTACAGTTATTTCTTCGGTTTAATGGATTTCTTAAGATTCATTGAAGAGATTTTTGCTTATATCATTAAAATAAAACCAAAAAATTAGAAATCAATAGTATTAAAACACATATTTATTAAAATCACATTTTTAGATATCAATATAGCAAATTAGCCTTCCCGTTTACCTGTAAAACCGTTATTTTGTCTGTATATTTAACATACAATTGCATGTTGTTAGTATGTAGTATGGTTAACAGCATTAATAATGTTAAACAATTTTGTTTAATAATTTGAGATTTTAAATAAAAATAAAATCATTGAGATTGTGATGTCAATAACAAAGGGAATTGTGCTTGATAGTAATATAGTTTTCGGTTACAGGACAGAAAAACACGCAATTCCATTATCATAGATAATATATATATATTATATAAAAGTCAGATCTTTAGCCCTGAGAGCAATAAGCGAAACTTTTAGTAGATTCGTCTGGCTCATTAGATTTATCTTTATTATTTTGCTCTACTTAGGTATTGAGCACTTTTTACTTATTAGCTTTAGTTTTCTGGCGGTTTTGTATGAATATATAATCTTATATATTATTAAACATTTTACCTTGAAGAAGGGCATTTTTCTTTTTATTTGTATGCTTAAATTCTTTATAATTTTCAATTATTATTATTTTATTTTATATTTAAAATGATAGTTTATAGAATACATGTGTACATGAAAAAACTCTGGCCGAACACGTGTTGGTAAACTCATATTAATCAATTTTATCTATCAACATTTTCTTTCGTTTATAATTAATCCTTTCAACATATCGTCGGATTCATTTTCCTTTTCAACTCTACACACACACATACACACACACATACACACAACCCACCACACACATATATATTATATCTAGTATATTATATATATATATTATATATATATATATATAATTCTCTTTATGGTACCAAGTTTCTTTTTCATTCGCTCTCTATTCCCATTCCCATATTCACATCCAATTTACATATATATATAATATAATATATACTATATATATATATATATATATATTTATTTCACATAATATATATATGTGTGTGTGTGTTGTGTGTGATATATATATATATATATATATTAATATATATATATGTTATTACATACTTACGCGCAAAGATTGTGACGTTACATCATCATTTTTTTCTCAATTTTTTGCGCGCAGGTCACATGCAGGTCACGCGCAAATCGCACGCCAATACTTGAAAGAGATAGCGTAGCGTTTCAACCGTTACTTAAACCCCATAGCATAAAAATTACAGAAACACGCACAACTATGTATATATTATGTGTGATATTATTGTGTGATATATTATATATAATATATGTATAGTATATCAATATATGTAATTATTCAAAGCCTGAAGAGATACCAGAATATCTGAAACACGGTGTTGCGTATGTGAATAAAAGAATAAAAACATTTTTTCTGAGAACGATACATTTTGCGGACCTTCTTCTTCTTTTAAATCAAAATATTATATATATATATATATATATTTATGATCCGTCGACCGGACGATGCGAGGGTTCATACACACAATGAACTCCACACAGTGATTTGTTTATAGTGGTGAAGCTTGTGTTGGGACCATCCACACTTTTTTGGCACAGTCGATAGGAAAGATTGGTGCATCAAGGTTGCCACAAACCCATCACGACCGAACTCAGGAAGTTTTTTTGAATTTCTCATCTACTAGACTGGATTACTACCCAAGGCTGAAGTGGCCAGTCTGCCCC
The DNA here is from genome assembly GCA_023376005.1 of Doryteuthis pealeii. Taxonomy (NCBI): domain Eukaryota; kingdom Metazoa; phylum Mollusca; class Cephalopoda; order Myopsida; family Loliginidae; genus Doryteuthis; species Doryteuthis pealeii. Next base: position 32,257,009 of record CM042177.1, on the reverse strand, counting down.
CTATATTATAACGATAGCTCGAGAGAATTTTGAATCAGAGTATCCTCTCACTAGACTGACAAGTGTTTTTACTATGAAATCATCTGTTAAAGATTTTACTTACAGAAATGCATTGAAGGGTTTTCTTATGAAATGCATTGGAAAAGGTTTTACAATAAAATGCATTTGATAGACTTTTGCTATAGAAAATGAATTAGGAAACGGTTTAATTTTAGAAATCCATTTAAAAATGGTTTTACCATAGAAATGCACAAGAAATATTTCTTTTCTATAAGAATGCATTAAGAAAGGGATTTATATTAAAAATGCACTGGAAATTGTTTTACTTGGGATACATCGGAATGGCGTTTACATAGAATTCATTGGAAAGAAAATTACATAGAATGTATTGTAAATATGAAATTTGTTGTGGGTTATTAGTAGTAAAATATAAGACAAAACGACTGGTGAAAGTTACAGGTATTTGCCGGATTTCGTCTTTCATTCCCATTATGAGGGTGCGGCACAAGAAATTTTTATGGTGGGCCACCCACAAGCCGAGCTCATGGCTGGTAGGTGGAAAAAATTGCGTCGATCACGTCGGCATTCCCCTCAAGGGGGGGTGCCTCACGGCGACTGGGCAATAAACCAGCCCTGCCCCTTTAAATCAAGGGGGCAGGTATTGCTGGGGATATATTTGCATCATACCCACTTGTAGTGGGCTGAACACAAGGTCTCATTTTTATGTGGGGATACAAAAATTTGCGTCGATCCCGTCGGCATTCCCCTCAAGGGGGCGCTGGGCAATAAACCCAGCCCTGACCTTAAATCAAGGCAGGGTGTTGCCTGGAGGGATACTCACCTGGAATCGACGCATATTAACTTGGTAAAGATCCAAGTGCGAAGCAATGGACCCCCACCCGTTGGTCGGGTTACTACGTCCGACAATACAGTCTAGAACTGAATCGCGTCCGCTTGTTCTTCAAGCTACAATTGTCTTTGCTACTTATTGTAGTAGGTAGGATCATTTCCATTATGTAGATAGGTTATTTCAACACATAACAATTGTTAAGTATCTGGCGCCATCTTGGTCAGTTGTAAAGAACTTAAAGTAATAAGTAAGTCTGTGCTATAGAATCCTTTGGTAAGTGAATAAGTCCTAAGTTTTGGAATCCTACGTAGTGTCAAAAGATTCAGCGATATAATCCTATGGTCCGTCGTCAAGAAGATCCAAGTAGAAATGCTTAGGTATGACCAGGTATAAATAATAATATCAGCAGCAGAATACTGCCAGATGGTTGGTCAATAGATTGGTCACATGTTCATCGGCGAGTCTATAAGTAGAAGTGATAATTTGATACACACTTATATCCCAAAGCACCACAACAATATTTTACATGGGGCTGGAACTTGTCTACTACTAAAGTAACAAAAATCTTTTTAACATATCAGAACTGTATGATTCCTGTTGTTAGAAAATGACACAGATGAAAACCTTCCCGCCCCCAGGAAATTTGGGTTGACCCACTCTGATTGCAGAACTTAATTAAATGCACCCGGAAGGAGAAACTGCCAAAAACATTTGTCGGTTTTTTTCTTTGGGCATTTCTTTGTGTTCTTCTGATTACTGTACATTTCGACATCATATGCCAACCAAAATTTAAAAAAAAAAGGGTCGTCGTTGTTGTCGTAAAAGCATGAGCCATGGGATTTTGAGAGAGTGTTTCTTGTATTTTGGAGAGTGTTTATTTGTATATTTTGGAGAGTGTTATTTTGTATTTTAACTTACATAAACTACCATAAATTTATCAATTTTCATTTGTGTATAACACTGAAGCATATTTTCTTCGAGGACCGATAAGTTGATATCCAAATTGTGCCGGAGCTCATTTATGTATGTTATTGCTGGTCAGTCTACACTGGTGTGTCTATGTGCAGGTTTTATTATAGAAATAGCATTGGAAAGGGATTTTACTAAAGAAATGCATTAGAAATGGTTTTAATATACGAATGCATTGCAAAGGTTTTACTATAAGAATGCATTGGAAAAGGGTTTTATTATACAAATACATTGGAAAGGGATTTTACTAAAGAAATGCATTGAAATGGTTTTAATATACGAATGCATTATAAAGGGTTTTACTATAGAATGCATTGGAAAGGGGTTTTAATTATAGAAATGCATTTGGAAAGGGATATTACTAAGAAATGCATTAGAAATGGTTTAATATTACGAATTGCATTGTAAAGGGTTTTACTTATAAGAATGCATTGAAAAGGGTTTTATTTATTAGAAATGCATTGGAAAGGGATTTTACTTAAAGAATGCATTAGAATGGTTTTAATATACGAATGCATTGCAAAGGGTTTTACTATAAGAATGCATTGGAAAAGGGTTTTTATTAAGGAAATGCTTGGAAGGATTTTACTAAAGAAATGCATTAGAACTTTTTAATATTATAATAGCTTGGAAAGGGTTTTACTATTAACGAATGCATTGGAAAGGGGTCTTTTATTTATAAGAAATGGATTTGGAAAGGGTTTTCTATAGAAATACAACATCTGGGAATTGTTTTATATATAATTGGGTTTTATTATAGAAAGGATTAGGAAAGTGTCCACAGAGTCCAATGTTACTTATGAGTTCAATCTTACTTCTCCAGCTCTTTGCCCAAATTGTCTTGTTCATCTTCCTTGGATAGTTAATGAGATAGGAGGTAAGGAGCTGGAAAGCTGCTTTTTGTGGGGGGTGGGGGTGTTGTATACTCTTTCTTACTTCTTACTTTTAGTCGTCTTTTCTTCTGGCCGGCTTTGGTTCTCTCTTCTAACATCTTGACTTGGTCTGGTCTAGCGTCTGGTGTTGACTTGGGGATTCCGGTCTGGTCTTTTATGGGGATTTCTCGTTATCAGAGGCCCTGACATTCAATTGTTTCTGTGTTTAGGATTCTGGATTAATACTCTAAGGAATCGTGTATTGGAAATGTGTTTTATTATAGAAATGCATTGGAAAGAGTCTTACTATAGAAATTAATCGGAAAGGGTTTTACTATAGAAATGCAAAGTATGTGGTTTTACTGTAGAATGTTTAAGGAAAGGTTTTACTATATGAATGCTTGTAAATATTTTTGAGAGAAATGCATTGGAAATTGGTTTTATTATAGAAATGCATTGGAAAGGGATTTTACTAAGAAATGCATTAGAAATTCTTTTAATATACGAATCCATTCGAAAGGGTTTTACTATAAGAATGCATTGGAAAGGGGTTTATTATAGAAATGGATTGGAAAGGGTTTTCTATAGAAATACACTGGGAATTGTTTTATTATATAATTGGATTTTATTATAGAAAGGATTAGGAAAGTGTTTTACTATAGAAATGCATTTGAAAGGCTTTCACAATAGAAATGCATTTGGAAAGGTTTTACGAAGGTGAACCAAAAAAATAATGCCATTTTGTTTAGGACATGTATAATTACCAACACAGGAATATGTATCGTACATCAAAATGAAGCCAGTCCTCTGTGGGTTACATCCCTACTTCTCCACATAGTCACCGTTTCTCTCACTAGCAATGTTCCACCTTCGAATGAAAGCATGTATCCCTGCCCCGTAAAATTCTGTTGACTGTTCTTTGAGCCACTTCTTCACTACAGATTTCACTTCTTTCTCACTGGAATAATGTTGGCTTCTCAAACCCTCTTTCATGTTCTTGCTTATACTAACTAACCATAAGAAATGGTTGGTTGGTTTATTAATTTTAACGGCATATCAACCCGTCTGGGTTTATGTCATGCCTAACGGTTAGGAAGTTATACATATCGTGTATTTATATTTATACTTTTTAGTAATTGGTTTTAACAATGTGTTTAGCATTATTGGGATTATGTTGTATGGTATTGATTTGTTTCATGTCTATATTCTTATGGTATAATTTCCAAATGCATTTTTTAGTAAAAATCATTTCCATGACATTTTTAAAAATCATTGTCCAGTGCTTTTTATAGTAATTTGTCCATGCATTTTTAATGTAAACAATCATTTAATGCTTTTTATAGTAAAATCATTGTCCAATGCTTTTCATTGAAAAATCATTTCTAATGCATTTTTTTAGTAAAATCATTTTCCAATGCATTTTTATAGTAAAAAATCATTGTCCAGTGCATTTTTATAGTAAAAATCATTGCATGCTTTTTATATAAACTCATTTTCCAATGCTTTTTATAGTAAAAATTGTCCAATGCCTTTTCATGAAAAATCATTCTAATGCATTTTATAGTAAAAATCATTGTCAATTGAATTTTCATAGTAAAATCATTGTCAATGCATTTTATAGTAAAAATCCTTTTCCAATGCCATTTTTATAGTAAAAATCATTGTCAATTTTCAATAGTAATCATTGTCAATGCATTTTTATAGTAAAATCATTTTCCAATGCATTTTTATAGTAAAAATAATTTCTTACTTGGCTGCTTCGTGTGATAGAAGGTAAATGGCCAAAAATATCCTCCATGTTGATATTTTCAAACAGATCTTTCATATTGTTTGTTTTAAAATAACGGTTTCTGATGTGAGCAAGAAACCTGCATTCCATGAATCAATGTTTAACAGTCAAAGGTGTTTGACATGTTTCACAATGTGGTTGTTGTTCTTGTTTGAATATATAGGAGTGCGTTAGTCTTGTATGACCAATGCGTAATCGGGACACAATGACTTGTTCCTTTCTAGACTTCATTAAAGTTGGTCTCCAGTCTCCCAAAAAATGAACAAACGGAAGAAAGGAGAGAAAAAGAAAAAAAAATGAAGTGAAGTTGATTCTCACCGTGTGACAAAAAACTAGCAAAAAATACGAAACAAAAAGATTTTCAAACAGAAAAATGAGTATAAGAATTAAAATAAATTTTTTTAAAAAAAGTCATATCCCAATATCATGAAAAAAAGAAGGGTGGAGGTGGGGGCAATCCAAGCGCTCCTGTACTATTGCCCTTTTATCATACATGTGCTAGAAGGCAGTGGCTGAGGGTCTAAAAGTCCTGGGTATGACGTTTAACAGTATCTAATGGTGAAGTTCCAATTTTGGTGCCTTGAGTAATATGGAGTACCCATTCATCACCATTACTCCCAGGCCAATCTGAACCAGAGTGGTAGTACCTGTTAGGGTCCCATCTATAGGTTAAATAGAACAAAAGGGCTTCTAAAAGATGTGCTTTTAAAAAAATTTGAGTTTGAAAAAACTATTGCTCTGAAGCAAGAAAGAATGGGCGCCAAGCGATTTGAAGTTGTGCAGAGCATTGCTAGTGAGGTTGATTCTCACCGTGTGACAAAGGAAAAAAAAAACTAGCTAAAATACGAGACAAAAAGATATTCTACCTAGAAAAAGAAAGGGAAGAAATAAAAGAAAAAGACAGAAAGAAAGAAAAGAAAGAAAAGAAAGACCCAAACAAGTGAAGTTGATTCTCACCGTGTGACAAAAAAAACAGAAAGGGAAAAAATAAATAAACAAACAAACAAAGGAAAAATTACAGACCATTGCAAGGGAAGTTGATTCTCACCGTGTGATAAAGAACTAGCTAAAATACGGGACAAAAATAGATTCTAATCAGAAAAAGAAAGGGAAGAAAGAAAGAAATGAAAGACTTTTTGCAAGTGAAGTTGATTCTCACCGTGTGACTAAAATCTAGCTAAAAATACGGGACAAAAAGATTTTCTCACCAGAAAAAGAAAGGTAAGAAAAAACAGAAAGAAAGAAAAGAAATGAAAGACTTTTGAAAGTGAAGTTGATTCTCATCGTGTGACAAAAAATCTAGTTAAAATACGGGACGAAAAGATTTTCTAACCAGAAAAGCAAAGATAAGAAAAGGAAGAAAAAGAAAGAAAGAAAGAAAATACCATTGCAAATGAAGTTGATCCTCACCGTGTGACAAAAAATAGTTGAAAATACGATACGAAAAGATTTTCTAACCAGAAAAGGAAAAATAAGAAAAGGAAAAGAAAGAAAGAAAGAAAGAAAGAAAGAAGGGAAATACCATTGCAAGTGAAGTTGATTCTCACCGTGTGACCAAAAACTCTAGCTAAAATACGGGACTAAAATATTTTCTAACCAGAAAAGAAAAGATAAGGAAAGGAAGAAAAAGAAGAAAGAAAAAAGGAAATACCATTACATTGAAGTTGATTTCTCACCGAGTGACAAAAAATAGTTGAAAATACGAGACGAAAAGATTTTTAACCAGAAAAAAAAGAAGAAAAAGAAGAAAAAAAAAAAAAGAAAGAAAAGAAAAAAAGGAACCCATTACAAATGAAGTTTGATTCTACCGTGTGACAAAAAATAGTCGAAAATACGAGACGAAAAGATTTTCTAACCAGAATAGGAAAGATAAGAAAGAAAGAAAGAAAGAAAGAAAGGAAATACTATTGCAAATGAAGTTGATTCTCACCGTGTGACAAAAAATAGTTTGAAAATACGGAACGAATAAGTTTCTAACAGAAAAAAAGACACTTAAAAGTATAAGTAACTAAACCTAAAAATAAATTTAAAAAAATAAATAAATAAATAAAAATAAAACCCCCAGAATTCCCAGTCCCACCATCATTAAAAAAAAAAAAAAAAAAAAAGGGGGGTGGGGCCGTTCAGGGGTGGGCGCCTATCCATGCGCTTCTGCGAGGAGAAATTGTATCCGGGGCTGTAAAATGTATCAACGAGATGCCAAAAAACCCGGGGACTTGAACCTCCGACCCCAGGCGCCCTAACCATCGTCCCGGCCGACTTTCTCCGAGTTCGAGGGGGGGAGGGGGGAAGAGGAAAGGGGGGGGGGTGATATGGGAGAAGAAGTAAGAAGAAAGAAGAAGAAGAAGAAGATGAGTAATTGCGTCGACCAACCGACATTGGCAGTCAAGGAGTCGAAAGTAAAGACTGGGAGTGGGAGGGGTTGAGCGAAAAAAAGACACCAAAAATGGAAAGTAGAATAATATAAATAAATAAAATAAATAAATATTGATTATGAGAGTGGGAAAGTAAGAATGGAAGTAAGGAAGAGGGATGCGAAGAAAGAAAAAGAAAAGAAGAAGAAAGAAAGATAAGAAGAAGAAAATGAAAATAATAATGAAAGAAAATATTAAAGAAAGAAAAAGATAAAAAAAGAATTTAAAGAAAGAATATTAAAGGGAAAGAAAAAAAGAAAAATCAAAGGAAAAAAAAAATGGAACCAAAGGCAGAGAAAAAGAAAGGATAAGGGACAAGCAAAGGGAAAGAGGGAAGAAAGGAAAGAAAGAAAGAAAAAAGAAAGAAAAGAAAAGGAAAAAGGAAAGAAAGAAAGAAAGAAATTAAAAGTTAGGAAAGAAGGAAGAAAAGAAAAAGAAAATGTCACAAAGGCAGGAGAAAAAAAAAACAAAGTATGAAATAAAAGAAAGAAAGAAGAAAAGGAACAGGAAATAAAATGAATAAAAGAAGGAAGAAAAAAAGAAAGAAGGAAAAAGAGAGAAAGCGAAAAAAGGAAAAAGAAAAAAAGAAAAGAAGAAAAAAAAGAATGAAAAAACAAATGGCAAAGACAAAAGAAAGAACGAAGAACCGAAAGAAAGAAAGAATTAAAGGAAAGAAAAAAAAAGGAAGAAAGAAAGAAAAAAATTGGAAAAACAAAGGGGCCAGAAAAAGAAGTGAGGGAAGAAGGAAAGAAAATAAAAAAAAAAATAAAAAGGAAAAATAAATTAAATAAAAGAAGAAAGAATTGAAATAAAAGAAGTAAGAAAGAAGAATATAAAAGAAAGAATGATGAAATAAAGAAATAAAAGAAATGAATGATAAAAGAAAGAAAGAAAAGAAAAAAATAAAAAACAACAAATAGGAAGAAAAGAAAAAGAAAAGAAAATAAGAGGAAAGAAAGAAATGACATGAATTTAATTAAAAAAAAAAGAAAGGAGGGAAAAAGGGAAAAGAAGGAAAGAAAAGAAAGAGAAAAAGAAAGAGAGGAGAGAAGAAAGAGAGGAGCAGAAAGGGGAAGAAAATAGATATCTAGACTGAGAGAGGAAGAGGAGAGCAGCTTAAGAAAGGAGGAGGAGAGAAAGAAGAGAAAGAAAGGAGAAAAAGAAGAAAAGAAGAAAAAGGGAAGAAAAGAGAAAGAAAAAGGAAAAGGGAAAGAAAGGAAGAAAAGGGGAAAGGACAAAGAATAAAAGAAAAGCGGCAGAGAAGAGAAAAAAGAGAAGGAGGGAAAACTATTGTCCGCAGGAACTCTTTGATTAAATATTTATTTTTTTTTAGTTGTAGAGTTTTTTTCTTAGGTTTGTTATTAGAAAAAAATGAATAAATGAAAGCAATATTAATGAAAAAAGAAAAAAAAAAAAAAAAAAAAAAAAAAAAAAAAAAAACACTTTTGAAAAAGAAGGAGAAAAAAAAAAAAAAAAAAAAAAAAAAAAAAAAAGAAGAAAAGGAAAAAAAGAAAGAAAAAAAGAAAAGAGAAAAGAAAGAAAAATGAAAAAAGAAAAAAACAAAGAGTGCAAAAAAACAAAAGATTGAAACATAAGAAAAGATAAGAAACACAAACAAACAAAGTAGAAAGAAAAAAAAGACGGAGAGGCTCTCGAAGAAATCAAAGAAAAAGGCCAAGAAAAAAAGAAAGAAAGAAAAGGAATAAAAGAAAGAAAGAAAAGAAAGAATGCAACAAAGGCTTAAAAGAAAGGGGGAAGAAAAGAAAGAAAGAATAAGAAAGAAAGAAGAAAGAAAGAAAAGAAGAAAGAAAGAAAGAAAGAAAGAAGAGGAGTGGAAAAAAACAGTGTGAAGAAAAAAAAGAAAAAAAAAGAAAAAGATGAGAAATGAGGAAAGAAAAAAAGAAAGAAAAGGAAAATTTCAAAAATAAGAAAAAGGAAAAAAGGAAGAAGGAGAACAAGAAGAGAAAAAGAAAGAAAAAGAAAAAGAAGAAAATCGAAGAAAAAGAAAGAATGAAAATGATAGAAGGAGGAAGAAAGAAAGAAGAAA
>CM042177.1:32230568-32238068 GCA_023376005.1 Doryteuthis pealeii | reverse complement strand
CTATATCCTTAAACCGGAAGAGGGCTTTCTATCGGGGTGCCGGTTCTATCCCCAGAAAGCAAGGTCAGAGTGAGGTCAAACGCTGTCACTCACCCTCAAGGCCATCAGCTGTACTAATCGCCATTAGGATTTCTACACTACCTTAAAAAGATATTAGGGATCCAATAATTATGTAGCAATAGAAGACCTTAGAAGAAACCAGACCAAGATGTTAGAGGATAAACGATCGGAGTAGCAGGGCCGGCCGCCAGAGGAAAGTACGACCAGAGGAAAGTACGACCAGTAAGAAAAGGGTATACGACATTATGTCGATTTGGTACTGTGAAAACCTCAGTATGCAACAGAAGTAGCAAGAATTTGTAGATATATTCAATTTGTCGTTAATTGTTTTATTTTCATAGTTTCAGCCGGATATACATATCTACACACAACTGGAGGCGCGTGGTCTAATGGTTAGAGTTGTAGAGTCATGGGAAATGGACTCGGCGAACCGAGTTCAATTCCTGGACGAAGCTGTTTGCATTTCGCATAGCGCTAATAACCTTGCAAAAGGTATGAATTCAATTCTCCCTCCAGCTATGGGCAAATATCAGGACAGACTGGGCTTTTTAACCATGACTTGGTAACCAGTCTAGGAGAAGGAAAACTCTGAATTCAAACCTGTTAAATTTAAATCTTTAAGAAATTGATCTTGTGTCACATCCTGCTCATGCGGAGGGGTTGGTATATATATATATATATATATATATATATATATATATATGTGTGTGTGTGTGTGTGTGTGTGTGTGTGTGAAGAGAAATGGAAGTGAATACGACGGTATGTAGTATAGTGAGAAATTTGAAAAAACACAGGTTTAAATAAAATGAGTGTAAGTTTATTAGCCGACGCTGCAGTGTTTCATTCTGTTAAGTAGATCTTCTTCAGGGCTTTTGTTGATATAAGGAAGAGTTAAAAAATGTTGCATATCGTGCAACGGAAGAGGAAGCTTCCGGCAAAAAGACAAAGAGAAAGATAAAAATATATATTTAAAAAAGAGAGAACGTAAGAGAGGTCTTCCGGTCAAGAAGCAGGGAGAAGATGAAGAAATAGATAAAAGAAAAAAGGAAAACGGAAGACTCCTCTTCCGGTGAGGAGGCGGAGAGAAAGATAAAGAAATATATATGTCCGTTATCAGATAAAAAGATAAAAATGCGTGGGCATATATATTGTATATAAAGGCTAGCGGATGAAGGGTGCGAGTCAGTCCCCAGCGAGCAGCCGAGAAGGTAACCTCGTCGTCTCCCGTATCAACCACCCTCGGAAGTTCATTGTGAACACTGTCTCTTCACCAGCCCATCACCACCCACACACCGAAAAAATAAAGACGGGTCCTATTTTTATATATAGTAGTCGGCAATACAACAAAATTCCAGTCTAGAAAGAGAAATGTAAATGATTGCATCATAGAAATGAAAATTCAAAACTTTCAAGACCCGAAAAAAAAAATTATTTGAAAACTTAATGTTACATAATTATTAGATACCTAATATTTATGTGCAATAGTGTAGAAACAAGATGGCGTTTTAAGTGCAGCAGATGGCCTTGAGGAATGAGTGACAGCGTTGACCTCAGTCCTCACCCTACCCTCCGGGGATAGCCGTGAGAACCGGTAGAGAAGACCCTATCTTCCGGTTTAGATAGTAAGTAAGTTTCAGTCAGTTAGAAGGTAGCAGCATGCTCGAAGGGGTAAGTCGCGTTATACGCGCGTCCTCTCATCTGCGCAGATATCTGGTTGGGGATTTAAAAATAAAGTAAGATCAAAGCAAATCGGAATCTTGTGTTATTACCTCTAAAAACTAACAATGACACAGGGCTTCTGATAAAGAGAAATCCCCAATAGAAGACCAGACCCGAAGTCCCCAAGAAAGTCCAGACCTTAGAATATTCCAGAGCAAGACAAGATGTTATAAGATTCCAAAGACGGCCAGAAGAATAGAGTAAGAAAAAAGTAAGTAAAGAAGTAATGAAGAGGATATACAACATTAAGTTATTTTCTTAAAACTGTGAGTTTTTTCTTTTTTGTATTTTTGTTGAGAAATTTCTCATATATATTAACAATAATAATATTGGCAGTAATGATAAGGTTACTAATAATAATGATAATATTAAGAATAACAAAATAATAATAGTAACAATAATAAAAATAGGATTAATTAATAAATAAAAATAGGATTAGCAGTAATAAGATAAAACAAAAATAATTTTAATATTTCTGAATGAAATGATTTAATATTTCTGAATAGAACAACCCACTTTATTAGTATTATCTGCGTTATTCGGACTATTGTCCCCATCTTCATTGTTATTTGTGCAATGTTTCGGCCGATATGCCCTCCGGCCTTCTTCAGATATTTCTTGTCGGTCTCGGGAACCTTCTCGGACTCGGGAACCTTCTTTTCGAACTCGGGAACTTTCTTGTCGTATTCGGGAACTTTCTTGTACAAATAACAATGAAGATGGGGACAATAGTTCGCGCAGATTTATACTAATCTTCAAGCCTCATCTCAAACATTCAGAGAAATAACCCACCTTATATCAAAATAGGGTGTGTGTTGAGACTCTACTTATAGACTCGGCCACAATTATGTGATCCACCTCTTGGCCAATCACTAGTACTCTGCTGCTGATACAATACTTAAACCGACTCTATTGGCCATAACTACGCTGACATTCATTGACGGCGGACATAGGATTAAATCACTGGACCTTTACCAATACGCAGGATAGGACTTATACGCTCACCAAAGGATTCATTAACACAGGACTTTCTTTAAGCCCTTTTCAACTGGCCAAGGATGGCATTTAAAAACTTTACAATTTTTTCACGAGCGCTTTCTGCACGTCTTTGTGCTATCATCTGGTGTGAAACTGGTGGAATGTTTCCATTGTCTCGCTTTTAAAACAATCAGTAGCAGTAGGAATTAGTAGTAGGATAGGCTCACAAGTTCCGTTTAAACGTTTAAACAGTGGCAGTAGAGATTTGTAGGAGGGTGGCGGGGGTTCACAATTTTGTCAGAAATTAAGTGGAATTGGCGGGAAATTATAAGCATTTGAGGACATGTTGACTGGTTTCAAAGTTTATCTTGTTTACGGTGAGTTTGTTTTGTTTAATATATAAGGCTTCGAGTATTTGACGTTTTTGTTTGTTTTTGTTTTTTTTTTTGTGTGTAATTTCAGTTAAGAGCATTTTTATCATAAAAAAAGCTCAAAAGAGTTTGCAGTAAAAGTGTATAAATATCAAAAAGTTCAGGAAAATGTTCCGGCTACAAAAGAAAGTTTAAAAAATATAATAAGTCCAACAGTACAATAGATGAAGATGGAAAAGATAAAAATGCTTATAATTTTTTAAATAATATTTATTTTATTTTTAACATAAAATACGCATTTTAAAATTTTTTTTGTAAAATTCCCGGTCCTGATCGAGAGCGTTCTGTGCCTCGTGATTAATGATATATTTATTTCGTCTTTCCGTTTACAATGTTGCTTTGATAAAGACCTCTTCATATGGTCGAAACAGATTTCTGTCAGCAAAACTTTTAACATCTTGTTGTTTTTTCTACAAACTTTCTATACACACACACACACACACACACATATATATATATATATATACGAAATGATGACAGCCTCTAATTAAGAACCAATGATCAACAATAGAGTTTTCCCCAAGCAACAAATTTCAAAAGCACCCAGTGACCCCTGGCACAAAATTCCCGCGCCGAACGGGGTGCCTCAGGTAGCCCGTGGGGGTGGGGTGTTATTCGCCCGCGTTAAAAATTCAAAAGTGTAAATTTCGGCGTTGTGTGCTATATTCGGAACAACATTTTTCAAGGTGTCCTCGGTGGTGGATTTGGGCGGGGGCCTGGAGCATGGGGAGGTTGGGAGCTGGTTCGAGTGTGTGTGGTGCGGGGGGGGGGGCATGTGCAAAGAAATTGGGATAATTTGTTGACATGTGAAGGTCAAACTAGCGGGCACATTGATAGGACATATCAAAACACTTTTGTTTAGATAAGATTGGGGGAGGGCAGTATATCGAGAACATGCCCCTCTCTCTCTCTCTCTCTCTCTCTCTCTCTCTCTCTCTCTCACACACACACACACACACACACACAGAGACACACACACTCGCACACACACATTCACACACACACACACACACACATATGTATATTTATATATTTTTATATATATATATAAGTATAGATAAATGGACGCGCGTGGTGTAATGGTTAAAGTCATGGGGAATGGACTCGTCGCCCCGAGTTCAAATCCTGGATGTGGTAATTGCATTTCACTTAGCGCTAATACCCTTGGGAAAGGTATATATCCTACTATCTCTCTAGCTACGGACAAATAGTAGGGCAGACTGGGCTCTTTAACCTTGGTTAGGCAACCGGTCTAGGAGAAGGAAAACTCTGAAGTCAAACCTGTTGAACTCCGCTTAAGAATATGACCTTGTGTCACATCCTGCTCGTGCGGAGTGGTTGGTAAATATATATAAGTATAGATAAAAGGGTATGAAAAACACACAATGTTGTTAAAATGAATATATATTTTTTTATATATCATTTTCATTGCTAATATTGACAATATTTCGAATTATAAAAAAATCATCATCAGAGCATAAGGATAATTAGGCCCGTTTTTAGATGTAAATGTTTTTAATCCGGACTCATCGAGAGAGAAACAGAAAATAATTTGAATTCAAACTAGAAGTATTGTTTTTCCCAAAAAGCGTGTAGCCCGTGCGTTCGCTTCGTCTCGTTCATTCGCTGCGTCACGTTCTTTGCTACGTTACGTTCTTTCTTATATGTAAGTTAAATTGGCTTGGACGTATTAAAATTATTTCAACTAGCAAGTATATGTACCGGAGGGTACATATATTTGCTAGTTGAAATAATTTTTAAACTTCTCCATTTTAAACATTGGAAAGATATCTTTGCGGGGTTTAAAACGTGAATGGATAAAAATAATTCCATTTTATTTTTCAAACCAAGAAGCACTTTTAAAAATTAATATTGTGTTTTTTTTTTTTTTTTGTTTTTTTTTTTTTTGGGGGGGGGGGTTCTGGGGGTATTTTTTCAATCCTTAAATTAATAATGGCAAATCAATTTGAGATTCTGGTACTATTGCAGAATAGCGCGCAAGAGATAATATTAGAGAGCGGCATTTTACATATAAATAGCAGTAGATTACGGAAACTCCCGAAGTTGCCTAACCCTAACCCTAACCTTAATTTCAATTTTTTTTAAATAAAGTTAGCTGAGTAGACTATTGTTGGTATCAGCCGGACAGTGAGGGAGTCTATCCCCTTTTCACTAGCGCTAGACCTGGGGCATTGTTTTTGCTTGGTATTATTGGTTTCTAATTGGTGGGTTTTATTTTAAGGGATTTGAGCAAAATTTCCTTCGATGAATCTTAAAATTAAATGTTATTCTTCTAATTTAGTTAAATAGTTAAAGGAGGAAAACTTAGCAATGAAAGCCGGGTGTGGTGAGAAGAGCAAATGTCCAGACCATTCTATTCTTTCCATTAAACTCCCTCTGTTTAAAGTCCTATTACAACGGAGATTATCTGTTGGTTTGTAATCGAAACTCTGCCACCACCGATGTTATAATTGTTGAGAATTTGGTCATATAGTTATTTACCAAGCGTAGCTTAGATGCGGCACAAGGCCAGAATTATGGGGCACCCGGTGAGAATCGAACTCACGAACAATGGTCTGCTAATCTTGCTTGCTAACCATTACACCACGTGAGGTGCCCAAATTTGGTCATATAGTTATTTACTAAGCTGAGCTTAGATATGGCACAAGGCCAGAAGTATGGGGCACCCAGTGAGAATCGAACTCACTAACAATGGTCTGCTAATCTTGCTTGCTAACCATTACACCACGTGATGTGCCCAAATTTGGTCATATATATATTTACCAATCCCTCCGCACGAGCTGGATGCGACACAAGGTCAATTTCTTAAACGGAGTTTGAATTCAGAGTTTTCATTCTCCTAGACTGGTTATCTAGCCATGGTTAAAGAGTCCAGTTTCCCCTGCTATTTACCCATAGCTGGAGGGAGAATTGGATTCATACCTTTCCCAAGGGTATTAGCGCTAAGTGAAATGCCAACAGTTCCGTCCAGGAATTGAACTCGCGTTGACGAGTCCATTTCCTATGACTCTAACCATTAGACCACGCGCCTCCAAATTTGGTCATATAAGGTGTGGGATGGATCCCCGCTTATAGACTAGGCCGGAACCATGTGATCTAACTAAAAAATGCTCCATAAAAAGGCCACAGGTCCCAAGGATGGCATTTAAAAACTTTACAGGTTATGGGCCCAGGTACGCTCAGATCTTCTTCAATGGCAATGAGTCGAATTACGAAATTTGGGAGACAAAGTTCCGTGGGTATCTGAGAACCCTTCAATTGCATGACATAATCAATGCACCATCGGACCAACCGGAGGACCCACTTTTCGTGGACAAAAATGCAACAATATATGCAGAATTAATCCAGTGCTTGGATGACTGGAGTCTCTCTCACTCGTAATGCGCGAAGCGAGAGATGATGGCAGAAGGGCAATGGAGAAATTAAGGACTCACTATTTGTCGAAAGGCAAGCGTAGAATTGTAGGGCTATATCGCCAATTAAGTTCTTTGAATAGAACAGATTATAAAACGGTAACTGATTACATAATACAAACTGAGAGCATTAAGGGAGGCCGGGGAGATTGTTAGTGATTGGCCAAGAGTTAGATCACATGATTCCGGCCTAGTCTGCCAGTAGGAGCGGGGACCCATCACACACCTTATATGACCAAATTCTCAACAATAATTCCCTTAATTAATTATATTATATAAACAGTATATATCTCTACTTTAATAGGTTCATATCTATTTATCTATCTATCTATCTGTTATACAACGTACCTATGAAAATTATTAGGTATGTCCCAATAGTAATAAATATGGGAGTATTATGCCGACTGAGTAGTCTTATACCACTAGTAGAGGTTTACTGTTTTCATGTCGCTGGCGAGTATTGTATTTTGTTAATGTTATAAACATTCCATTTTATTTCAAGCCTCCGTTTGGTTAATTCTCATATAGTAACCTATGAGTACAAAAAAAACACCCTCCGGGCGATGTAAAAATTGATTTTTGAAACATATTGCCTGAGGGGTGGGAGTAAAAAATTCAATGTCAGCGAGTTTGTACCCTAAGTAAGTAAAATCATCAAATTCATTAAAGGATTAAAAAATAAAACAATTTGAAATGTAAACTTTAAATATGTATTAAAATAAAACAAACTATATATATATATATAATACCAGTCATGTTACAGACAAAAACCGGAAGCGAATCTCCATTATTAATAGATAGTATTGTTATTTATTTTTCTATCTATATATCTATCGATCGATATATATCAGTCTGTTCGTGTCTATCTCTGTATGTTC
>CM042177.1:32213068-32223068 GCA_023376005.1 Doryteuthis pealeii | reverse complement strand
TTATTAGATTATCTATAAAAACCATTATATTTCACGGAAATACATGAAATCATTAAGACGGATGGGTTAGGTAACTTCGGGAGTTTCCGTAATCTAATGCTATTTATACGCAAAAATGTTATTCTAATGAAGCTATGTCTCTATGGAGAGCTTTCGTCTGGTAAGAGACAGATTAGTCACCCTCAGCTGCGATTCAAGGATGTCTGCAAGAATGATCTCAGATGCTTTGCCACTGCCCCTTCCAGCTGGGAAAATTTAGCTCAGGACCGCCCTCGGTGGTGGCAGAATCTCCGTAGAGGACTGTTCATGTCAGAAGTCACCCTGACGCAACACCATCAAGCTAAGAGGTCCAGAAGAAAGCAGCAGCAACAAAGCACCGGCACATCAACATCTTCAGGGACCCCATGGATTATTATGTATATGGTGTTGTTGAGAAAGACACCAATCGCCGTGCCATTACTACAAAATTCCAGTTAATCGACAGAATTTTGAGGGAAGTGTAACATCAGCTTGCTTTAGGTTCCGAGCAGGATTGAGGCTGTGATCGACGCTAATGGTGGTTATCTTGAGTGAAACTTATTGACAGTAGTGTAATTTACGTGCATGTGGAATTTCTTTACAATCCATTAAACTTTATAGTTACCAAGCACTTTTTCCTTTTCCTTATGAAACTGTCAAATTTCTTCCATCATCCATCCGACGTACATGACCCAGCCATCGGAGACCAGCTGCGATTTAAGGATGTGTGCAAGAATGATCTCAGCAGGTGCTCTGGCATTGCCCCTTCAAGCTGGGAAAATTTGGCTTAGAACCGCCCTCGGTGGCCGCAGAATCTCCGTAGAGGACTGTTTATGTCAGAAGCCACCCTGACACAACACCATGAAGCCAAGAGGTCCAGAAGAAAGCAGCGGCAACAAAGCGCTGGCACATCAACATCTTCAGGGACAGCCTTCACATGCGACATCTGTGGTCGAGAATGTTTTTCAAACACCGGACTTGACAGTCACAGGAGGCGCTGTAACTTCAAACCGCCTAACCTACAGACAACCCCATTTTTTTAACCATCAACCCACTAAGGACACCCACTCCCACATTATAGGCACTGACCAGCTTGCTTTCGAACTATAAAGATCGGAAGACAGTCGACGGGCCTATACACTAGCTGAAGTAAATTGGGCAACTAAAATGGCCCACAATTTTATTTTGTTTACATGTTTTTCAGTTTCTTGGGGATTTTTGTTTTCAATTTTACCCTAACCCTCAATCTTACGTAAATCCTTTTTTTTTTTTTTTAAATCCATACGAAAATGGGAAAATTTAAAAGTAGGTTAGGAAGCGTGCTGGGCCCATAACCTGTAAAGTTTTTAAGTGCCATCGTTGGCCAATTGAAAAGGGCTTAAAGAAAGTCCTATGTTATGGAATCCTTTGGTAATCGTATAAGTCCTATCCTGCGTATTGGTAAAGGTCCAGTGATTTAAACCTATGTCCGTCATCAATGAATATTACAGTAATTATGACCAGTAGTGTCGGTTTAAGTATTGTATCAACCTCAGAGTACTGCTAGTGATTGGCCAAGAGATAGATCACATTATCTCGCCTAGTCTATAAGTATGGGCGACGATCTAGCACACGCCTTTCTCAACAGGTTAAGACATAGAGCGAAAGAGGTATTTTGGTGAAAGTAGGCTGTGTAAGAGAAGAATGCAAGTTTTTATTTCTGAATTGATCGGTCAGCGAGTGAACCTAGCTAGCTAGATCCATGTGGTAGTATGACCAGTTTTGTCACCCCACCCCCAAATTAAAAAAACTTCCGGTTATGTGGCGAGTCGTGTGCACTTTCGCTGTAACTCACTTTATGACAAATACAAATTTTGGAGTGAGTGCACTTCAAATATTAGCGCTGTAACTTCAGGGGCACAACAACTTTATTATAGTCTTCCGAGACTGAATTGCCAATATAATATGTCTTGCGCGCTATTCTACATTTGTACAGTTTGTTCATTGTTGCCATTGTGACGTCATCAGTGTTTTTTATAGGTCTTATCAAAAATATAGCTAAAAATATAAATAACCTTTGATGAATCTAATGCTATTTATATGCAACAATGATATGTCTTGCGCGCTATTCTGCATTAGAAACGCAATTGTGACGTCATCGGTGTTTTTTTTTTATAGATCGTAGTAATAATAGAATATTATTTTTGGTATTAATGATAATACTGTTAAAATTAAAAATAAAGATAAAAATAACTTTTGAAGAACGTAACCTTTAATAATAATACCATTTGGGACACCATCCGGAATACCATTCGGGATACCATCCAAGAATATGTTCCGATTCGTCAAGATAAGTTTTCTGACAATCTCATCTACCCTGACCATTTTTGGGTTCATGATGGTATTCTTAGGGGCCATTGTAATCTATCTGAACAAAAGAACCATCCAGCTCTTCATCACGGTCGAAGACCTTTGCAAAGAAAAGAGTGACCAATTCGGAGGTACTGAACTAACCACAGTCTTTGAGAAAATCGGCGTTCAAGCCTACATATCCCTACCCCTGGGTTTCTGTATCTGTTTCTCAGGGGTCCTATCCATTATGGGAGCCGGGAATTTGAGCACGAAGGTACTGAAGATCGCCTTCGTTTTCTGGATGTTCACCATCGTCACGCTCCTGATTTTTCTCATCTACAGCATCGTCTCCCGGGAACCTGTGGACGACGCGTACATGTACTGCTGGTTGAGTGTGCTCACCGACACGCTGCAGAAAGGGTCGATCAAAAACAGCAAGATGATGGCTCTGATGTACAAGACCGAGCTCTTCCTCGAGTGCTGCGGCGTTCGAGGACCGTCGGATTACTATTTCTACGGGGAGATTTTCGGCACCAACCGCTACCCGCAGTCGTGCTGTCACGTCAAGAAGCTGGACATGTTCGACTGCAGAGAGGACCACGTTAAAAAGAAGGTCGGATGCTACAACGGCGTCAGAGACGGGATTCGAAACCGCGAAATGATGTTTACGTTTGTCACGGTTATTTGCACGTTATGTGTTTGTCCCATAATCATGCAGCTGCTCTGGATGATACGTGGCATTTACCGACGCCATCATGTGCACGAAGACGATATGGAAGGGTCATCGGATGGTTCTGAAGAGGCAGAATACTCCATTGAAGAAGAGCTGAATAAAGTCTAACTGATTCATCATATAAACGTTTATTTACCCACCCCCTTCTCTCTCTCTCTCTCTCTCTCTCTCTCTCTCTCTCTCTCTCTCTCTCTCTCTCTCTCGCTCTCTTTCTTTCTTTCTCTGTCTCTCTCTTTCTTATTCTTTCTTTCTCTCTCTTTCTTTTTCTTTTTTTCTGTCTCTTTCTTTCTGTTTTCTCTTTCTGTCTTTCTCTTTCTTTCTTTCTTTCTTTCGTTTCTCTCTTTCTTTCTCAGTCTGTCTCTCTTTCTTTTGCTTCTTTTTTCTTCTTTCTCTTTCTTTCTTTCTTTCTTTCTCTTTCTTTCTTTCTCTTTCTTTCTCTCTCTGTTCCTCCATCTCTCTCTTTCTTTTTCTTTCTTTCACTCTCTCTCTCTCTCTCTCTCTCTCTCTCTTCTCTGTTCCTCTATCTCTCTTTCTTATTCTTTCTTCTCTTTCTTTCTTTTTCTTTTTTCTTTCTCTTTTTCTCTTTCTCTTTCCTTTCTCTTTCTTCTTCTTTCTTTCTTTTTTCTTTCTTTCTCTGTCTGTCTGTCTGTCTGTCCTCTCTCTCTCTCTCTCTTCTTTTTCTTTCTTTCTCTTTCTTTCTTTCTTACTTTTCTTTTTCTCTCTTTCTTTTTTTCTTCTCTTTCTTCTCTCTCTGTTCCTCCATCTCTCTCTTTCTTTTTCTTTCTTTCTCTGTCTCTCTCTTTCTCATTCTTTCTTTGTCTTTCTTTCTTTTTCTTTTTTTCTTTCTCTTTCTTTGTTTCTCTTTCTTTCTTTCTTTCTTTTCTCTCTTTCTTTCTCTGTCTCTGTCTCTCTTCTTTTTCTTCTTTTTCTTTCTCTTTCTTTCTCTTCTTTTCTTCTTTCTCTCTCTCTGTCCCTCTCTCTCTCTTCTTTTTCTTTCTTCTTTCTTCTTTTCTTTCTCTTTTCTCTCTCTCTCTGTCCCTCTGTCTCTCTCTTTCTTTTCTTTCTTTCTTTCTTTCTCTTTGTAACTTTCTCTTTCTTTCTTTCTTTTTCTTTCTTTCTTTCCCTTTCTGTTAGATGTGTTGGAATTTCACTTTATGTTTAGAATGTGTCTCAAACATTTCAGATAAATGGGTTCAAGAATTTTCAAATGTCTTCGAAACAAAGTCCATGTTTCTGAGGAGTACAATAAAACACTCAACACGCAGGGCCTATAAACATTCAATTTTGTTTTATGGAAAAAGCCGGTATTGGACCATAACCGTTTTTCGAGCCTTCCATAGGCCACAGATGCCTTCTAGATGCGTAGGTGAATCTCAGCATCCATAGAGTCAGTGTACTTCCCAAGTATGTGAAAGACTCAACAACATCCAAACAAGTACCATGAATGGTTATAGTTGGTTTGATATACGGTTCACTTTTTACGGGGGTGAACATTACTGTCACTTTCAAATATAGCCATGTGTTGATTGAAAGCAGGAGAATGCAAGAGGAAAGGCTCACTCCCTTTCATTGATAGAGTTAATCCCCTCTTCCTTCAGCAACTCAAAGGAAGTGGTGCGAGTCAATGTGTTGATAACAGACTCCTAACAACACATTGCTTTAATAAAAATAAACGACCATTTTCGCCAAAGAATTTTAGAAAAAAAAACTGAGGTATTGGAAAAGCGCCGTATGGGAGCGCAGTCTGCATGCGGACCGCACCTGTGTTTGCTGAGGGCTGCATGCTTGACATGCATGAACTACACAATGTCGTAATTTCCGACTTCTAGAATGTTCTCGATTTCTAGAACCAGTAACAAAAGAAAAAAAGAAAGAAAAAAGAACAAGAGCAGATAAATCATGTATCTTTATTTTAGGGCTTTATCAGAGCTTATTCTTGAAAAAAAATCCTTTATGGTAGATTAGCAGACCATTGTTAATGAGTTCGATTCTCACTAGGTGCTCCATTCTTCTGGCCTTGTGCCACCACTATCCTTCCGCATGCAAGAGACAGCAAATAGGTTCACAATATTTTGAATATCCTCCTCAAATTGAGCTTGAAAGTCAACGTCATTGGCGTAAAGGAACTCTCTAATAAGTGTATAGGATGTCTTTGACATACATACATACGTACATGATATATTGCTGGAAAAGGATTATATTAGTTGTGGTGTGTGTGTTGGTTGGTTGGTTGGTTGGGTTTTACGGCATGTCAACCCCTTGGGTCATTTTATGCCGAATACTTCTATTGGTAAAAACATGTTTAATGCTGGCAAAGTTTTGAAATAATTTTATTTTTAATGGATAATACAATTTTGTTTACAAACTCATGTTTTCTATTTAACCCATAGATGGGACACTAACAGGTACTACCACTCCGGGTCAGAGTGGACCAGGGAGCAATGGTGATGAAGGGGTGCTCCACATTCCCCAAACCACAAAAACTGGAACCTCACCATCAGATAGAGTTTAACGTCATTCCCAGGACATGTAGACCCGTAGCCACCGCCTTCTAGCACCCATATGATAAAAAGGGGTTGGGGCTTGCCATAAGAGCAATAGGGTTGGGGCAATCATATAGGTGCTAGGGCTTGACGTGACCAGCCGATTGATCGGAGGGGGCCTTTTCGACCG
Organism: Doryteuthis pealeii; assembly: GCA_023376005.1. Taxonomy (NCBI): domain Eukaryota; kingdom Metazoa; phylum Mollusca; class Cephalopoda; order Myopsida; family Loliginidae; genus Doryteuthis; species Doryteuthis pealeii. The sequence continues at coordinate 32,217,313 of CM042177.1, read as the reverse complement.
CCTGTCTAGCCCACGATAGGGCCAAAGTGGAGTATTGCAAGTCACGAACTGCTCATCCACCTGGGTTCTATCCTTAAGCATCACGGGTCGCCACCCACGGCCAACAGGTGGCCCCATTGGGGGAGTCTTACCCCTCTGCAGAGTGTGTGAAAAGCGTTTATTGGTTGCCCGGTATGCTTAAAAATAGATAGAACAATTTTTATTCTAAATCATGTTTGCCTAGCTCGTTAGAAATATTCAAAAAAGTAAAAAAAAACTGCTAGTATTATTTAGCGTCCCATTAGCGACAAAAACAAAACCATAGTTTAGACAAATAATATACAGTCTTGATAAGGATAGTTTGGACAAATATAAAATTATACTAAATTATTAACTCCTGACCACTGACAATCCCTTTCTTTTTGATTCTCAATGCATTTCTATAGCGAAATCACTTCAAGGAAAGGCTAGGGGAGCACATCCCGAAAACAAATCAGGAGCTGGAGTCTCTAAGGTGGTGTGATGCTGAAATCCAGTGCTACCCATCAATTCCTGCGACACTACCGTTGCCAAACCGCATTGGTACCTTATCTTTCCTTTGGATCACAGCGGCAGTGTGGAGAGGGGATTTGCTGCACGGGCAACAGCTCATCCTCCATATGAACCCGCCCAGGCTATGTAGTTCAACGAGAGGGAATAAAAAGGAAAAAGAAAGAAAGAAAAAAACTTTGACACTACTTCATCGTCTGTTGTAGACCGAAGGCTGTCAACAACATGTTCTTTATACATTCTATCAGTAATACTTGCATTTCTTCCTGACCCCTGATAATCCCCTTTTTTCTGATTTTCAATGCATTTCTATAGTAAAGTAATTTTTAAATGCATTTCTATAGTAAAGTCATTTTTAAATGCATTTCTATAGTAAAGTCATTTTCAATGTATTTCTATAGTAAAGATTCGTTTATTTATATATATATTGTGTGTGTGTGTGTATGTGTGTGTGTGATGAGTCTATTGCATATATTTTATATATTATATTTATTTATATGTGTTATATATATATATATATATATATATATATCATCATTGGCAATTCAGTCTCGAAAGACTATGATAAAAGTTTTTGTGTGCCCCTGAGGTTGCAGCGCCTCCTGTGACTATGAAGTCCTATGTTTGAGAAACATTCTCGACCACAGATTTTGCATTTGTAGGTTGTCCCTGTAGATGATGATGTTCCGATGCTTTGTTGCCGTTGCTTTCTTATGGACCTCTTAGCTTCATGATGTATCAGGGTGAATTCTGACGTGTACAGGCCTCTATGGAGATTCTGCCGCCACCGAGGGCGGTCTTGAGCCAAATTTTCCCAGCTGGAAGGGACAATGCCAAAGCACCTGTGATCATTTTTGCAGACATCCTTGAATCGCAGTAGGGGGCGACCAATCTGTCTTTTACCAGATGTTAGCTCTCCATACAGGATGTCTTTCGGGATTCGTCCATCATCCATCCGACGTACATGACCCAACCATCGGAGACGACGTTGTCTCAGTAGAGAGTACAGGCTGGGGAGTTGAGCTCTCCTAGGACTGCTGTATTAGTGATCTAGTGAATCACAGGCCGGTTTCAGAGTAGGAAGGTCCACTACTGACATGATCTTCTCTCTGAAGCAACTTCAGGAGAAATGTAGAGAACAGAGAAGACCACTCTACATAGCATTTATTGACCTCACAAAAGCTTTCCACCTTGTAAGCAGGAGTGGTCTCTTCCAGTTAATAGAAAGAATAGGCTGCCCCCAAAAAAACTTCTCCGCATTCTTCAGTCTTTTCACACTGACATATACACTTGCCAACAGCGATATATGCAATCGCTACGCAGTCACAGTAAGAAATAAATTCGATATCCCCCAGGAGATATCCGAAAGCTCCACACCAAACGAGGAATACGAAAACTTCGTCAATGCTCACCTAGAAGCAGCAGCCGAGTGCGTACCAACCAAACTAAGAGCCAAACATTCTGTTCCCTGGGAGACAGAAACAGTTAGAGAAAAAAGAAACGATATAAAAAAGGCAGCCCAACGTAATAAAACAAACCCAACTAGTACCAATCTACATAGCCTTTGGAGAGCCCAGATAGAACTAACCAAAACATACAAAAAAGAACAAATAGAATACATACAAATACAAATAAATAATATAAGACAATCGGTGGAGGACAGACAGTCGCGATTAGCGTGGCAAACAGTAAATGAAATTAGTGGTAGGAAACATACCTCTAAATCAAAGCTAAAGGCAACCAGCCAAGAAGATAGACTCCAGAAATGGAAAAACCACTTCCAAAAACTTCTGGGGAACCCACCTAAAATCGTAGAAAACAATACCCAAGAGATTGTAGATAAACAACTAGATATCAAACTGGGGGATTTCACAATAGATGAAATCAACCAAGTTTTAGAGAAGCTAAAAGGTAGGAAAGCGGCAGGACTAGACGGAATACCCCCGGAGGTATGGAAGATAGGAAAGTTCAATGACATACTGCTTAGGTTATGCAATGCAGTATATAGACAAGATAGAATAGATAAATGGACGAAAGGCTGCATTCTCCCATTCCCCAAAAAGGGAGATCTCGGAATCGCTAAAAATTACAGAGGCATAACTCTTACGGCTATTGCAGCCAAGGTATTTAATGCCCTTCTTCTTAATCGCATCCGACCCGAAATAGAAAAAATCCTTAGGAAAAACCAAAACGGATTCCGCAGAAATCGATCCACTACCTCTCAGATCCTGACTATTAGACGGATCATAGAAGGGGTACGAGCAAAGAATCTAGAGGCAACGCTGCTATTCGTAGATTTCTCCAAGGCATTTGATTCCATACATAGAGGAAAATGGAACAAATACTACTAGCATATGGTATCCCCAAAGAAACAGTTGCAGCTATGATGATGCTATACAAAGACACTAAAGCGATGTACGATCACCTGATGGTGACACAGATTTCTTTGACATCGCCGCTGGGGGGTCCTACAAGGAGATACATTGGCACCATATATATTTATAATATGCCTAGACTACGTACTCAGAACATCATTAGATACCATAAAAGAAAAAGGTTTCACACTGAAAAAGGCAAGAAGTAGGCGATATCCCGCACAAACAGTCACAGATGCAGACTATGCTGATGATCTTGCACTTCTTGCAGATACACCAGCACAGGCTGAGTCACTACTACATAGCTTGGAGGAGGCAGCAGAAAATATCGGCCTCTGTGTGAACTCCAGTAAAACGGAGTTCATAAGCTTCAAAAAGAAAAGAAACATTACCACACTCAACGGCACACCTCTCAAGCCAGTAGAACAATTCACGTACCTAGTAGTAATATCTCATCTACAGAGAGTGATGTTAATACACGAATAGCAAAGGCATGGGCGGCCACAAACAAATTATCAGTCGTATGGAGGTCCGATCTCCCTGACAAACTAAAGAGACGGTTCTTCCAGGCTGTGGTTGTATCAGTGCTGCTATATGGATGCACCACATGGACCCTAACGAAGCGTCTTGAAATAAGCTAGATGGAAGCTGCACAAGAATGCTACGTGCAGTCTTGAACAAATCGTGGAAGCAGCACCCCACGAGGAGACAACTGTACGGTCACTTGCCCCCCATCTCACAAACTATCGAGTGAGACGGACAAGGCATGCAGGACACTGTTGGAGAAGCAAGGACGAGCTCATAAGCGACGTTCTCCTGTGGAAGCCAACACATGGACATGCAAGTGTGGGGCGCCCAGCAAGGACCTACATTGACCAAATATGCGAGGATACTGGATGCTCCGCAGAGGACCTCCCAGGTGCAATGAGTGATAGGGAAGGTTGGCAAGAGATTGTCATGGATATCCGTGCTAATTGCGCGACATGATGATGATGATATTATATATATTATATATATATATATATATATATATATATATGGAAGTAAGAATTAATCCGACAGCATGTGGAATGTTTTTTTAAAGAAAACAAACACAGGATGTCATGAACGATGGAAACTCTTTATGTCGATATTTATGTATCACGTTTTTTTTTAAAATAAAATCTTCTAAAAGAAACCGAAATACTTAAGTATCGACATAAAGAGTTTCCATCGTTCATGACATCCTGTGTTGTCTTCTTTACAAATTTTCTCCAGACACACACACACACACATATATATATATATATATATAATATATATATATATACTAGCAATATATGCACCCTCCGGGTGCAAGTAT
>CM042177.1:32198068-32208068 GCA_023376005.1 Doryteuthis pealeii | reverse complement strand
GAGATAATATCATTAGATTACGTATAAAAAGCATTGGTACTAATGCAGAATAGCGCGCAAGAGATAATATCATTAGATTACGTATAAAAAGCATTGGTACTAATGCAGAATAGCGCGCAAGAGATAATATCATTAGATTACGTATAAAAAGCATTGGTACTAATGCAGAATAGAGCGCAAGAGATAATATCATTAGATTACGTATAAAAGGCATTGGTACTAATGCAGAATAGTGCGCAAGAGATAATATCAATAGATTACGTATAAAAAGCATTGGTACTAATGCAGAATAGAGCGCAAGAGATAATATCATTAGATTACGTATAAAAAGCATTGTACTAATGCAGAATAGCGCGCAAGAGATAATATCAATAGATTACGTATAAAGCATTGGTACTAATGCAGAATAGCGCGCAAGAGATAATATCTTTAGATTACGTATAAAAAGCATTTAATGCAGAATAGCGCGCAAGAGATAATATCATTAGATTACGTATAAAAGCATTGGTACTAATGCAGAATAGCGCGCAAGAGATAATATCATTAGATTACATATAAAAAGCATTGGTACTAATGCAGAATAGAACTACAATTGGTATCACTTTCACTTTCATATTCCATAACTTTTTCAGTTCTCTGGCAAGGTCCAGATATTTGTCCATTTTTTCATTTTCCTTTAGCTTCAACCTGTGATCTGCTGGAACTGCAAAATCCACCAGTTGACAAGTTCTTTCTTTTTTGTTTATCAACACTAGGTCTGGTCTTCTTGCTGGGATAAGGTGATCCGTTTTTATTTCAAAGTTCCAGAGAATATTTTGTGTTTCGTTCTCAAGAACGTTTCGTTCTCATTATTATTATTATTATTATTATTATTATTATTATTATTATTATTATTATTTGTTTTTGAGTTTTCACATCAGCATGAGCTGGTGGTCTTTCACTGGAGTCTGAGTGACAGCAAGTCTCCTCAGGTCTCCAGGACTCTTCTGAGTATTCTGGCAGATTGCAGCAGTGCAGTGTTCTGAATGGTTTCAATCCTTCCTCTGATATCCAAACTTTCCAAGCCCTTTTCTAATCCTTTTGGGACCCTTCCAAGTGCACCAACTACAATTGGTATCACTTTCACTTTCATATTCCATAACTTTTTCAGTTCTGTGGCAAGGTCCAGATATTTGTCCATTTTTTCATTTTCCTTTAGCTTCAACCTGTGATCTGCTGGAACTGCAAAATCCACCAGTTGACAAGTTCTTTCTTTTTTGTTTATCAATACTAGGTCTGGTCTTCTTGCTGGGATAAGGTGATCCGTTTTTATTTCAAAGTCCCAGAGAATTTTGTGCGTTTCGTTCTCAAGAACAGATTCTGGTTTATGCATATACCATTTTGTTGTGTGGTCAAAATTTTCTTTTTTGCATAATTCCCAGTGGATCACCTTCCCAACCCAGTCATGTCGAGTTTTGTATTCTCGTTGTGCTAGTTTGCTACATTCGCAGAGTATTATTATTATTATTATTATTATTATTATTAATATTATTTACTTAAAACAAAGAAATTCCTTAAAAAAAAACTTCCTTTGAAGAATCTTTTGTAAAAAGTTTCAAGTAATATAATCTTTTGCGCGCTATTATGCATTTGTAACCTAATCACAAAGGCTCGATCTGTTTCAGTCACGTGATATACGCACTTCAAACTAGTACGTACCAATAGATTGTGATACTTTTGCTTCCAAGGTTTCATATTACTTATTTGTTATCATTAAGCAATCAACCAATTAACGGGTTGTTTAACTGTTGCGCGTGTGAGATAGAAAGAGAAAGGACCCCCCGAGGGGGTGACTGTCAGTCGTGATGTCAGTCTGAGAATGACATCTACTTTCAAAGTTCAGCCGTCACTGAAACCCGGGTTGTTAGGGGGTGGCTCGGTCCGGTAAAGGGCTTTTGCCTTTGAAAACTACATTGTTTTTTTTTTTTTTGGGGGGGGGGGTATTTTACATAAGCGACCAAAGCGCTGCGTCGGTGAGGTACAGCTTTTAATTATAGAAACCATGACACCATGGTTGGTATTTCAGTAACCCTGGCTACTTTTTTTTTACTTGGTATTTAATTTGAGTGACTTAGTACAGTACCCGGGCAAACAGTGGAGTAGAACTTGGAGAAATAATATCCGGGAACGATTGTGTTGGGCTAATCGTACAAGCGTGCTATATTCCAACTGGAGGCGCGTAGTGTAATGGTTATCTCTGTAAAAAAAAATTGGACACGGCAATACGTGTTCAAATTTACATAGCGCTAATTCAGTTGACTGTTTTTTTAGCCACTTCTGGAGCGTTAGAATGCACCGACTGCACATCTGCAGGGGGGTAAGACTCCCCCAATGGGGCCACCTGTTGGCCGTGGGTGGTGACCCGTGATGCTTAAGGATAGAGCCCAGGTGGATGAGCAGTTCATGACTTGCAATACTCCACTTTGGCCCTATCTTGCGCTAGACGGGCGGTCGGAGAAGCCCCCACCGATCAATCGGCTGCTCACGTCAAGCCCTAGCACCTATATGATTTTCCCAACCCTATTGCCCTTATGGCAATCCCTTTTTATCGTATGGGTGCTAGAAGGCGGTGGCTGCGGGTCTACATGTTCTGGGAATGACGTTAAACTCCATCTGATGGTGAGGTTCCGGTTTTGGAGGTTTAGGGAATATGGATCCCCCCTTCATCACCAGTGCTCCCTGGTTCACTCTGGCCCGGAGTGGTAGTACCTGTTAGGGTCCCATCTATGGGTTAAATAGAAAAACATGAGTTGATAAACAAAATTGTATTATGTCTTAAGAATTCATTAATTTCACAACTTTGTTGGCTTTAAATGACCCACCGAGGTTGATATGCCGTAAAACAAAACAGACCAAACCTTCATTACAGATTTCACTTGTGTTCAGTTATTTATTAAACTATTCAATGATATTGTTTTTATTGATTTAAGAAAAAAAAACAAATTAAATACGTGGCTGATTCAAAAAGTAATGCCATTTTGTTTAGGACAGGTATAATTACCAACACAGGAACATGTATCATACATAAAAATGAAGCTGGTCCTCTGTGGATCACATCCCTACTTCTCTACATAGGTGAGTCAAAAAGTAATGTCATTTTGTTTAGCACAGGTATAATTACCAACATAGGAACATGTATCATACATCAAAATGAAGCTGGTCCTCTGTGGATCACATCCCTACTACTCCATGTAGTCACCTATTCTCTCAATAGCCATGTTCCACCTGGGAATGAGAGCATGTATCCCTGCTACGTAAAATGCTGTTGGCTGTTCTTTGAGCCACTTCTTCACTACAGATTTCACTTCCTCGTCATTTTAAAATAATATATTATAAAATTATAAAATTATGATATTATAATATGTTTTTATGATATACTAATAATATTATAATATAACATAATATAACACTAATAATATATATAATAATATAACACTAATAATATATATGATAATACTAATAATATATATGACTAGCTTGCTAACCATTACACTATGATGGAACGCTTTAGTGAAAAGTACTCAGAATCTTTACATCTAAATCAGGGATCATCAAACATTTTTCCACGGTGGGCCGGATAATTGAAAAAATAACGAGCGCAGGCCACATTATTGTGTTCAATACTTGCTAGCCAGAACGAAAGCTCTGAAAAAAAAGATGTAAAACAAAATTTATCTTTCCATGTTATATTTATGGATGAGTGACGTAAGATGCACAAAAACAAATTTAACCAACATATTCATTTTCAAAACATTATCAAAGAACGCAACATTAGCAGAAAGGTTTAGTGAGATTTGTGAAACTGAAGTTTGCCTTTTAAGATATCATCAATGTTTGTTTTTTGAAAATTACCCGTGTTTTTCAAACAGTCGTAACAAGTGAAAATTCGGGATCGCGTAAGTAACAAGTAAAATGCTCACACGCACGAAATTTTGTAACCTACCTTCAGTAGTCAAGTCCATGAGGATTAAGTAAGCTTAACATGATATTTAAATTCAAATGGTATCAGAACGACTCGCGTTCCGTACGTTTTAACAAACAAATTCAAGTACCATCAGATATGCGTGGCTTAACTGGTCACCCATTAAAGTATTAAACAAGTCCATCACTGCTTAACATTGGTGATCTAGCAGGAACCGGTGTTTTCAAAGTGACCTCGCCATAATACGCTTGATTTTTAAAATCTTTAATGAAACTAGCAAATATATGCACCCTCCGGGTGCAAGTATTTTTAGTTAAATTTTATAACAAAATATCATATTAAATTAGAAAGGCTAATGAAACTGAATAAGTATGTAGATAAAAAGATTTTGAACGGAGGGGGTATGATTGAAAAATAGAACAACTTTGAAACTAACTCTTCCATCATTTTCCGTTACTCCCGTCTTTCATTGGTAAATTTTCCTATTTAAACTGTTTAGTTAAAATAGGAAGTAAAGAATAATATTACAGTTATTTCTTCTTGTTAAAGGATTTCTTTTAAGATTTATTGAAGAGATTTTTGCTCATATTCAATAAGATAAAACCAAACAATTAGAAATCAATAATACTAAGCATATATTTATTAAAATCAAATATTTAAGATCAATATGCAAATTAGCCTTCCCATTCGTACTGTAAACCGCTAATTTGTTGTATATATAAATACAACTGCATGGTATTTGTATGTAGATATGGTCAACAGTGTAAGTAATGTAAAACAATTTTATTAATAATTGAGGTTTAAATAAAAATAAAATCATGGAGAATATGATGTAAATAACGAAAGGAATTGTGACTTGTATAGTAATATAGTTTCGGTTACAGACAGACAAACCCACAATCTCCATTATAATAAGATATGCATTAAAAACATTGTTTTTATCCAAAAGAAAGAATGAAAGAGGGTTTTAGAGGCAAACATTGTTCTATTTGTGCAGAGCTAACAGTTATGTTATGGTTTATTCCATGATAAACACGTTGGAGTGATTTCAGTTGATCAGTTGGATGATATGGATATAAATCTTATTGCCTGTAGAACAGGACTTGATGAGGATAAAATGATTATAATATTCAAGTATTGCCATTGCTTGATATCGTAACAATAATAACAAAAAAAAAAGCTGAATAGTTCAAACAATATAATGGTGAGCTTCAAAAAAGTTCAACAATGAGCTGCACGAAAGTGTCTCTTTAGTCCTGCCAAAGTCTTGCACACCTTCCCACAATTACAGGTAATTCCAGGGAGCACAGGGTATTTTATTAGTCCATCTCGCCGATACACAGATTGGTGACTGATCAGACCAGCTTTGCTCATACATAGCCTTCCACACTGGTCACATAGCAGACCGATTTGAAGCCCTTGATTGTCTACTTCTTTATTCTTGCGAATATCTCTCTTCAACTGTTCATGCTGTATACGGCCGGTCTCAAACCCCTCCGTGCCCTCCTGCACAGCTCTTCTCCACTGTCCACGGTCCAAAGACTTACTCTCCCAGGTCTTCACATCGATGTCACATTTTTTCAAGGTCGATCTCAGGCAATCCTTGTATCTCATCTTGGGCCCTTGAGCCAAACGCTTGCCGTTTATAAGTTCCGCATAGAGCAGTTGTTTTGGAAGTCGCCCATCGTTCATCCTTACCAAATGCCCACTCCATCTCAATCTATGTTTGATTATGAGAGATTCTATGCTTTGACATTTGGCTCGCTTCAGAACCTCGATGTCACAAGGATGAGGATAAAATACAGACTATCTCTTACCATCACAAGAAGACCTTGCTGACTAAATATGAATGGCTTAAAAAGAGATGTAATCCATTTAAAAATCAGAAAAATCAAATTAAAGGCGGTTTGAAACCAATTTCATTGGAGATGGCAGACAAAGCAAAGGCTAAGTTGGTACCAATCCCAGGCAAGAAACGCTGTACTAATTGTCGAATACAATAGTAGTACAAACATATACAAATGAGAAGGTTACCTGCGAATATATATATATATATATATATATATATATATATATATAGTTGACAAAATCTAAATAATGTAAAGCGAGTCTTTGTTAAAAATCTTATTCACTTCGCCGGAGAGCATAAGGCCTGGTTTGTTGTTATTATTCACTCAACGTCCCCTTACCTATTAGGGTAGAGACGTGGAAGTATCATTGACAAGGTTAATTTCGCCGGAGTTGTTCGGTGTGTACCGTGGCCGAGGCAATATGGTCTCTGATTATGCCTGCTGAGGTCCCGGTTTCGATTTTTGTCGGAGGGAAGTCGTTAGTATACATCGCTGATGAGATTTAATAAAGTCGAAACAGTCTGTACGATGTTCTACACGCCTAGCGATCCTTTGCTGGGATTACACTTGTCAAGTTCATTTTCTATTAAAAAAAGTATCGAATTATATGTGATACATGCATTGTAATTGCCTTCAAGCAAAAATGTAATATATACTTTATTCAACAATGCTTCTAAAAAACAAATACCCAAAAATCTTATATATATAATATATATATACTATATATATATATATTATATGTGTGTGTGTGTGTGTGTGTGTGTGTGTGTGTTTGCAAGCTGGGGTGGATAAATGACTGGTCGGGGGGGTTTCAGGCGATGGTGTCAGTCTTTCTGGTATCGCCGGGACCGCATATTGTTACATAGAAAACGGTAGATTTTCAGGGTGTTAGCTCGTCTACGCCCTTCTCTCTTCTACCTTCATCGCGCGCGACAATGACAGAGGAATGTCGGAATGTGCAGGGAATATAGGATTCATGCCTTCCTTACAAAAGATCATCGACATAGCAAATGACACCAGCAGTCACGCACTGGAATTTGATCCCTGGGGTCACCAGTCTCCCCTACCCCGTTCCACATTACTGGCAACGGCACCAGCTGGAGTTTCGACATATTTTCTTGTTTATTGTACGCACATACTAGCTGGGGCACCCGGCGCTGCTCGGGAAAAATTAGGTTGGTTTGGTTTGGTTTGATTTGTTTTACGGCATATCAACCTCAGTGGGTCATTTAATACCGAAAAAGTTGTGAAATAAATTCATTCTTAATGCATAATACAATTTTGTTTAGAAACTCATGTTTTTTTTATTTAACCTATAGATGGGACACTAACAGGTACTACCACTCCTAGTCAGAGTGGACCAGGGAGCAATGGTGATGAAGGGGTGATCCACATTCCCCTAACCTCCAAAACTGAAACCTCAGCATCAGATAGAGTTTAACGTCATTCCCAGGACATGAAGACCCTCAGCCACCGCCTTCTAGTACCCATATGATAAAAAGTTAGTGTTTGTCATAAGGGCAATAGGGTTGGGGCAATCATGTAGGTGCTAGGATTTGACAGCCGATTGATCGGTGGGGCCCTCTCCGATCGCCCATCTAGCCTAAGTTAGGGTCTAATTGTAATGTTGCATGTCATGCTTGAGAAAAAAGAGATAAAATGTTCTGGTATGTGTTTTACTTGCGTTGGTTTGTGTGATAGGAGGTAAGTGGCCGTACAGGGTCCACTACCGGTCCTTTACCTACAAAATCAGCAAATATAATTAACAAAAACGATTACCCTATGCCTATTTCTACAAAAGATTTTTTTTTAAAGAAACCTTATAATTATAATTTTTTAAAAAGCTAAAATAATAATTTATATTAAAACCAAAAGAATGCTCCCGAGTCTGACAAGAAATACCTGAAAAAGACCGGAGAGAACCTCGGCTGAAACTTTGTACAGATAACAAGATGAGGAAATGGTCGAAATAATCCAAATAATACTAATTATCAAGCCTTATCTCGAAAATTCAGAGAAATAGTATAGATAACAATAAAGATGAGGGACAATAGTCCCGAATAATCCAAATAATACTAATTATCAAGCCTCATCTCAAAAATCAGAGAAATAGTGTAGATAACAATAAAGATGAGGACAAATAGTCCGAATAATCCAGAAAAATAATACTATATTATCAAGCCTTATCTCGAAAATTCAGAGAAATAGTGTAGATAACAATAAAAGATGAGGACAATAATCTGAATAATCCAAATAATACTAATTATCAAGCTTCACTAAAAATTCAGAGAATAGTGTAAATAACAATTAAAGATGAGGACAAATAATCCGAATAATCCAAAATAATTACTAATTATCAAGCCTCATCTCGAAATTCAGAGAAATAGTACTCACAATAAGTTAGTTGGTTTGTTGGTTGGTTGGTTGGTTTTACGGTATATCAACGCTTGTCGAAGTCAGTCATTTTTGCAAGCAATTATATACCACGTATTTTAAAATAAGGCACTCATATTGTATCTGTTAATTGTTAAGTATCTGGCCGCCCATCCTTGACCAGTTGTAAAGACTTAAAGTAAATAATTAAGTCCCGAGTTATTTAGAATCCTTTGGTAAGTGATTAAGTTCCTGTGATATAGAATCCTTTGGTAAGTGTATAAGTCCTGTGGTATAGAATATTTGTAAGGAATAAGTCCTGTGGTATAGAATCCTTTGGTAAGTCAATAAGTCCTGTGTATAGAATCCTTGGTAAGTCAATAAGTCCTGTGTATAGAATCCTTTTGGTAATCAATAAGTCCTGTGGTATAAACCTTTGGTAAGTCAATAAGTCCTGTGGTATAGAATCCTTTGGTAAGCAATAAGTCCTTTGGTAATAAGTCCTGTGGATATAGAATCCTTTGGTAAGCAATAAAGTCCTGTGTATAGTCCTTTGGTAAGTCATAAGTCCTGGTATAGAATCCTTTGTAAGTCAATAAGTCCTGTGGTATAGGAATCCTTTGGTAAGTCAATAAGTCCTGGTGGTAAAGGAATCCTTTGGTAAGTCAATAAGTCCTGTGGATAGAATCCTTTGGTAATCAAAAGTCCTGTGTATAGAATCCTTTGGTCCGTCGTCCAAGAGATTCCGAGTAGTAATGAGCTAAGTTAGAATCAGGCCAGCTTACAAATAATAATGATCAGGCAGCAGAGTGATTGGACAATAGGTGGTACGGGTTATCGGCGAGTCTATAAGTAGAGCAGTAGGAGTTTACCACACGCCTTATTAGTGAGTTGCGATTCGTCACTGGTGCCTCTTACATTCGCCTTGTGCCATATCTAAGTCGAAGCTTTAGTAATAACATATCCAAACAAATTTGGCACCTCTTCGTAGTGAATGGTTAGGCCAATCTAGAGTGAGCAGACCATTGTTAGTGAGTTCGTTTTCTCACTGGGCCCTTCTTACATTCGGCCTGTGCCATCTCTAAACCAAGCTTAGTAAATAACTATATCCAACAAATCTGAGGCACCTCTCGTAGTGTAATGGTTAGCAATCTAGTATTAGCAACCATTGTTAGTGAGTTCGATTCTCACTGGGTGCCTCTTACATTCGGCCTTGTGCCAGTATTCGAAGCGAAGCTTAGTAATAACTATATCCAACAAATTTTGGGCACCTCTCGGTAGGTTTTAATGGTTAGCAATCTAGATTAGCAAGACCATTGTTAGTGATGGTTCGATTCTCACTGGGTGCCTCTTACATTCGGCCTTGTGCCATATCTAAGCGAAGCTTAGTAAATAACTAGATCCAACAAATTTGGGCACCTCTCGCTAGTGTAATGGTTAGCAATCTAAGATTAAGCAACCATTGTTAGTGAGTTCGATTCTCACTGGTGCCTGCTTACATTCGGCCTTGTGCCATATCTAAGCGAAAGCTTAGTAAATAACTATATCCAACAAAGTCTGGGCACCTTCGTAGTGTAAATGGTTAGCAATCTAGATTAGCAGACACCATTGACTTAGTGAGTTCTCATTTCTCACTTGGGTGCCTCTTACATTCGGCCCTTGTCGCCATATCTAAGCGAAGCCTTAGTAAATAACTATATCCAACAAATTCTGGGCAACCTCTCGTAGTGTAAAATGGGTTAGCAATCTAGATTAGCAGACCATGTAGTGAGTTCGATTCTCACTGGCGGTGCCTCTTACATTCGCCTTATCCCGG
>CM042177.1:32183946-32186446 GCA_023376005.1 Doryteuthis pealeii | reverse complement strand
TTAATATTTTAGATAGTAGACATTAAGATTTCTTTTCAGAGTAGCTGGATCAATGCAAGGTCTATTTTTTTTTACACAGGGATTTAAATGGGGCATCCCACGAGGATTCAAACTCACGATTCAGTAATAATGGATCTGCAGGACTAACTTTAAAAATCCCTCTCTACCCAGGCGACGGCGGGTGGCTACTTCTAGTATATTTATAAAAGGCAGTTGTGTGTAAATGTATGTCCGGAGGAAACTATGAAAATAAAACAATTAACGACAAAGTAAATATATGTACACATTCACTAACACTAGACCTTGGTTTTTGAGCAAAAATAATGAAGATTTGGTTATATTCCTAAAGATAATTAAAAATAAAATTTAAATGATAAAATTATTATTATTATTATTATTATTATTATTATTATTATTATTATTATTTGAGTTTTCACATCAGTGTTAGCTGATGGTCTTTCACTGGAGTCTGAGTGACAGCAAGTCTCCTCAGGTCTCCAGGACTCTTCTGAGTATTCTGGCAGATTGCAGCAGTGCAGTGTTCTGAATGGTTTCAATCCTTCCTCTGATTTCCAGACTTTCCAGACCCTTTTCTAATCCTTTTGGGACTGTTCCAAGTGTACCAACTACAATTGGTATAACTTTCACTTTCATACTCCATAACTTTTTCAGTTCTCTGGCAAGGTCCAGATATTTGTCTTTGCATTTAACATTTTAAATAGTAGACATTAATTTTTCTTTTCAGAATGGAACATCCTGTAAGGATCCATCTCGCAATTCAACAATAATGGATCTGCAAAATTCCCCTTTTTAATACCCCCACCCAGGCCCCGACACTAACTTTTTTCATGACTGTCCTGAACAAAAATTATCAACCGTCCCGAATGGGGTTTGGACCGTCCCGAAATCAAAATATTTTTATTTAATTCATTAGCATCATCTATACTTGTCAGTCATCAGTGCTAGTAAGTCTTGTATACGATATATGACTATCCTTTAGTCATGTATCCGTAACTATGTTTTTATGTACATTTAGGTATCTCTTTGATACCTAATATCTTGTATTTTACCATTCATGAATGTGTCATTATCTCTACTCTTGTATATGTAGTTATATTACTTATGTGTGTATGTTTATGTACACCTCTATGTATTATGTACCCTGTTTATTCTGTGCTGTATATAAAATGTTTTGTCTATCAACCTTTGTCGGAGTTTTATCTTCAAGTATTATCACTTTGAATCTTACAGCATCATCTATACTTGTCAGTCATCAGTAGCATAATAACATGTAATAAAACATTAAGAAAAGCTGAAGCAGTGATAATTCTGGATATTTGGACAAAAATCCATTTCCTAGTGTGTTTTCAGCTAAAAAAAATCCATTTTTACTTTAAGTTACCCTGAGAAGGGTTAGTAGTACATAATTCGGTCCTTTTAAACTATCTCCCTCCACCATTATTCATTACATGGCTTTGAGAATAGACCTGTGGTGCCGTAGCCTCATTTTGAGGTCAGCATTTGGGTAATCACTGGACGGCAATTATTGGAATGTAGTACTAACTTTTAGGAAAAATTTTTTACCGTCCCCGGCAAACTGTCCCGGATGACGTATTGATCGTCCCGGACGTAATTTCTATCGTCACCGGGACAACAGGACGGCGTTAATGTCGAGCCCTGGCCCCCACCTATACCTAGGCGTCGCTGGGCAGCCGCTTCTCAGTGTTAATAAATTAAAATGCTAATTGAGATTATAATAATAATGAAGTATTCAATAACCCCTGAGAATATAGCGTAAATAACTGACGTCGGTGGAGACGTTTTTTTTTTTTCATTTACAAACCGACAGACACACAATCTCCATTATAGTAAGATAAAGCGCGCGTTTATAGTATTTGGCGGTCGACTTCCGTAGTGTCTATTCAAAACAAGTCTTGCATTATTTTTAACAAAAAAACCCAAAAAGGAAACTCCCCTCTCTTTTTTTTTTCTTTCCCATATTTTATTTATTTATTTATTTGGCAATATAATACATATCTCTCGTGTGATTTCTCGGCAGTGGGTGACCCTTCGTGACTTGAAGGGCCTGAGAAAAACAAACACGATAGGTCCCCAACGAGCAGCTAGGAGGATAAGGAACACTAGCAGCAATCATAATCTTTGGCACTTCCGGTTCTCATAAACCATTGGTAAACGTAGCGAGCTTGCTTCTCACCGAGTGCCCAGCTTGTGTAGTTTTACAAGAAAAGTTTATTTTTGCTTATTTCTATTTTTTTTGGGGGGGGGTTACGGCATATCAAATTTTTTGAGTGATTTTATACCGATAGAAACCACAAGTTTCCTAGTCCGATGCCGGCCCTCACCAACTCAGCGTATTATAAATATATATATATATATATATATATATATATATATATATAATATATATATATGAGGAAAAATGAGTAAAGAAAAGAAAAGTAAATGGATAAAATGAATTTAATCGATATCACATTAATCG
>CM042177.1:32161446-32176446 GCA_023376005.1 Doryteuthis pealeii | reverse complement strand
TCATTATTTTGCACCTAATTCATTTCATTTTTACAAGGATATGTTGGAAAAAATGTCTATTTCACCCCTCTCATCTAAAATAAGTTAAAATGGCTAGAATCCAAAGCCATGCACCCACCCCCTGCTCACTCGTAGGGAATGGGCTGTTTGAAAGTAAAGGGGTCAGTGAAAGTTGAAATGACACAGTCATGTCGTGGCAGACTCTGTAGTAAGCTAAGTGTTTGTTTTTCTGGTGTATCTGGTTTGTTGCAAAATATTTGCATCTATTTTCTTAAGCTTTCAATTTTCTAATAGAAAATTGTACCTGTGAACTTAAACTAAGTTAAAACTTAGGAAAAAGCTAAGAATTTTTTGGGGTGTGGTGGACCTGTAGATCTTGGCAGATCATCCACCTGTGCTTCCAAAATACTTTCAGTCATCTTGCCTCGGCTTGTTACTGATTCCAGTCTTCCGGGAAGGAGAGCATCTTGAGCGTGTCTCACAAGCGCACGACATGTCAACATGTGCAAATATTTCTACATGCGTGGCGAGGTTGTGAGTGACCGAGTAGCCCCTGGGTAGTACTGCCCACCCAGATATCTGGGAAGGGTATAGAAAAGGTGACCTAAGCAAATATCAAGTTGGCCAGTAGCCTGTGGCTGATGGCTGTTCCCATTAACAGAATGAAAACAAGAAAACATTGCAACAAACCTAGGATAACAATAGCCACTTGAAATTATCGGACATCTCCCGGGGCCCTGGACAATGAACTGGTACTGTAGCAAAGAACTCTCAATATGGGGCAGACATCTTGAGCCTTGCGGAAGTCCGCTTCAGCGAGGAGGACCAATTGAGAGAGGTGGGTCCAGGGACACATTTTTTTGTAAAAGCAGCCTCATGGTAGCTGTATGGAATTGAGGAAAGACAGCTCGAGCATCCCATCCTAAAGCGGCCTCTGTGTAAGCGGCACATGATGGACGGCATGGACACATCTCCTACATCTGGGACTGACCACATGTGTGACCTGTGTGGCAGGGCCTGCCTGTCGAAGGTTGGGCTTCTCGGCTACATATGGTCACATGCGAGTGGAAACCTAGAAAGGGGTTCATGTGTAACAGGACACAAACAAACTTGAATCAGGAGACCCTCGGCGTGCTCACATCCGAACTTGTAGAAATGGCCTTATTCTGTGAAGAAGTGGCAATTACCATATATATATACATAATATATATATATATAAGTATGCATATATATATATATATATATATATATATATATATATAAGAAAAAAATAATCATACACACATACATCGATAACATATACATATTCATATATACACATATGCATACACACACACACACACACATATATATATATATATTTATATATATATATATATATAAGAAGAGAAAAAAATATATACACACATATACACTTACAGGTACACAAATACATTCCATATTATATGCACATATGTACATACACACACACACTCTCACCAACACACATAAACATGATTATATTTATGACAGATAATAAAATATCTAACATATTTATACAGACATATATGAGAAAATATTATATATATTATATATATATATATATATATATATATATATATATAAAGATAATCTAATGAGTCAGACGAACCTACTATTAGTTTCGCATAAAGCTCTTCAGGGCTAAAATCTGACTTTTAAATTCATTTTATTTTAAAATAATTATCTTTACTATTGGCTCTACTTAGGTATCGAGCACTTTTTACTTATTAGCTTTCTCCTAGCGGTTATATGAATATATATATCTTATATACATATATAAATATACATATAAATTGTTTTTTCTTTTGGCCAAATACTGTACCAATAGATTATTTTTTGTTGGTACGAATATCTTGGTCTTTTCTTTTTTCCAAAAATTATTTTCTCCCTGGTTGATGTTTGGTAGTATATTTTTACAATCAAACTATTTGCTGGGTTTTTTCTCTCCGCTAGGATCTACCAACACGCTTGGTATATTATATATACATATATATATATGCATATATATATACATATATACACTCTCTATATATATATATATATATATAAAAAAAGTATATATATACATACATACATACACTCACACACACATATAATATATATATATATATATATATAATATATATATACATACATACACGAACACATATACATCCTATGTTATATCTACATATACACTCATACACACACGCACTCTCTCAAACACACATGAATATACGAAAGAAAGAAAAATCTTACATATGTATTCATATATATATATATATATATATATATATATATATATAATAGATATATATATAATATATATATATAATATATATATATATATATATATATACATACATACATGCATATATATATATATATATATGAATCTACAAAATAAATACTTACATATACAGACATATATATATATATATAAGTTCAATAAGATACATATTATATATGGAGGATATGTGCTTAATTGAAGTTCATACCTAATATGAAAATTAATTAGTTAATAATTAATGAATTTTAGCGGCATATATTTCAAATTAAGGCTAAACAGATCGAGAAAATGTCAACCTGAAATTTTTTCTCGTTCTGTTTCATAATTATTAATTGTTCTATAATTTCATTAATTTATTAACTAATTAATTTTCAAAAATTGGTATGACTTCAATTAAGCACATATCCTCCAATTGTCAGCCCAAAGCATATCAAATAACACGTACTACTATATATATATATATATATTATATATAATATATTATATTATACTAATATATATAATATAATATATATTATAATATATATATATATAATATATATATAGTATATGTATATATATATATATATATATATATATATATATATATTATATATATATATACTAGGCACATGAATATATAAGAAAATATATATATAATATATATACACACACACTTATATAAACAACATATATCATATATGCATATTCTTATATACACATATGCACTTGTACACATATACACAAACATTGAAGAAAATATTATACATATACACACATACACGGACACATGTACATCTCATGCACATATATTACATATGCACACATACCACACACACCACAGACACAGACACACACACATATACACATTAACACTAATATATAAGTCATCTACAGACACCGTGTTTCGACGGTTTACCTCTCATCAGTATGTATATTTATTATATGAAAGAAAAGAAAATATCTTACATATGAATACAGACATACATGTATATGAGAACAGATCCATATATCTTATTATAATGGAGATTGTGGGCTTGTCTGTCTGTAACCGAAACTACACAAGTCACAATTCCCTTGTTTATTTACATCACATTCTCCATGATTTTATTTTTTATTTTAAACCTCAATTATTATATAAAATTGTTTACATCATTAAGACGTTAACAATATCTACATCCCTAATAACATGCAAATTAATTTTATATATTCAACGAAATAGTGGTTTACAGTGTGAATGGGAAGGCTAATTGCATATTGATCTAAAAAATTGATTTTAATAAATATGTTTAGTATTATTGAATTCTAATTGTTTTGGTTTTTATCTTAATAAATATGAGCAAAAATCTCGGGGATTAAATCTTAACAGAAATCTATTAACATAAAGAAAATAACTGTAATTTTATTCTTTTCTTCCTATTTTAACTAAAGAGTTAAATTAGGGAAATTTACACTGAAAAGACGGAGTAAGGGAAAATAGGTGGAACAGTTAGTTTTCACAGTTGTTCTATTTTCCGATTATACCCCTCTGTTCCAAATATTTTTATCTGAATTCTTATTCAGTTTCATTAGCCTTTCTAATTTAACATGATATTTTATTATATTAAAACTTAAATACTTGCACTGGAGGGTGCATATATTTGCTAGTACATAATAGTATATATATATATATATATACTGTGTGGTGTGTACATATATATATATGTGTGTGTGTGTGTATATAATATATATATGTGTGTGTGTTGTGTGTTATTATAGTGTGTGTGTATATATATATATATTTGTGTGTGTGTTAAATTATATGTGATGTGTGTGTATATATAATATGTGTGTGTGTCTGTGTGTGCATATATATGTGTGTGTGTGGTGTGTGTGTATAATATAATATATATATTAGTATATATATATGTGTTGTTGTGTGTGTGTGTGTTTACATATATATAAAATATAAGACCATATATATTATATAAATATGCACGCACATAGTATTAGAAAAAATCATATATATATATATATATATATAGATAATATATACTCTATAGATATATATGTTCTGTGTGTATATCAATACATATATATGTAAGATATTTTTTGTATATATATATATATATATATATATATATATTAATGATGAAAATGCTTATAACTTTTAAAAAGAAAATTTATTTTATTTTAACTTAAAATACGCATTTTTTTAAAATTATTTGAAAATTCCCGTACTGATCGAGAGCGGTTCTGTGCCTCGTGATTAATGATATATTTATTTCGTCTTTCCGTTTACAATGTTGCTTTAGATAAAGACATCTTCATAAGTCGAAACCGATTTCTGTCTGCAAAACTTTAAACATCTTGCTTTTCTACAAAACTTTCTACAATATATGTATATATATATTCATATATATTTCACACACACACACACACACACACACACATCATTCACTACTATCACTATCACATACGATATTATATATATATATATATATATCATATATATATATATATATATACAAAAAATGTCTTACATATATATGACACACACATATATAAGAAAAAATCATATATACATATGTGTGTGTATATCAATACATTATATATATATAAGATGCATATAAACTATATATAAAAAAAATACATACACTATACAGTACACATATATATAACATATCTTCATATATACTATATCATATATACACATATGTACATATACACATAT
Organism: Doryteuthis pealeii; assembly: GCA_023376005.1. Classification (NCBI taxonomy): domain Eukaryota; kingdom Metazoa; phylum Mollusca; class Cephalopoda; order Myopsida; family Loliginidae; genus Doryteuthis; species Doryteuthis pealeii. The sequence continues at coordinate 32,171,464 of CM042177.1, read as the reverse complement.
ACACAACATATATATAAGGAAATATTATATATATACACACACTACACGTAACACATATGCATATACGCAATATTACTCCACACACACACATATATATGCATATATGAAAGAAAATAAACTCTCTTATATTAATATATATATACAGACATATATATATATATATATATATATATATTATTATAATGGAGATTGTGTGGTTTGTCTGTCTGTAACCGAAACTATATTACTACTCAAGTCACAATTCCCTTAATTATTTTACGTTAAATTCTCCATGATTTCATTCTTTTAAACCTTCAGTTATTAATAAAAATTGTTTTACATTTATTATACTGTTGATCATATCTAGTACTAATAACATGCAATTGTATTTATATATACAACAAAAATAGCGGTTACAGTTTGAACGAGAAGGCTAATTTGCATATTGATATTAACATTTTATTTTAATAAATATGTGCTTGATATTATTGATTTCTAATTGTTTGTTTTTATTTTAAGAAAATATAACAAAAATCTCGTGGATAAATCTTAAAAGAAATTTATTTACAAGAAGAAATAACTGTGTATTATCCTTTACTTCCTATTTTAACTAAATATTTAAATTTATAAAATTTACCAATGAAAGAGAGAGGGGAGTAATGGAAAATGATGGAATAGTTAATTCAAAGTTGTTCTATTTTTCGATTATACCCCCTCTGTTGCAGATCTTTTTATCTGCATTCTTAGTCAGTTTCATTAGCCTTTCTAATTAATTATGATTTTATTATATCAAAACTTAAATACTTGCACCCGGAGGTGCATATATTTGCTAGTATATATATATATGAGAAAAGATACATATTATATATATATATATAATATATATATATACAAAAAGAATTGTACATGCACATACTCACACATATATAAGAAAAATATTTGTTATATATATATATATATATTATATATATATATATATATAATGTGTGTGTTGTGTGTGTGTGTCTAAATATACATAAGTATGCATATGAATAAATATTATATATATAAGCACAGATATATATACATATATATATATACTATACAGACACACACACACATTTATACATATATTAAACATATCTTCATATATACGTATTCATATATACACATATGCACAAACATATATATATACTTAAGAAAGATATATATGTATAATTTTCGGGAGAAATGTGTTAGGAGACGTACCTAATTTTGAAAGTTAATTAATTAATAATTAATTAATTAGGTGGGCATACCTATTTAAATGTAAGGCTAAACAAATCGAGAAAAATCAATCTCTGTATGTACATTTCGGCCTAATAGGCCTCGTCAGCAGAGCTATAGATAGGAAGACCGAGGCCTATTAGGCCGAAATGTACATACAGAGATTGATTTTTCTCGATTTGTTTAGCCTTACATTTAAATAGGTATGCCCGCCTAATTAATTGATTATTAATTAATTAACTTTCAAAATTAGGTACGACTTCAATTAAGCACATATTCTCCCAAAGATTATCTGCTAAAAAAAAAGCCATATCATAAACACATCGTTTGTGTATTTAGTTCTCATATGTATATGTATATATATGCATACACACACACACACACACACACACACACACACACACATATATATATATATATATATATATATATATATCATTTCTTTTTCTATTTCTTTTCATTTTTCCTTTGACCTTAGTTGCAACTTACGCCTTATGCGTGAATTTCTGCCTCGATAGCGAGATAAAGAAAAAACAAACAAAAAAAAAACACAAGAAAAAAACAAAAGCCCCCCCCCTCAACAAAAAACGAAGAAGAAGAAGAAGAAGAAGAAGAAGAAGAAGAAGAAGAAGAAGAAGAAGAAGATCAGGTCATCTTCTAATTTAATAAGGGAGGATCTTAGGCAGACATGGCAGTCGGTGTTATTGCCCAGGGAAATTAGCCAGTTGAATATTTTGTGGTCAGTGCTTTTATTACACCAATGCGACCTGATGTGAGCTTTATTGCCAGAGCCCACGGTACGGACGGAGATTCGCGGCTCTTAAAAGTTAAACAATGTATGCCTCAATACTTCGCCCGAACGCACACAGGAACACACACAGACACACACGCACACACACACGCACTTACATACACACACACACACACACACACACACACACACGCGCGCACTTGCACACACACGCACATATATGTACATATATCCTGTACTGGTTTTAAACCTTATTATACAAGTAACAGTTTCATTTTTGTTGCTGTATATTATTTTTAATACACACACACACACACACACACACACACACGTATATAATATATTAATGATTTGAAGGCAATTACAATGCGTATAAAAAATAAAAACAAAAAGATGCTATTTTTGTCTTATCGATTTCATAGAAACTTTATCTTATGTCTGTGAAGATAAAGTTTCTTTGAAATCGATAAGACAAAAATAACATCATTTTGTTTTTATTTTTTTATACGCATTGTAATTGCCTTCAGATCATTAATATATTATAACATACTTAACAATGCTTCAAGCAAATTACCAATTACTTATATATATATATATATATATATATATATATATATATATATATATATATATATATATATATGGTTTTTAATAAGTCTTCTTGTCTGTATTCATGAGATGAGGCCTGATAAGAATAATTTTGATATTTCGGACTGCTGTCCTCATCATTATTGTGTATAAACACAACGATCAGGCCACTGTAACCTCGGTCTCTGTTCAGATGTTTTTTTAGAATTCCTTTATAATAGATCATCTTCAGACAATTTCCCAAGAATTTGAATGTAGTTTCGGAGCTCAAATAATTACCATTCATTCAAGGGTGCTCCAATGTCCGGTGGCATTTATGCTACTTTTTAAAATTTTATTTGAATAGGCGAATTTGAAAAAAAGTTACTTTGACTGTTAAATTTTAATATTAAACTTTAATATTAATTATTTTCTTTGTTCTATATAACTTTAGAATCGATCCTGAAAAATTATGGTTTAGTAGAAACTGGTTTTCCATTTTTAGTTGTCCATGTCTTTAATAAAATGCATAAAAGGAAATTTATTTTAGAGTAAAAATCATTGTCCAATGCATTTTCATAGTAAAAATCATTGTCCAATGCATTTTATAGTAAAAATCATTTCCAATGCATTTTTATAGTAAAAATAATTGTCCAATGCATTTTCCATAGTAAAAATCATTTCCAATGCATTTTAATAGTAAAAATCATTTCCAATGCATTTTTATAGTAAAAATCAATGCATTTTCATAGTAAAAATCATTTCCAATGCATTTTTAATAGTAAAAAATCATTTTGCATTTTTATAGTAAAATCATTTCCAATTTTTATAGTAAAATCATTGTCCAATGCATTTTTATAGTAAAAATAATGCATTTTCATTTTTATAGTAAAAATCATTTCCAATGCATTTTTATAGTAAAAATCATTTCCAGTGCATTTTTATAGTACAAATCATTTCCAGTGCATTTTTATAGTAAAAATCATTGTCCAATGCATTTTTATAGTAAAAATCATTGTCCAATGCATTTTCATAGTAAAACTCATTGTCCAATGCATTTTCATAGTAAAAATCATTGTCAAATGCATTTTTATAGTAAAAATCATTGTCCAATGCATTTTATAGTAAAAATCATTTTAAAAATCATTTCCAGTGCATTTTTATAGTAAAAATCATTGTCCAATGCATTTTATAGTAAAAATCATTGTCAATGCATTTTCATAGTAAAAATCATTGTCCAATGCATTTTTATAGTAAAAATCATTGTCCAATGCCTTTTCATAGTCAAAATAATTTGCAGTGCATTTTTATAGTAAAAATCATTGTCCAATGCATTTTCATAGTAAAAATTAATAGTCATTGTCTTTTATTTGGAGCCTTGTATTGCTTGGTTTCGTTTGTCTATTAGTTCAACAGCTAAAAAAATATTCAAAAACTCCACATTTCAAGAGAAGAAAAGAATAATACATTCTTTAAAAAATCACTGAAACCAATAACAATCGGTTATTGCATAATGTACAAAAAAAAAACAATTATAATAATTATAATATAATCGCCAAAGGGAGCTGATTTGTAAATTAGTGCTGAAAAAAAATGAATATATATATATATATATATATATATATATATATATATATATATATATGTGTGTGTGTGTGTGTGTGTGTGTATGTCATGCGCTCTATATCTTTTTATCTGAGTTTTCAAACTATATATATATATATATATATATATATATATATATATATATATATATATATATATATATGAGAAGCATCATATTCACACATTCACTATACACTTAACATCTTTTATTTTGTCCCTCACATAAACATTACTTAACAGTGTCCTGAAGATGGTACAATATACCGAAATGCTTAAGTATTGACACATAAAATTGTTTTCCCCTAATCATAACATCCTGTGTTTGTTATATATTTGAAAATATTTTCTTCTCATATTGTCGAATTAATTTCCTAATAAACAAATGAAATGAAATAATGATAATATTATAAAATAAAATAAAATAAAAATTTCATTTGTTTATTTAATAATAATAATAGTTTGAATCGTATACATAAAGATAAACTGACCGAAACACATGTGTAAGTGATATTGATTAAATTCATCTTTTATTATCCATTCTGTACTTTCTTTCCTTTATTCATTCTTCCTCATATCGTCGGATTCAATTCCAATTCCATTTTTTACACACTCATATATATATATATATATATATATATATATATATAATATATATATATATATATATACTAGACAAAACGTGACCCATTGGGTCACCCATTAAGCTCTCGTTAGATGATTGGGATTAGTAAAAAGAGTGGGATCTGCCAAAATATCGTCTGCTTTTCATCTTAAAAACGAATTACAGTTTATTAAACCGATTATTTAAGGTCAAATTTTTGTCTACGTCGAAAAGTAGTAACATAATGGGCATCAGTAAAAAAGTAAAATAATATTACACATGTAGTTTATTTTTGACACATTTAAAACGATTTTTTCGGTCAATTTCGATCAAGATGCCTGCCAAGACGCTGCTTAAAATTCGTTTTTAAAATAAAAAAAATGAAAGAAATAGAATAGGGGAAAGATAGAGAGGGTGTTTAGCGTGCGGAAGCGATAACGCTAATCTGTTTCAATCGAACATAACGAAAAGACAAAAAGAAAGCAAGAAAGAAAGAAAGAAAAAAGAGTAAGAGATAGTTAAATCAATATTTTTTATCCTTTTTACGTATTGAACTATTTAGCAATAGCTCTTAAGTAAACATATCAAACGTTGTAATAACTAAATCATCATACTATGTCCAGACGGATAGTTGATTTGATATCGACTTTTCTTATGGCTAATTAGTCCAATTCTGAACTTGCAGATGCGGTCGCACGCGTTGCAAGAGAAATGTCCTTCTGCATTTATGGTGCATGACGACGAAAACGTCGTTGTTCTACAGCCCAATAGATTTGGATAGTGAGCCGCTCACAACAGACAAGGTTGGCGAAACACATGTCGCACAGGGACTAAGACATCCTTAAACAAACACGCACTCACACACACACACACGGAAAATTCTATATAACTGTTGTGAGGTTTTAAGGGGTCAAATAAGAACAAAACGACGGGTAACAAATGTAGGAAAATGTATTAACAAAAGAGTAGACAATTACAATAGAGAGAAGTGGAAATTACGTCCGACAAATAGAGTTATTGGCTTACTCGCATTGGCTTACTTCCAAGCCACAATTGTCCCTGTTACTTATAGTAACCCGTCGGCGCATTCCATTGGTCTTATAGGGTGTATCACCTATAACAATAACAATATGTGAAAATATATGCAAATTGGAAATGACCAATTTTTTTTTTACATTTGAAACAAAACTAAAGTAAAAACTGAAATGATAAAGTAAATTGTAATGTAAGTAAAGTAAAATCATACACACACACACACACACACACACACACATATATATATATATATATATAAAGTCGACGGGGCAGCCCAAAGTCGGTAGCAGCCAGTCAGCGAGGGAGTCTATCCCCTTTTCAATAGCGCTAGACAAAGGAGATTGTTTTTAGCATCTGAGGTGGAGCGCCACACCTACCATCAGCTCCTTACTTTACCGCACAGATCCCTGTGCTACTCATACGCTGAGTTAGCACTTATATGATTGCCCCAACTCTGTTGCCCTTATGGCAAGCCCCAATCCTTTTTATCATATGGGTGCTAGAAGGCGGTGACTGGGGGTCTGCATGTCCTGGGAATGACGTTAAACTCTATCTGATGGTGAGAGGGATAAGATAAAAACAAAAACGAAAAGAAAGAAAGAAGAATGACTAAAGAAAGAAAGGGAGGAAAAAAGAAAAAAGGAAGAAAAAAATAATTTTCTTTGAGAGAGATAAAATAAAAGTATTGAAGAATTATTTGAGAGAGATAGAATAAACAAGAAATAAATAAATAAATAAATAAATAAATAAAGAATGAAAGAAGAGAGAGAGAAAAGAAAAAGAGAAAGAAAGAAAGAAAGAAAGAAAAAAGAAGAAAAAGGGATAAAGAAAGAAGAAAGAAGAAAGAAAAGAAAAGAAAAGAAAGAGAAAAAAAGAAAGAAAGAAAGAAAGTAAAAAAAAGATAATTATCTTATTTAGGAGGTTCTGGAGGTTTGGGGAATGTGGAGCACCCCTTCATCACCATTGATCCCAGGTCCACTCTGACTCGGAATGGTAGTACCTGTTAGGGTCCCATCTCTGGGTTAAATAGAAAAACGTGTTTATAAAAAAATTGAGTATCCATTAAGAATGAATTTATTTCAAAAATTTATTGGCATTAAATGACGCATTAAGATTGATATGCCGTAATAGAAACCAAACCAAACCCAACGCTCAGTTTCTCTGCGGCACGTGTTTCGCCTACCTTGTCTGTTGGAAACCAGAACTTTGAACTGCATTTGGGGGCCTCCTGCCCTTCGAGTGGCTTCTGCGAGTTTACCGTAAAGTACTTTACGGGGGTGTCTGTCTTCAGGAAAGCATATGGTGTGACCCAACCATCGCAATTGGCGTCAATGCGGGCTCTGTTTCGAATTTTTGAGTGGGGGATTTTGTGCCGAGGTACAACCAAAGGATTCTACCCAACATAAGGGACACCGAGGAACAACAAAAGGTTTCTTCACTAAAGATCAGCCTCTGCTTAACACAGTGGATCGCCACTGTAAAGCCTAAAAATGGCCACAAAGATCGTAACAAAAATCGATACAACATTCACGACTCGTTTCCGTATGGAGAGGCATAGAGTAGGCATACCGAATTTTGTCGGCTGCATGTTATTAGTACGTAGATATGGTCAACAGTATTAATAATGTAAAACAATTTTTATTAATAACTGAAGGTTTAAAAGAATGAAAGAATGGAGAATTTGATGTAAATAATTAAGGGAATTGTGACTTGAGTAGTAATATAGTTTCGGTTACAGACAGAAAAACACACAATCTCCATTATAATAAGATTTGTAAATACTATTTGTATAACTCAGGTATATTATATTGGATATGAACACAATCTCCATTATAATAAGATTTGTAAATACTATTTGTATAACTCAGGTATATTATATTGGATATGGATACCTTCTCCATTGGTATATTATATTGGATATGAACACAATCTCCATTATAATAAGATAAATACTATTTGTATAACTCAGGTATATTATATTGGATATGAACACAATCTCCATTATAATAAGATTTGTAAATACTATTTGTATAACTCATTATAATAAGATTTGTAAATACTATTTGTATAACTCAGGTATATTATATTGGATATGAACACAATCTCCATTATATATAGGTATATTATATTGATATGAACACAATCTCCATTATAATAAGATTTGTAAATACTATTTGTATAACTCAGGTATATTATATTGGATATGAACACAATCTCCATTATAATAAGATTTGTAAATACTATTTGTATAACTCAGGTATATTATATTGGTATGAACACAATCTCCATGTATAACTCAGGTATATCTATTTGTATAAACAATAAACATTAATGTGAGGGTGGTGTAATTGTTAACACTTGGATTAAAGTAAGTAAAGTCATTGAGGTGGCCTAATGTTGATATCAGCCATGCAATGAGGGAGTCTATTCCCTTTTCACTAGTGCTAGACCAAGGAGATTATTTTAGCATCTGAGGTGGTGTGCCACATCTACCATCAACTCATCACTTTACCACACATATCCCTGTGCTACTCATACGCTGAGTTGGCAAGGGCCGGTATCAAACCAGGAGCCTTGTGGTTCCTAGTTGAACGCGCTAAGACGGAAAACAAAGAGAAAACGTATTTCAATATGGATTAATTTTTTTCAATTTTTTCGATCAAATCGAATGAAATCGATTTTTGTAACTATCGAATATTTCGTTTTATGTATTCAAACAGACATTCTTGCTTTCATCGTTACTACATATATCTTTGCCGATTAAGCGAGGACTGGATCGATAATTGGCTATCTGTTGCATAGTGGTTTCTTCAAACTCACGCTACTCTGACTCGTATATGTTGCTGGTACACAGCGGAGATCGTTCCTGACCCCCAGATGATGTATCTAGTAGTCAGCTATTAAACTTCAATAACAACAGATACGCGTATACAAAAGATGACTCTTCTTTATTTTCTTCGGTGTGTGGTAGGTGAGTGGCGGGCATGGAAAATGACACTACGACTTATGTGCGGTGGAAGGTGGTGGGCGAGCCTCACTGCTCGCTAGCAGCGCCCGACCGTATCGACGGTCCGACACCTTGTGCTTTCTTCGCCGTCTCTCGGGTCTCTCTTGTGGGGTCTGTCCGGGTCTGCTTAAGTACCGACGACCGCCCACACATTCCTTTGTTCCTTGACCGGAAGTCCTTTCCTTTTGTTCAAGTTAGCGTTTGTCCAGATGAGTCCTTTGTCACACCTCTTTTGTTATACTAAGATTTCTGTCTCGCCTATCGATTGTCTTTCCCTGTTTAATTTTCCTTTGTCTTTTCGACTTCCCGCGCAAAACAAACAGTCAATCTGCCACATATCGATTTGTCACCCAATCGATCAGGCAATTAAAATTTTTCAATAAACCCAGTAATTGTTTTATCTATTTATTTTAATTTTATATTTTTGACGCATCACAACTGTCTGCGCCCAAAATGTCTGACTTAGGAGCATCGAACAGAAAATAATGACTCCTTTTGTGGGAAAACATTACACGACATTACAGCCTCTCTGGCTGTCTACTATCATAGCATTTTGACAGCACTACTCTCCGACCCTCTGCATTGTTGTTAATGTTTATGCTAATGCCTATTCAATACAATAAAGTGGTGATGTCTAGACGTCTAGATTACTGTCTAGACCAACTTATATAATAATGTATGCACAGCGAAGCCATATATATATATATATATATATATATGAATCCATATATTCTCCCTCCAGCTATGGGTTAAATAGTAGGGCAGACTGGGCTCTTTAACCTTGGGTAGGTAACCAGTCTAGGAGAGGGATAACTCTGAATTCAAAATTCCTGCGGTCGTTGATTGCGTTCGTGACATTCCTTGATACACCAATTCTTTCCTATCGACTGTGCCAAAAAGTGTGGAATGGTCCAACACAAACCTTCACCACTATAAACAAATCACTATGTTGGTTGTTCACTAGATGAACACTCATGCGTCGAAAATCGACGAGAGAGTCCATTATATATATATATATATATATATATATATATATATATATACATATGATTATATTTATATATATATATATCCCTGGGGTTGGGCACTTTCAAGGTGTTTTCGCTGACGACCGCCAGCTAAAGCGTAAACGCAACGTTCTCCTATAAAAAGGGATAGAGCACTCTATGGCGGCCTTTACATACATACAGATGTGTGTATCAAAACAGTTAAAATCTCCTTCGCATTC
>CM042177.1:32148946-32156446 GCA_023376005.1 Doryteuthis pealeii | reverse complement strand
ATGGCAACAGCACTGGAATAACAACATCCACAATAAACTCTTCCTAATCAAACCCACTTTGGGAGGCTGGAGACCAACTTTAAGGAAGTCTAGAAAGGAACAAGTCATTGTGTCCCGATTACGCATTGGTCATACAAGACTAACACACTCCTATATAATCAAACAAGAACAACAACCACAATGTGGAACATGTCAAACACCTTTGACAGTTAAACACTTATTCATGGAATGCAGGTTTCTTGCTCATATCAGAAACCGTTATTTTAAAGCAAATAATATGAAAGATCTGTTTGAAAATATCAACATAGAGGATATTCTCTCTTTTTTGAGGGAAATAAAATTATACCATAGAATATAGACATGAAACAAATCAATACCATACAACATAATCCTCAATAATTCTAACACATCTTTAAAACCTGTTATGACCTGTTTAAGGGTCAATAAATAATAATTCAACACGGCGATAAAATGTAGAGAACAGATGTATTCAGCAATATATCAACGTACAATGAAAGGATTTCCTTGTTACAGCGTACACGAAGAACATGTATCTGCTACTTCTCACTTGAGTAGCTTTGCTCTGTTAATATATACCCTTTGGGTAAGTCCATGTTCGTGTCATAGGTGAGTCACCTACAACAAAACCAATGACTAAAAAGTATAAATATAAATACACAGTATGTATACGGGTTGATATGCAGTTAAAATCAATAAACAAACAAACAAAAAACATATTAGGCTACGGGCCAAAAGGCCAAAAAGGCTCTAGTTTTTTATTTAATTTGTAATTTTGATGGTGGGGGAAAAGCGGCCAAATGAATGCCTATAGACTCCTGGTTTGGTTTGTTTTGTTTTACGGCATATCAACCTCAGTGGGACATTTAATGCCAATAAAGTTTTGAAATAAATCAATTCTTAATGGATAATACAATTTTTTTATGAATACATTTTTCTATTTAACCCATAGATGGGACCCTAACAGGTACTACCACTCCGGGTCAGAGTGGACCAGGGAGCAATGGTGATGAAGGGGTGCTCCACATTCCCCAAACCTCCAAAACTGGAACCTCACCATCAGATAGAGTTTAACGTCATTCCCAGGACATGTAGACCCTCAGTCACCGCCTTCTAGTACCCATATGATAAAAAAGGGTTGGGGCTTGCCATAAGGGCAATACGGTTGGGGCAATCATATAGGTGCTAGGGCTTGACGTGACCAGCCGATTGATCAGAGGGGGCCTCTCCGACCGCCCGTCTAGCCCAAGATAGGGCCAAAGTGGAGTATTGCAGGTCATGAACTGCTCATCCACCTGGGCTCTATCCTTAAGCATCACGGGTCGCCACCCACATCCAACAGGTGGCCCCATTGGGGGAGTCTTACCCCTCTGCAGAGGTGCAGTCGGTGCATTCTAACGCCCCAGACGACAGGGCGGTATAGACTCCTGAATATCATACTTTTTTTCTGATGCGTAAATGTTGCTTATATTAAAGTTTTCCGTGGGTACCACCAATTTTCCCCGTGAAATTACCCCCCCACTATATCTAACATAATAAAACTTGCATAAAGGTTAATATTATCTTGAAATTTTTTTATTCACTCGAAAGAAGAAGCATTAAACAAACTCCTAAGGATTTAAAAAAAAATTTTCGGCTTACAAAAATAATGCAAATTATAAACGAAAAACAATGTTTTGAGAAACCTACCTATATCTAGAAACACTCAAATAGTTCAGGTATCTGGATTCGGCTGGTTTATTTGCTGAACAGGTTGGTTGTTTTTTTAGGGCATATCAATTCTTTTCGGGTTATTTAATGCTGAATCAAGTCATTTTGGTAAACAAAGGATTCAGGTTGCTTACTGTACCTACTGTTGGTGGTCACTCAATTAAGAATTGAACCACCCAGGTGGCTGAGCAGTTCATGACTTCCAATACTCATTTTGGCCCTATCCTGTGCTCGGCGGTCGGTCGGGGAGGCCCCCTCCAATCAATCGGCTGGTCACGTCAAGCCCTAGCACCTATATGATTGCCCCAACCCTATTGCCTTTATGGCAAACCCCAACCCCTTTTTTATCATATGGTCCACATTTACCCGGAGTGGTAGTACCTGTTAAGGCCCCATCTATGGATTGAATAGAAAAACATGAGTTTATAAACAAAATTGTATTATGCATTAAGAATGAATTTATTTCACAACTTTGTCGGCAAACTAAGAACTGAACCGACTCATCACTGCTTAACTTCAGTGACCTAACAGGAATCATGGTGTTATTGTGTTCCCTCTATATCCGTGGAAATGAATAGTCTTTTATCGTCTTTGTGAAAATAAAGTTAAATACTCTTTATACGTTTTTTTTCTATTCTTGTTCACGTTCAACGAATACCCCTCCCCCCAAAAAGTGTGTGTGTGTGTGTGTGTGTGTGTGTGTGTGTGTGTGTGTGTGTGTGTGTCTGGTTCTGTCTGTGTGTGTTGTGTGAGAGACAGAGACAGAGACAGAGACAGACAGACAGACAGACAGAACAGAAAAGAAAGAAAAAAGAGAGAGAGAGAGAGAGAGAGAGACTATAGAAACGAGAGTTAGATAAAAAAATTTTTTTTTTTTTGATTAATTCCAACGTTTAACTAGCAGCGTTCTGTTTTTTTACTAACGGTCTTTTTCCGTCTTTGTTTTTTGTTGATGACCGACCCACGTGCGGTTGATACATTTATAACGCAATAGGCCTCCATATTAGTTGAGGATGGGGCCGTATGTTGCTTTTAAAAACCGTCAAGAGAATTGGCCCCGAAACGTTTGCACCCTTTCTCTTCTGATGAGCCTATTTCAGTTGTAAACATCGTTTGTTTTTTACTTATTCATCCTTATATAATAATATATATCATATATAGAGAAGGAGAGAGCAAGAGAAGTTATGATAGACTATCTATCATATACTCTATAGAGAGATGAAGAGAGAGGACACTATATAATAATATAATATATATAATACCTATATAAATATATATACCTAACATATATAATAGTGTGAGGGAATGTTCGTAGTTAGAGTTAGATATATAAGAGGAGACAGACAGGACAGAACAGAAAGAAAGAAGAGAGAGAGAGAGAGAGAAAAGACAGACAGACAGACAGACAGAGACAGACAGAAAGAAAGAAAAAGAGAGAGAAGAGAGAGGAGAGAGAGAGAGAGACGAGAGAGACAGAAGAGAAATCACCGGTAGTAAAATAAATATGTACTCTGTTGCTATTTTACGTGGAAATAAAAAAAGAGGCATCCAATTTCACAGCGACCACACTTGCTCTCTCTCTAGAAGAGACGAGAGACAAGACAGAGAGACAGAGAGAGAGGAGGGGGGAATTTCAGAAACCCGAAATCACAGGAACCCCAAATCGGATTTAATAATAATAATAATAAATAGACAATTAAAACAAAGAAAGAAATAAAGAAAGATAAAAACGCCGATTATATCGTGATTATTTTTCGGAAGACAAAATTACCGAAGACCTCGAATACGACAAAAAATGCCTACGAAAACAGGAACGTATCACCAGCCGAGTACGATATCGGGAATATTACACAGAGTTTCGTCTTTATAAGGTCTCTCTCTCTCCTCTCCTCTCTCTACTCTCTCTCTCTCTCTCTGCACTCTCTAACTCACCATTCCCTCACTATATAGATATATATATAGATAAATATAGTTCTTTATCTAAACCTCTGCTATCTCCACCTCTCTCTTCTCTCCCTTTCTTCCTCTCTCTCTCTCTCCTTCCCTTTCTTCTCTCTCTCTCTCTCTCTCTTTCGCTCTAACTCAACACATTCCACTCACATATATACTATATATATATATATCATATATAAGTCTTATCTAAAACCCTCTCTCTCACTCTCTCTCTCTCTCCTCTTCTTCTCTCTCTCTCTCTCTCTCCTCTTTCTTTCTCTCTCTCTCCTCTCTCTCTCTCTCTAACTCAACACATTCCCCTCACTACTATATATATATATATATATATGTAGTCTTTATCTAACCCTTCTCTCTCTCTCTTCTCACTCTCTCACCACACTTCTTCTCTCTCTCTCTGCTCTCTCTCTCTAACTCACACATTCCCTCTCACATTATATATATATATATAATTAATAGTCTTATCTAACCCTCTCTCTTCTCTCTACTCTCTCTCTCTCTCTTCTCGACTGATATAGCTATCTCTCTCTCGCTCACGTTCTTCTCTTCTCCTGGTCCCTGACTCTCTGCTCCCTCTGACTGTATCTCTCCTCCGATCTCTCTCTCTGCTCTCTCTCTCTGCGCGATATAATGACTGTCTTCTCTCTCCTCTCTCTCTCTCCTCTCTCTCTCTCCTGACTGTATATCTCTCTTTCTAATCTTCCCATCGACTGTAATCGCTCTCTCTCTCACCCTCTCTTCTCTCTCTCCTCTCTCTCTCTCCTCTCCCTCTGACTGTTATCTCTCTCTCTCTCCTCTCGTCGTCTCTCTCTATGACTGTCTCTCTCTCTCTTCTCTCTCTCTTCTCTCTCTCTCTTCTCTCCTCTCTCTCTCTCTCTGACTGTTATATCTCTCTTTCTAGTCTCCATCCTGACTGTATCTCTCTCTCCTCTCTCTCTCACTCTCTCCTTCTCTCTCTCTCTCTCTCTCTCTCTCTCTCTCTCTCTCTCTCTCGCTCACTTCTCTCTCTCTCTCTCTCTCTCGTCTCAATTATAAACAACCCTACCCCACACAGAGCCCCCCACACACACACACCGTTACCCTAAAAAAAAACACAACCTCCCCCAAATGATAAGCCAAGAAAAAGCTGATTTCTGAGTCTGATTACAAGGAGTTATATCGAAGAGGGATTTGTAAAGCCATAGTGTTTTTTGTCACTTATTGGCTTCCATAGAACAAAAGCGTTAACATCTCGACAAAATCTCAAAATCAGTCTGCAAGATACGCGTCTCCTCACACACACCCCTCGAAGAAAAAAAATATCAACATATAATTGATTAACTTTAATATCGTTTTCATTCTAACAATGAACGTG
The DNA here is from genome assembly GCA_023376005.1 of Doryteuthis pealeii. Classification (NCBI taxonomy): domain Eukaryota; kingdom Metazoa; phylum Mollusca; class Cephalopoda; order Myopsida; family Loliginidae; genus Doryteuthis; species Doryteuthis pealeii. The sequence continues at coordinate 32,151,414 of CM042177.1, read as the reverse complement.
ACAAGGCCATGGTTTTGTAGGCGCTCATTCCCCAGCGCAAGCCTAACCTTTTCTGTACCGTTATAGTAGTGTCCTACCTTTTAATCTTGGCCACAAGTTTTTTTAAATGAATTATATGAATTATAAGAAAATGTCTTTGTTCACCTAAAGAAAGCTGTTGAGGGTCTACATGCCGTGGAATACGTTTTAAAACTCTATTCTGACCACCCATCATGCAGCGTAGAATGCACTGACTACACCTCTGAAATGGTGTCGTGGCGACCCTGATGGCTTAGGATAGAACCCAGTGATGAGCATCCATGACTTGCAATACTCCACTTTGCCCTTTCTTGGCTAGAACGGATCGGTCGGAGAGCCCCCTCTGAGCAATCGGTGGTTACGTCAAGTCCTAGCACCAGTATGATTGCCGCCAACCCATTTCCTTATGCAAGCCCCAACCTCTTTTTCAATATGGCCGTGCTAGAAGGCGGTTGGCTGAGGTTCTACATGCCTGGGCAATGACGTTAGACTCTATCTGATTGGTGACGGTTCCAGTTCTGGAGAGGCCTGGCGAATAATACCCCCTTCATACCATTCTCCCTGGTCCACTCTGACCGGGAGTGGTCGAGTACCTTTAGGCGTTAAATTTGAAAATATGCCAGTACATAAAAAAAATTGTGTTAAGTCCATTAAGCAGATTGAATTATTCACAAACTTTGTAACGCATAAATGACCCACTGATGTGATTATGCCGTTAAACAAAAAACAAACAAAGCATCAAACCATATATGTCCATCCGACCAAACAGTATGTTTACGTCTTCTCGGCGTTCTTCTGCTCGAAATCATTTGTTGTATTTTAGTTTGCACTGGCAATTCCATAAACTTCAGGAGTAATAAGAACTCAAACAGACGCGACCAAAGACTAGGAAATTATTATGAATCACAAGCTGTACACCCTTAGAGAGATAGAGATTAGGCTTTGTATGAATGAAAGGAAGGGAAAGAGTTTTGCCAACATAGATACTGTTTAGAGTCCAGCAACTCGACGAATACATAAAAAAGAGCAAAGAAAGCATTACTGTATGGCAGCAACAACAGCAGATGTAATTATGGACAAACAGAAAAAACAACAAAGACTAAAAAACAAGATGGGAGAAAAACAATTATATGGGCACCTTCAAATGACAAATCGCGAAGCAGTTTGCCACATGAATATACCTGTCATGGGTTAAGAAGAAGGAAACGCTCAAGAGGAGAAACTGAATCACTAATTTAATTGCTGCACCAAATAAAGCCATTAAACACATTATAATCAAAGCAAAAAAAATTCGATTTAAACGCAACGAAAACAGTGAATGTAGACTATGCGGTGACAGAGATGAAGTAACACAATGGGAATACAAAGCAAGCATTTATCATTATTAATCTATTTTAACCCATAGATAGAACCGATGGACCTGGATAATGGTGAATAAAGAGCCCTCCACATTCCCAGAGTTCCCCGAGGCGCTCCATAGGCAATAGTTGGGACAATCATAAAGGACTAGGAATGATGTGACTAACCGACTATCGGAAGGGCGTCTAATCATGTCAAAAATTGCATCGGGGAGATTTTTACCTCTCTCAGAGGTCAGTCGGGCTATTCTATAACCACCAAGTCGACAGGAGCGAGGAACTGTGAATTGACGGTGATCACTAATTATATTCCTTTTTACTTTGCACTAAACCCTCAGAAAATGCTATTGAGCACCTCTCATCCGCCAAATATAGCGAAACCAACCACCTGCTCGGCCCCGTTGGTCTCGCCCAGAATTATACAGCGAACTTCTGACGCTTATTCATAGTCGTCCCAATTATTATGAACATTGGTTTACGAACACAGTTCAAGGCGGCTGCAGAGGGGACATTTAGCCATCCATGGGGCTATCTACGTGCCCGTAGATTGCTATAAGAAGGAAAGCCTGTGGAGCAGTTCATGACATGCAACCGGGTAGACAGATATATCGGAAAGACACCCTACGACCAATCGGGACCTTGCTCACCGTCACACACCTAGCAGTCCTATTTCATTTAATTTGACCCCAATAGCCCATTACTGACTAACCCCCAAACTCTTTTAATTATATTACTTGTTTTGTATCCCTCTTTGATAACATACAATCGACGAGAATTCCTATGTGATACAATATGATAAATATATAACTATTATTATATATATATACACAACGTTCACTTACTTGTTCATCTATCTTCATCCTTTCGCTATGATCGACAAGTCCCATTTTATTTATCCTCAGTCGGTCGGTCTCGTGTCTAGTTCTGTTGCTTCTTTTCCTAACGGCTTACTTATTGAGTCGTAGTTCTTGTGCCCATGCATTAATTAAAATATAAATAATTTTTATTTGATCAAAGATTTTTATTTACTGCCCCATTCTGATTCACCTCTCGGTCTGAGTTACAACCTCAGCAGAGATATAGATCTCTCCT
>CM042177.1:32141300-32148846 GCA_023376005.1 Doryteuthis pealeii | reverse complement strand
AGTAGAGAGAGATAAACCCAATAGAATAGAACCGTGAGTTGGACCTGGGTAGTAATGGTGTGATAAAAGAGGCCCTCCACGATTCTAGAGTTCCCCCGGGAGGCTTGCCATAATAGGGGCAATAGGGTTCGGGAACAGAGATCATAAAGGTACTAGGAATTGATGTGACTAACCGACTGATCGAAGGGGGCGTCTAAGTCATGGTCAAAATGCATCGGGGAGATTTTACCTCTCTGCAGAGGTGCAGTCTGTGTATTCTATAACCACAGTCGACAGGGCGAGGAACGTGAAGTTGACGGTGATACTAATTATAGTTTCCTTTACTTTTGGACTAATACCCTCAGAAAATGCATGAGCACTCTCATCCGCCAAATATAGCGAACCAACCACCCTGCTCGGCCCGTGGGTCTCGCCCAGAATTTACAGCGAACTTCTGACGCTTATTCTATAGTCGTCGCCATTATTTATGAATTGGGTTTACGAACACAGTTTCAAGGCGGGCTGAGAGGGTGACATTTTAGCCACTAATGGGGCTATCTATTGGCCGTAGATTGCTTAAGGAAGGAACCCTGGTGGCCGAGCAGTCTATGACATGCAACGGGTAGACAGATGTTCGGAAAGACACCCTACGACCAATCGGTTGGTCACGTCAAGCACTAGCACCTATTTGATTATATTGACCCCATAGCCATTATGACTAACCCCCAACTCTTTTTAATATATATGTACTTGTGTTGTATACCCTCGTTGGGTATATACATCGAGAGAATTCCTATGTGATATATATATATATATATATATATATATAACGTTGACTTACTTGCTTCCATTTCTATCTTCTTCCTTTCGGCTATGATCGACAAGTCGCCATGTTTTATTTTTATTCCTTCAGTCGGTCGTGTCTCGTTGTCTAGTTTCTTGTTGCTTCTTTTCCTAACGGCTTACTTATTGAGGTCTAGTTCTTGTGCCATGCATTAATTAAATATAAATATATTTTTTATTTGATCAAAGATTTTATTACTGCCCATTCTGATTCACCTCTCGGTCTGAGTTACAACCTCAGCAGAGATATAGACATCCTCTCTACCTGACTTCTTCTATCTTCTTGTCTGTTTGCAGTCTCTAAGGGCTTCTTTTTAAGTCATGCATTGGTTAACTACAAGACTTTGTTTTTCTTTGATCAAAGATTTTATTACTGCCCATTCTGATTCACCGCGCGGTTTGAGTTAAAACCTCTCTGCTTGGCGTCTGGTTGAAAAACTGACTTCCTATCTAACGTGACTCGCAAGATTCCTACTTTTGGGGTTAATTGGGTCCATGGCCGTTACTAGTATTTTTCCATCCCCTGATCCGAAAAACAATGTCCCCTTAGTACTCTCTCTACAAGGCTTGTCAAAAGCCCACGCCACAATACAATTATGCAATACTTGAAGCAGTGGCTGAGGGTCTTAGTGTCCTGGGTATAACGTTAAACTGCATCTAATGGTGAAGTTTCAATTTTGGATCCCGGGGAAATGTGGAGTACCCCTTCATCATCAAATAAGTTTTTTTTTAAAGAGTTTTCAAAATTTGAGTTTAAAAAAGAATATTTAAGTACCCATCAAGAATAAAACAAAATGTATTCGGCATAAAATAACCCAGCAAGGGTTGACATGTCATAAAATCTAACCAGCCAGACAACCAACCACCCTATTCGGCCCGTGAGTCTCGCCCTGTCGGTCGTGTCTCGTTTAGAAAAATTGACTTTCTAGCTAACGGGACTTGCGAGATTCCTACTTTTGGGGTCAATTGGGACTATGGCCATTACTGGTATTTTTCCCAACCTGATCTGAAAAACAATGGCCCCCTTAGAACTTAGAAATGTAGAGAACTTCTTCGTCATTACTCCCAGGTCCACTCTTACCCAGAGTGATAGTACGTGTTAGAGTCCCATCTATGAGTTAAATAGAATAATGAGTTCTAAAAAATGCATTAAAAATGAGTTTAAGAAAGAATATTTAAGTATCCATCAAGAATGAATAAAACAAAATGTCTTCACACTCAATTGTACAATTGGACACATAGCCTACTGGATAAAGTAGTTAGGTTAAGACAGTTCTAAGTGACAGTTATCTCTGGATACCGAGTTCAATCCTGAGTAGAGGCAGTTAGAAAAAAAATAATTAACCAACAACTCCTACCCAGCTATGGTTAGCGAATGAGAACATGAATACCCCCGTGGAATAAATAAAGGGTTTGGGTTTCAAAGTTCCGTGATGGCTCCCGATTTACGTTCCCGGGTTCGAAAAGAAGGTTCCAAGTCCCGAGAAGGTTCCCAGAGAGTCCGACAAGGAAATACTCTGAAGAAAGACCGGAAGGGCATATCGGCCGAAACATTGTACAAATAACAATGAAGATGGGGACAATAGTCCGAATATCGCAGATAATACTAATCTTCAAGCCTCATCTCAAACATTCAGAGAAAAATGTCTTCGGTATAAAATAACCCGATAAGGGTTGGCATGCCGTAAAATCAATCCTACCAGCAAACCAACCACCCTGCACCGCCCGTGAGTCTTGCCCAGAATGTACAGCGAATTTCTGGCGCTTATTCTATAGTCGTCGCCATTATTTATGACTTGGGTTATGGAATACGGTTCAAGGTGAACTGAGAGGGTGAAATTTTAGCCGCCTGCCAAAAACCATGTGAAATGACGTACCCCCCGGGCACAGCATTCTTTGCCCGTTGCTAAAATTTATCAATTCTGGTGGCAGCTGTTTTTTTTGTTGTTTTTTTTTCTTTTTTTTAATTGTATTTATTTATTTATTTTGGTAAGGGTGGTCCTGCAACAACGGTAAGATTTACTCAGGGTTTAACCTCATCCATTCACTTCGTAATGAACCATCGGGACACCATTTTTTTTAAAGTTAAGAAGAATGAAATTGAAATTATCTAGAGACACAAAGTAAAATAAGAATAAAAAGAGGAATTACCGAGCGAAAAGTGAACTGGGTACCTTCAAGTCCTAACACCTATTTGATTATCCTGAACCTATACCGCCCTGTCGGCTGGGGCGTTAGAATGCACCGACTGTACCTCTACAGAGGGGTAAGACTCCCCCAATGGGGCCACCTGTTAGCCGTGGGTGGCGACCCGTGATGCTTAAAGGATAGAGCCCAGGTGGATGAGCAGTTCATGGCTTGCAATACTCCACTTTGGCCCTATCTTGGGCTGGACGGGCGGTCGGGAGAGGCCCCCTCCGATCAATCGGCTTGGTCACGTCAATCCCTAGCACCTATATGATTTTCCCAACCCTATTGCCTTATGGCAAGCCCCAACCTCTTTTTATCATATGGATGCTAGAAGGCGGTGGCTGCAGGTCTACATGTCCTGGGAATGACGTTAAAACTCTATCTGATGGTGAGGTTCCAGTTTTGGAAGGTTTGGGAAATGTGGAGCACCCCTTCATCACCATTGCTCCCTGGTCCACTCTGACCCGGAGTGGTAGTACCTGTTAGGGTCCGATCTATGGGTTAAATAGAAAAACGTATTTATAAAAAAATTGTATTATCCATTAAGAATTGATTTATTTCAAAACTTTATTGGCATTAAATGACCCACTGAGGTTGATATGCCGTAAAACAAAACAAACCAAAATCTCTTCTGGACCTATAGCCTTTATGGCTAAAACCCCAACTCTTTTTAACATATATGTACTTGTGTTGTATGCCCTCGTTGGGTATATATATCGAGAGAGTTCTTGTGTGATAGAGAAAGAGAGAGAGACACACACACACAGAGACAGAGAGAGAGACAGACAGACAGAGAGAGACAGACAGAGACAGAGACTGAGATACAGAGATACACAACGTTGACTTACTTGCTTCCATTTCTATCTTCTTCCTTTCGGCTATGATCAACACGCTTCATATAACGGGGTCAACACGCTTCATATAACATGTAACATTCATGTGAATTAAGGGAGGAGGTCGACCTAGTAAAAGATAGTTCCTAATACATTTTAAGAAAAAGACTATTTTAAACATAAATTCATCTTAAGTATCAAAATATTGTGAAATTCTATATATATATATATATATATTATATATATATATATAATGCATATCACGGTCTCGTCTGTAACTGAAACAAACGTCCACTGTTAGGTAAAGTAATTTTTTAAGTAATATATATATATATATATATTTTATATATAATATATATATATATAAACTCGTCGCCAGAGTTCAATTCCTGTACGTGGTAAATTGCATTTCACCTTGGGAAGATATGAATTCTACTTCCTCTCCCTCAGCTATGGTAAATAGTAGGGCAGACTGAGCTCTTTAAACTTTGGTTAGGCAACTGGTCTAAGAGAAACTCTGAATTCAAACCTGTTTAAACTCCGCTTAAGAAATTTACGCTGTGTCACATCCTGCTCGTGCGGAGGGGTGGTAATATATATATATATATATATATATATATATATATATTATATATATATATATATATTGCATTTCTATAGTAAAAGCGTTTCTAATGCCGTTAGATTACTATAGTAAAACCCTTTCCAATTAATTTTTATAATAAACCCAGCCCAATGTATTTCTATAGTAAAACTTTTTTCAATGGATTTCTATAGTGAAACATCTTTCCAATGTATTTCTATAGTAAAACTATTTCCAATATATTTCTACAGTAAAACTCTTTCCAATGCATTCCCATAGTAAAACCTTTTCCCAATGTATTCCTATAGTAAAACCCTTTCCAATGCATTACTATAGTAAAACCCATTTGCAATGAATTTCTATAGTAATACCCTTTCTAATATATTAATATAGTAAAAACTATATGCATTTCTATAGTAAAATCGTTTCCAATGCATTGGTATAGCAAAGGGATTTACTGTATTATTATTATAGTAAAACCCTTTCCAATGCATTCCTATAGAAAAACTATTTCCAATGCATTTCTCTGCTAAAACCAATGCATTCCCATAGTAAAACCTTTTCCCAAGGTATTCCTATAGTAAAAGCCTTCCCAATGAATTTCTATAGTAAAACCCTTTCCAATGAATTTCTATAGTAAAACCCTTTCCAATGAATTCTTTAATAAAACCCTTTCCAATGCATTCCTCTATTAATATTTTTCCCATGCATTCCTATAATAAAACCCCTTCCAATGAATTTCTATAGTAAAGCACCTTCCAATAAATTCTTATAATAAAACCTTTTCCAATTAATTTTTATAATAAAACCCTTTCCAATGCATTCCTATAGTAAAACCACTTTCCAATACATTCCTATAATAAAACCCATTCCAATGAATTTCTATAGTAAAAGCCTTTCCAATGAATTTCTATAGTAAAACCCTTTCCAATGAATTCTTATAATAAAACCCCTTCCAATGCATTCCTATAGTAAAACCACTTTCCAATACATTCCTATAATAAAACCCATTCCAATGAATTTCTATAGTAAAACCCTTTCCAATGAATTTCTATAGTAAAAACCCTGTTCCAATGAATTTCTATAGTAAAACCCTTTCCAATTAATTTCTATAGTAAAACCCTTTCCAATGAATTTCTATAATAAAACCCTTTCCAATGAATTCTATAATAAAAAACCCTTTCCAATGCATTCTTATAGTAAAAACCCTTTCCAATGCATTCCTCTATTAAAATATTTTCCCATGCTTTCCTATAATAAAACCCTTTCCAATGAATTTCTATAGTAAAAACCCTTTCCAAAATGATTCTTATAATAAAACCCCTTTTCAATGCATTTATGTAGTAAACCCTTTCCAATGCATTCCTATAGTAAAACCCTTTCCAATGAATTTCTATGATAAAACCCTATCCAATGAATTTTTATAATAAAACCCTTTCCAATGAATTCTTATAATAAAACATTTTCCAATGAATTCCTATAGTAAAAGCCTTTCAATGAATTTCTATAGTAAAACCCTTTCCAATGAATTTCTATAATAAAACCCTTTCCAATGCATTTCTGTAGTAAACACTTTCCAATGCATTCCTATATTATAACTTTTCCATTCTCTAGTAAAACCCCTCCCTTAAATGTACCGTTTTAAACTACAGAAGCCATCATTATATATATATATATATATATATATATATATATATATAGAGAGAGAGAGAGAGAAGAGAGAGAGAGAGAGAGAGAGGGAGAGAGGGAGTATGAGAGAGAGAGAAGATATTAGACAGATTAACAGACTGGTTAAACACATTTAAAGAGACTCTGATATATTTTATCTTTTCCCATCATTAACTTTTGTTAGATATCTTTTAAAGTCAAAACCGTATTTTCCTCCTTCTTCATCACCCCCCCCTTCCATCTTCCCATACATCAAAAGATTATCTCTTCTAATTAGGTCTGCTCTTTTTAAGTTTATTTTATTGTCATTTTGTTGTTTTATTTTTTTAACGACCAACTGATATTTTTTTCCCAAATAGATATATATTTTTCTATTTAGCCTCAACAAACATTTTTCCATATCTCTTCTGTTTTTAAACTTCCTCTTCTTCATCAACCAGTCTATAATAAATCTCACTGGTTTTGTGGGTGTTATTTTTTTGTGTTGTTTTATTTAATATTCTCTCTTTCTCTTGCAACTCTCTCTCTCTCTTTCTTCTCTCTCTCTCTCTCTCTCTCTCTCATCTCTCTATTCTATCTATCTATCTCCTTCTCTCTCTCTCTCTCTCTCTCTTGTGTCCTCTCTCTCTTGTGTCTCTTTTTCCTCTTTTTCTTTCTTTATGGTTTTTTTCCTTTTCTCTCCCCCTCCTACTCTATCTATCTGTCTGTCTATCTCTGTTTCTGTTTCTCTCTCTCTCTCTCTCTCTCTCTCTTTTTCTTTCTCACACTCTCTCTAATTTTTATTATTTAATCCTCTTTAGGCTTTTTTTCATTTTTCTTCTTCTTCTTCTTCTTTCTTCTTCTTCTTCTTTCTTCTTTCTTCTTCTTCTTTCTCTCTCTCTCTCTATTTTTCTGTCTGTTTCTCTGTCTCTCTGTGTCTTGTCTGTCTTTCTCTCCTCTCTCTCTTCTCTTCTCTCTCTAATCCATTTTCTGTATCTTTTCTGTCCTGTTTTCTCTCTCTCTCTCTCTCTCATCTCACACACACAACACACACACACACACTCTCTCTCTCTCTCTCTCTCTCCTCTCTCTCCTCTCTCTCTTCTCCTCTTCATATTTCACTCCAGCTATTTTTTTTTTCTGTTTCACTCTCTGTCTTAAGAGAAAGGAAATGAAAGAATCCGACGGTATGAGTATAGATAAAAGAATATGAAAAGAACACATTTTCGTCTCCGCTCTCGATAAGTCAGGAGTAAAAAAACAAAGCCCTGAAGATGATTTTTATAAAAATCGAAATATTGTTAAATATTAGCTATGAATATGATATAAATGTTTTCACTTTAAACAGCATATTGTGGTTGTTTCATATCCTTTTATCTATACTCATTATATATATATATATATAATATATAATATATATATATATATATAATATATATATATATATAATGAGAAGTAAATACACAAACGA
>CM042177.1:32133800-32136300 GCA_023376005.1 Doryteuthis pealeii | reverse complement strand
GTTTTACATTACGAATTCAATTGAAAGAGTTTTACTATAATAATGCAATGGAAAAGGGTTTTACTATAGGAATGCATTGGAAAAGGGTTTTATGATAAGAATTCATTGGAAAAGGGTTTTACGATAAGAATTCATTGGAAAAGGGTTTTATTATAAGAATGCATTGGAAAGGGTTTTACTATAGAAATTCATTGGAAAGGTTTTTACTATAGAAATTCATTGGAAAGGTTTTTACTATAGAAATTCACTGGAAAGGGTTTTTACTATAGAAATTCATTGGAAAGGTTTTTACTAAGAAATTCATTGGGGTTTTATTAAAAAATTCATTGAAAAGGGTTTTACTATAGAATTCATTGGAAAGGTTTTTACTATAGAAATTCATTGGAAAGGTTTTACTATAGAAATTCACTGAAAGGGTTTTACTATAGAAAATTCATTGGAAGGTTTTTTACTATAGAAATTCTTGGAAAGGGTTTTATTAAAAGAATTCATTGAAAAGGGTTTTACTATAGAATTCATTGGAAAGGTTTTTTTACTATAGAAATCATTGGAAAGGGTTTTATTATAAGAATTCATTGAAAGGTTTTTACTATAGAAATTCATTGGAAAAGGGTTTTACTATAGAAATTCATTGGAAAGGTTTTTACTATAGAAATTCATTGGAAAGGGTTTTATTATAAGAATTCATTGGAAAGGGTTTTAAACTATAAAAATCCATTGGAAATTATTTTTTAACTATAAAAATGCATTGGAAATGATTTTTAGTATAAAAATGAATTGTACAATGATTCTTACCATGAAAATGCATTAGCCAATGATTTTTACCATAAAAACGCATTGGACAGTGATTTTTACTATAAAAATGCATTGGAAATAATTCTTAATATGAAAATGCGTTGGACAATAACTTTTACTATAAAAATACATTGGAAATATTTGCTTTAACTATTATTTATAAGTAGACAAGTAGCGTAGCATTTGACAATACTTTAGTGCACTTTAGCTAAGGTACAAATTGTTTAAATAATTAAGAAAATAAGACGTGCGCTTGAAAAGAAATGAAGGAGATTATTCGTCCGTGTGATTTTCATCTAAGGAGTTTTAAGATTTATTGCATGTGCAATGGCATGTGTAAAGGCATTCAATTAGTTGATATAATTGAGGTGATGTTAGTAACGTGATGTATGAATCAAGAAATAAAAAATAAAAAAAATGGCTCTGTTTTTAAGACAACGAGCGTTCGTCCTACGCTTTCTCTATCCGTAGTTTCGTATTCAGGTTTCGATAGCGAATAGAAATAAAAAAAAAATAAATTGAGAGAAGTATATCTTTATTTATTTTCATCTTTTTATTTATTTTTATCTGTTTATTTATTAGTTGAAATAGTTAAGGTGATATTAGTAACGTGATGTATGAATCAACAAAGAAAAATAAAAGAAAAATGTCTTTCTTTACTGGATAACGAGTGTTCGTCCTATGCGTTCTATATCCGTAGTTTCGTACTCAGATTTGGATAGCGTATAGAAATAGAAATGAATGAAGAGAAGTATTACTTCATTCATTTATTTTCGTCTATTTACGTGATTTCCTTTTGCATATGTAGGAATACGAGAGAGGACAAGATAGATGGATAGATAGATAAAACAGATACAGAGAGACAGTGTGTGTGTGTGTGTGTGGTGTGTGTGTGTGTGTGTGAGAGAGAGAGAGAGAGAGAGGAGAGAGAGAGAGAGAGAGAGAGAGAGATTATCATACTATTTTATGTTCCAGATATTTTTCATTTTACTTAAAATCAAAATTACTTTTTGCATAGGAAAGAATATGTAGAGATACGAGAGAGATACGAGAGAGAAAGAGAGAAGAGAGAGGAGAGAGAGAGAGAGAGAGAGAGAGAGGGGGAAGAGAGAGAAAGAGAGGGAGAGAGATAAAGAGAGAGAGAGATTCGTTGCTACATGCTACATTATGCTATGGTCCAGGTATCTGAGAGACATAAATACAGAGAGAGAGAGAGAGGGGGGGGCAGACAGACAAAAAACAGAGAGAAGAGAAGAAAAGAGTGAGAGAGAGAGAGAGAAAGAGAGAGAAAGAGAGAGAGAGAAGATTCCCTTGCTATATGCTACATTATGCTATGGTCCAGGTATCGGAGAGAGAGAGAGAGAGAGAGAGAGAGAGAGTGTGTGTGTGTGTGTGTGTGTGTGTGTGTGAGAGAGAGAGAGAGAGAGAGGAGAGAGAGAGAGAAACAAAGATATATATATATATATATATATATATATATATATATATATCCCAGATCTTTGCCAATCCACGAAGCAAACAAATATATTTACTTCTGGATTAATTAAAATTACGTATATAATATATATATATTATATATTATATATATATATATATTGAGAGACAGAAAGATTCACAGGTCCATACTATTTTATTAACCAGGGTATGATACTAAACTTCCTTCATTGATGAAGCTAACGTTTTGTAATTCTAGAGTGTCGGGTCT